>OY979698.1:19182084-19693986 GCA_963855945.1 Thereva nobilitata
TGTAGTGATTGAACATCACTATTTAAAGGAAATATATAGTGAAGAAAGTGATCTGGATACCATTTCTACTTTTAATTAACAGCACAAAAATTTCGCTTTTTAATAGAATAAATTATATCGAAATTGTGTGAATAGTGACTTTTATAAAATTTATTCGTGTTATTACAATTTTAGTGAAAGAAACAAAAATAAATGATAAATAAATGTATTGATTTTGAAGATATTAAAATTATTAACATCCGAAATGGACTCTTAGTTATAAATATGCCGTGGTATTAAACTACAGTGTAATGAAGAGTATGGACTAAGATGCGATATCTAACAGAAGTTAGAATGATGGACCTACATATATGAGATGAAGAGGAACTGTAAAAATATAAACATCAATAAAAAGTTAACAGATCCAAAATTCAACCAAACACGCACTACGGCTTTAGACCGAAAACATCTACTGACGGCTTTATTATTATGTCTAGCACAACACCTTAACTAAATTTTGAATTGCTTCGGTAAATCTGATCTGGCAACTCTATAAATCTCCTACGCTTTCGATATAGTATAGAACCCTGGTTTGGTAATAGAACTCGAAGCTATTTGCATGGATCAAGCTCTAAAGAATTCGTTTTCTTTCTGGAGGTTAAATGTTAATTTGAACGCTGTCGAATCTGAACTCCATACCATATCAGCAAGTGCCCCGAAAGTTCAATTTTATACTAGCCTTTTTATAAATTACCCTCTCTCTCATTTGGTGATTTTAACTCGATCTTAAAATTCTCTTTCGTAGCTACGTCATTTTTTCTTTTATGCTTTTATGCAGGAGTCCTAATATTAGTAATAAGTCCCCTTATTAGCATTTGACGCTATCTCCGAAAGTACCTCCGAATTCTTATCCTTCCATTTGCAGTGCGAAATCATTTTTGCGAGTAACTTCAAGGTTTACAATATAAATCCGATTAATTACTAGTATGCTACCATTGGCAGGGACGCTGAGCTGCTGAAAACTAGTACCCTGCACCATATGGTCAATCATGCTACGCGAGCTCTTGAAACTGCAGACTAAAGGCCCCCATTTACACACAGGCCGCCGGCAGGCCATGGTCTGAAGGTTTCTCGCCTTAAGGCCAAGTATCACCACACACTCACCGGCCGCCCGCAGATCGTGGCCTGCAGTCCAGGAAAACTGACAAAAATCTTTGCGCATTGATCTTCAGTTCGTGCCTTAAGATCTGGGGGTGGTAGCACGTAAGTTGTTTCAATCGACCTCTCCATACAAAAATTCTGAATTTTTGTATGAAGAGGTCGATTGAATCAACTTACGTGCTACCATCCCTGAACTTCTATTCAGTCTGCAGTTTTCTTTGAGAGCAGGATTGAAAAAAGTGCAATCAGCTGGAATTTATTTCCGATTTGATAGATGTGTATAGAAATATTTCCTGTTCGCCTGTGTGTCTGTAGGGAATCATGAGGTGGCCTGCCGGCCACGGCCTGTCAGGCAGCTGCCTCAAATCCTCATCCCTCGTTCAGACTGAGTAATGTGCGGCCTTCATCGGGCCGTGCCTGCCGACCTGGCTTCAAAGGCCACGGCCTGCTGGCGGCCTGTGTATGAATGGGGGCCTTCCGACCTCCTTGATCTTTTCCTTACCTCTCACCCAACGCTGTACTCCGTCGAAGTTGATTCGTATCGAGGCAAATCGGGCCACTGCCTAAGTCGGGATAAAATTTCCATAAAGATTAGTGAATTTTTCTGAAGCTTCTCTCTTCTCTCCGTTAGATACCAACAAAGCAAGACATTAAACTGTTGTGAAACTTAACATTTAGTTTGTCGATAAAGAATTCTGCAAGGGAATTTAAATGTTATTGATTCATTTCTTGAAAATATTAAATAAGGAATTTTCCATGCCTATATATCTTTAGTTATAAAATATTAAAATTAAAATGGAAGAATTAGTTTGTCCAAAGTCATTTACTAAATACGCTATCATATCTGCTATTTTATATATTAATAAAATCCTTAATTACTAATTTACAAAAGTGCTGTATACACCAACAAACATAAAATATTTAATCAAATTTACACTTTTTATCTTTTCAATTATCCCAAAAATATTCAAACCATTGTTCCATAATAATCCATTGTACCCATTACAATAAAATAATAGAAGAAAGATTGATATCGCACAAAAGTAATTAAAAAGGATCTCTTTGAGCGTCAGAAGGAAAACCACGAAAATATTTTCAACACCAAACCAAAAACCCAACATGGGCTAATATCCATTCATTCGTATTGAAAATTCCAAAGTAATTTCGTAAAGTGCTTGTTTTTTTTTGCTGTGTTAAAAAAAATAACTTGAAAATGGGACGCAGCAAACAATTGAAAAGGAGAATAAGGACTCAAGCACTCTTTCAATTAAATTTCGTTCTTCAAAAGACCGCTGCCGCCGCCGCCGCCACAGAGGCCGACGCCGCCTATCTATCATTCTGTTCCGTGGCAATCGCTATTTATCCTCACGGCCATGGCATTCCGTAGCAATTAATCAAATATCCTGGAAGAGAAACAAGCACCAGAATTAGATTTTCAATTTTGAGGAAGGAAGAATTGCACACACAAAAACAGAAACGAGACTCTGTACTTCACTACTACACTGTGCTAGACCTAGACCCAGTCTACCCAGTCTCTATGGCCGCCCCCCCCCCCCATCGAAAAACATAACACAAACAGGAGAAAATGTCAAAAGATAGCTGCGAGTTCGCTTCGTCCTTGTATTGCTGGTTGCTACTATATAGTGCCATTGTAGGTCCTTTGATTATTGTCCGCACTATAGATTCTCAAAACGATCCCGGAAAGGACGATTACTGCAAGACGAAGCGAGCACCGAGTTGCCTGGGTGAGCATTTGATGGAATTACATTCCGTGAATATCCTTTTTTTTGTGTTTTGTTGTTTTTGATTATCCTTCCTTGCTGCAATGCTCGCTCGTCCCCGTACACCTTTTCATTCCGACTTCCACTTGAACGTGATATTTTCTTTTGAGGCTCTGTGGCTCGAAGATCGAAGCGAGAGTTTTCTTCGTATCCTTGTTATGCACTCAAGTGCACAAAATAGAAAACAATTCCCCCGAATGCCTTTTAGTGGAGGACAAGGAGTCAGGATTCGATTTCCTTTTTACCGTCATGAAATAGACACGATACCTTTTTCCAATGTAGCCCAGGTGTCTCCTGTGTAGCAAACACCTCTCATCTTGTTGCACTCCCCGCGGCGGAAGTGTACCTATGCCAAGGCAAGGCAAGTGCTTCTTTACTGCTTGTTCACTGGTTCATTCGGTTCAGTTCATCTGTTTTTGATGCCACTTTGGATACTTTACAGAAATGATAAATCGAAATTGGAGTTTAGACAAGAAGATGAAATATAAATGTTGGTCCAGAAAGGACAATCGTGTTTAAAACTTAATTGAATTGGATCCTTGAAATGTGTCCGATCAGCAGGGTATTCATTTCTTTTAATACCGCTATTCTCCTTCGTCTACCAGTGGGGATGCTGCACACTTACATTATTTTTCAATATTTTTCAATCTAATTTTGAAATGTGACAGGAATTGAGGACATCGTTATTGGAGAGAATGAATTTATTTATTGTAATGGAAATTGTCGCTTTAAGTGAAATTGGTACTAAATTTTTTTATGATTTGTATTTTGATGATATTGAGGAAACGCAGTTTCCTATTTCATGTCATGTCGAATTTTAAAAGCAATTCAACGAAAATGTTTAATGGATTGTTTTTTATGTGAAATACTAAAATTCAAATTCAAATCCCTTAATACTGCTGACAACTCTATGTCGAACAACAGGCTTTTATAGTAGAAGAAAGAAAGAACTGCCAAAACCAATTCGCGGTTCTACTCCACCCGATCCAATACTACCGCAAGAGAAAGCGGCCTTCGACGACCGAAAAGGAGATTTCTTCCTCGCTTATTGTGCACTTAGGCAATAGCAGAAGAGAGGATGGAAAATTACAAACAAGAAAGACAGGAAAGGCGAAATATCATATGGGTGGTAGAAGTTGAAAAATTAAGAATCTTGGTGGTGCGTGGAATCGAACCGTGGACCTCTGAGGTGGTAATCGTGCGGGCGACTTAATCTCTAGGACCTGAAAACACATTGAGAAGAACAAATAAAGGAAAATGAAATTTATGATTACATTTCGACTGAAACCAAAAGGATAACTCAAAATACTCGATTGGAAATCTTTGCGAAAGCCCTATTGTTCGAGATGATCTCCCAAGAGGTCTAAAGAAGGATGATAATTGATATGCTATGTTTTTTCTATGTTCTTTCTTGTGAGCATACGCAATACTTCGTTACTTTATTTAAAATGTCTATTTTAGGACTTTGAAAAAACAAAAAAATTTCAATTTTTCATTTTTTTGCCTTTTTTTCATAGTTGGCAAAAGCCAAAAAATTGAAAATTGAATTTTTTTTAGTTTTTTCAAAGTCCTAAAATAGACATTTTAAATAAAGTAACGAAGTATTGCGTATGCTCACAAGAAAGTACATAAAAAAACCTACAATTTAAAAAAAAATTTTACCGTACGATGATTTGGCATAAAAATGGCGGCAATTTTAAATTTTTTTCGAAAACTGCCAATTGTTGCCGTAAAAATCGAAAGTTTTTTTTTTAAATTTCAGCCACGTATTTATAGCATCAAATTGTATATTTTCTCCAATTTTTATCAAAATCCGACTATTTCCCCGTTATTTATTTCATTTTTAGTAAAATAAAACAAAATTTCATACATTTTGGTTTTTTGAGGTTAGGATTCATTTTTAAAGTATTTATACCGAATTAGTTCGATAGTCTATTCATTCATGAGTATTTTCCAATTTTTTTTTATTTTTGTACGACCAACAGAACTGGAGAAATTAAAAAAATAGTGTAGCATTGCACTCAAAATGCATCAAAAATGGACATTTATGCAATTTTCTCGTGCAGCACAGGACCGATTTTGCAGAAATTTTTTTTTCGCTTTATCTTAACATATGTAAAGAAAAAAAAACCAAAAAATCCAACTTTCCAACTACATCACTATCATATGACAATTTCCCTCTACTATTAGGCATATCACCATTTATACTACCAGTCCTCAGGTTTCTCAGATCCAGTGGCGTAACGTGGGGAGGCAGAGGGGGTCATGGCCCGGGCGGCGCAGATTTTGGGGGCGGTAACCAAACTGGACCGAGCCAGCAATCCTGTTGGGTTGGCAACATTAGGCCATAACCATGACACGGCGGCGGTATGACTAAACGAGTCCAAAAACGACATGTTTACCAATGATTGTTAAGAAGCAGATTGTCCTAGTTGACAGTGTCTCGACTATACGCTGGATGCATAAAAACTTTCCAAACAAACTCTCTTTTTTGACGGGTCATCAAAAAAGTGTGTGGTCGGGCGTTGTTGTGATGGAAGACAACACCTTTTCTATTATTCAATTCGGGCCATTTTGGTTCAATTGCATGGCATAATCTCTCTAGTTGTCCACGGTAGAGTTGAGAATGAATCGTCTTATCAACTGGAAATACGTCATAGTGGACGATTACCTTCCAGCGCATATTTAATTTGGTCTCTAATGTTTTTCGCGTTCAACTCATGAAGAACTCATACATGGACCTTCTTTTTGTATCCACATTTGTGTAAATAGTTCAAAACACTTGTGTAGACAATACCTAGCAAACATATTTTCTTTATGAGATAGAATAGAGCCCACGTCATAAAAGAAGGGAAATGAGCGCGGATGTGAAATGCTGTTCGTTGGTAAGGGCATCTTTTGAGAACGGCTGAACCGATTTGGGTAAATTTTTTTTAGATGTGCTCGTAATAGTCCGAATGAGGTTTTTAGGGAAAGAAAAATTGGAAAAATTTCCAGGAAAATTAGAAAATTTGAGGAAAATTGAAAATTCTTTTTCACGATTCGAACGGTCTCTTCTGGTTTGTTCGTTATGCTCCTCGAATGGAAATAACTCAATTGAATCTTTTCAATTGAAACAAAACTGGAAGACCTGAAAATCTGGAAAATCGGCAATTTACGTTCATTGAGACTTTTTGTCGGCTCTTTTCTGCTCTTAATTGCGCTGCTCTGTGTTGTTTGAACCTACTCTGGATTGAAAATTCTCACTTTTTCTGCTCCACCAAATTTGTAACAACAAGCAGAGCAAGCAAAATTCGTCTTCTTCTTTTGGCAGTTGTCAAATCGAAAAGAGGAAAAATCGGAAAATTGATTTATGAATGAATGATTCGGAAAATATTGGAAATATTAAAAAAAAACATAAATTTTTAAATAAAAAATAACATTTCGATACTATTCAATTTATTGTTTACTTCTAAAAAAGGAATTTAGAGCAAAATTGAGCAGAAAAGCGGTTTTTGAGATTGTGTGATTTGGATTTTTTCTGCTGACATTAATTTGACAGCTGGTCCAAACCGAGCTGCTCTGCTCCGAATTTTTTAAGCAGTTATCGCACACACATATTGACAGAGAAGCTTAAGTTCGTGCGGCTACCAAATTTTCTAGCTCAAGACAGATTGCAAGAGAGAAATTACTGATTCCAGCTCTCTGGGTTAGTTAGAGTTTATATTTTATACAAACCTTGAAGGAGGGATACCGAAAATTCATTCGTTACATTTTCATCACGTTTACATGATGTCTTGTGTCAAGAACTTGAAGTTGACTTGAAATTCAAGCTGCGTTTTCGATTCATTGACTAAAAATTATTTAAAATCTACAATTTCCAGGTTTATTTATTTATTTACTGAAGAAACAAAGGTTGCGATTAATCTCGCTCTAGAGATACAATCACATTTCAATCACAAATTAGCATTGGTCGTTTTATTTTGAATCCTATTAAAATATTGACTTTTCGCCATCGCAGACTTTTTAGAAATTTTTTCTAGTTGCTAAAGTAGGGGGCGGCAAAAATTTATGGTTCGCCGCGGGTGGCAGAAATTCACGCTACGCCACTGCTCAGATCATTTTAGTATGCCTAGTAGAAAGTGATTTGAAGTATAGAAGTGGATATAGGAAATATAAGGGCGTTCTGGAGGTTACTGTTAGCAGCTCGTGATGAAACTAATATTTTAACTCGCGGATGTTTTACGAGTTCGGAAATACTGATTGTGGAAGTTTGTTCCCTAATACAATTGCTCTGTGAATAAATGAACTTGTCCGAATGAACCGAGTGAGCTGGTTTTTGTTTGTGTTTGTGGAGAACTATTGCTGTGAAAGTAACAGGACATTAATTTTTGGTGAATCAGGGGCCATTGTGATAGCGAGATATCGATTTGGTTAGGGGTGAGGAAGCATAATGTGTTATGACTGATGAGTTTCGTCGTGCAATTTTGAAAAAAATACTTAAATTACTATTGATCAAGAATTGCCCCTAAAATCTAAAAATTCAAAGATATCTACGTGGAAACATTCAATTTCAAAATCTTATGCTAAGAGGTCGTTGGAATGTGTTTGCAACCAATAATCTTATATCTGACTGATTTATGTTGATTCTGCATACGAGCATTTTTAAATTGGTCTATTAAATTTACATTTTTGAACAATGAACCAACATTTCCTATGGAAAAAAAACTACCAATCCTGATTTTAAAAGTGCCAAGATTACCATCGTGTAATACTTCGTGTTATCTTCATGCATCAAGACCAATTTAGAAGATCTTTCCCCATATATTAATTCAATTCAGACTCTCATAAAACAGAGCCCCCGAAAAACACTTTAACACAATAAACGAAAAACCAAATAAAATTACCAAAAAAAAATCGGGAAAATTGCTTTCATATATTACTGCAGAACAATGTAAAACGTCCCGCAAAATGGATCTGTCAATTTACCCAACCTAATGCACACCAGCCACCCTCCGAGCTATAAATTATTTCCCCTTTTGTGTCGACATTTTGTTATTATATTCATCCTTTGAAAATCTCATAAAACGCTCCTTTATCTGACAATCCGTGAACCGTGACCCCGGCAAGGATGCCCATTATTTCCGCAATTGCAATTAAGCCTAACTTTAAAAGAAAAATTTCATCTCAACGAAAGGAAGTCAGCACAATTATGCATGACGTTGTACAACTGGCATAGTCCTGCACAGATATATTATAGTCCTCGTATCCTGCAAGGAAAGTGCACACAGTTGAAGGTTAACCTGATTTATGTGTGTTCTTGTAGTATACATTATGCTTCTCCTGAGTGGTTAAAAAATATACGTAGGAGACCGAGAGGAGATTCCGTGAAGAAGGAGGAAGATGTTGATTACAAAGGACTTAATTAGAATGTTCGTTTGTTCCCTTATAAGTTGCTACATTGCACAGCTATACAGGATTCAACCGGATTAAGGGGTGGTTTTCTGACAATTAGTAAATGTCAAAAGGAACACTAAAATACATTCATTTTGTGTGTGTGTATGTATGTATGTCTTTCTACTTTTCTAGTGAAACGAATTCAGCAATTCCCTTCTCCTTCCCAGGGCCCTTTTTCAGTAAAGTTAAGAGGTCGAGCGAAATGTACTTTTGTAGAAATTTCAAAGTGTTTCGCCTTTTGTCAGCAGCGTTTCAGATCTGACATAATTACACCCAAATCCGCTGACTGACTTTTATGTATATAAGATTGGTTGAAGTGGTGTATGGGGGTGGGCCAACCCCCCAGGGCGGGAATGGGTGGATTGAAGCGGATAGAAAGGAAAAGAATTAAAATTTGGTTAAGCACTTCTATGTTTAATGATGGAACGAAGAGGATTACTTCATGATTATGGTGATGCAGGCAAAAGTTCGTCGTGTGATAAGATTATTGGATTATCATCAACGGGGATGTGTTTGCTGTGTCCTTATCTAACAGAACTGAATCATTAACGATATTTGCACATTTAAAGTCGTTAAAAAATTGATTTTTATTGAATCATGGATTTTTTTTATATCCAATTTTCTCTTTGCCGTAGCTAAATGCTGCTCTTGCTATGACATGAAGGATTTGGCTGGGAACTCCTAGAGTTCAAATTTGCAATTCGTTTGAAATCGTGAATTTGGACAAAGTCACAGTAACACAGAATTGAAGAAACGGCAGAAGCATAACCCACAAAATCAGGTATAAGGAAAAAAATTTGTTCCCACGCTCAAGTGCCGCACTACCTAATTATGTCAATCCCCGTGTTCTTTTAATGAACTGGGTTTTGAGAGCTTTTGAGTTCCCATACAAAATCGAAAACCCAGGTTTTATCTGGGTCTTCTGGTTCTTCGATTTTGTATGGGAACTCAAAAGCTCTCAAAACCCAGTTCATTAAAAGAACACGGGGAAATAATATTTGAAAAAATCTACAAGGCACCAACGATCTACGATATTTTTGAAATCCATTCTCACAAACTGTAATATATCGCTTTAATTAATTTATTTTAAATTTCAATGCTCAACTTTCCTAATGTTTTTTATAAAGGACATTATGCTATCAGCTATGTTTAGGACTTTTAGCGCTTCATGCTCCTTCAACTTCAATCATTTTATACATTATTTTTCTTATATCTTTTTTGAATTTTCTAAAATTGTAATTAAGGTTTTTATTAATTTAAAAAAAAACTTCATAAATTAAGTTTTGCGTGCATAGAGAAAATTAGCATCAAGCTAATGGGTGTCCACTATTAAATATTACTAAAATCCATGCCCGAGTTTCATTACCAAACTTTTCCAAACATCTAGTCAGCTTTAAATTTTTAACTAATCCCCTAAATTATCCTTTTGGACAAGCCACATGCAACTCACTAGTGTAGACTGAGTTCTGAGAGTGTGTCCGAAAAATTTCATATGAAAACATTTTTGGAAAATTTAATTTAAAACTGCCAAAAGGCAACATCAACAAAAATTGACTTTCCACTAAAACCGAAAACACCCTAAACTTTTCCTAATCCTTTTCTATGTTTTTTTCCATATTTTTTCTTTTTATTTTTGTAAAAGTTATAATTCAACTTAAATAACTTTTCGTGCTCAACCCCCATGCGATATCGAGGGAGGCGCCATTGAATAAAACTCTTTCCTTTCTTGTAGGTGCTACTTTAGCAGCTAATTTTGGTTCAAGAGCGTGTGGAAGGTTCTGGGGTAGTTAAAAATTCAACTATGTATAAAAGTTCGCTTCCACTTGTCCTGGCGCGCTTTTTATTGATTGTTGACATGCATGCAAGTGGAAATTAGCATATATTCGGGGAAAAAATGGCTCTGAGGTCACACACCACTAGTTTGGGTACCAAGCTCGACTTTTTTAACTGGGTGCAGCGCGCTTGATTGCAATTTTAGGTTAGGGGCTGTTAGGTGCTGATTGTGGGTGTAGGTTATCCTTGAATATATTGCTTTTTGACGGGGGCAGTGTCACAGAAGTGTAATTTTAAAACAACATTAAAATTCAGGAAAGTTTTGTAGGTGGTAATCAATTTTATTAATGCTTTGGTAGGACTGTCGTTATTCAGTATGTCAAGAACTATGCTGTTTATCAGAAAGTGTAAAAAAAGAACCGGGGAGAGTCGCCAATGAAAATTTGAACCAATGGCCAAAAAAATATTCTTATGAGCAAGAATAATTATATCAGGTCGACTTTATGCTGTATTACCAATCTAGTAACTACCGCAACCACCAATCTAGATATTATTGGTAAAAATGCAACTTTAAGCCTGGTACAGATTAAGCCAGTATTTTATTCGAATAAAATTTGTTAGGTGTAAGATTACACCTCAGGGATAACTTCCTTTGTTCCTTTGAAAAGAAGAAAAACGAAGGACCATATCACTGCGTCGAATCGTAGTAGGAACCTCTGAGATGGGAGTCAGGTGCCTTAACCTATAGCCTATCTAGCCCTCCCAAGTAACTGAAAACTGCTCGAATACATTATTAAGTAGAGTATTGTTGCGCCAGCTAAAACTTGACTAAGCATTACATGTTTAGACTTGTCTAGAAGCTTTTCAACTAATTGACTAAATCATTTTACTATATTTCTTGACTAGCCTCCTTCCTATTCTAAATTGTGACCAGTCATAAGTCACAAGCATTTGTGACTCATGCTTGTCATTGGTAGTTTGTGACTAATCTTGTTACTATCCGCTGTTTTGATATTCTAAGCACCCAGTCACAAGAAATATCACAAAAAATTCAACTCTCATGGTGGATTTGAAATGCCGTAATGAGAAAGGCAGAGTGTATGTGAACGTCCGAGCACTTCTCATCGACGCTCTCTGTCGAGTCTGTACGAAATAATGAAAAATATGCTAGAAACCAGCTTTTTATATTATTGTGACCTGCTCTTTAGACAGTAAAAATTTTGAGAATTGTTGTAACTGTTTGCAAATTATCGAAATTGTGACTGCCAAATTAGAATACCATATTGTCTCAATTTGACACTCACCGCACAGTTGTGATTCCGTTGTGACTTGCGACTGCTGTTAGAATACGAATATTAGTTCGTTACTTAGTCACTAGGTTACCGGCCTAATCTGTACCAAGGTTTATAAGTGCAGTCCATTAATCACGTTATTTAAATCGTCAGAAAAGGAAAGAGGGTATATCTCGGGCAACATGGCTGATGGTAGCTTATCTCACCGCAGCCCAGTTTGATAAACCTTTCTACGTTCGGTATGATCATGTACGTCTAGCGACCCTTTTTAGTAGTCTCACTTCTTCTGCCATTCCACGATAGATTTACATCATCTTAGTTGCATTGATACCTTTAATACACACGTGTTAGATCATAAAGTCGCCGACTATCGGTTCACCGAAGTATTAAAAGGAATCATCCCTGCTAGAGCTCGCACCATAAAAGAAGATAAATGGGTGCGCATGTGGAATTGCGATTGAGAATATGAATGAGCCGGTAATTCGCGTTTTTAAACAAACAGAGTGACGTTGCTCGCTTGTGGGGACTTGAGACATTCACTACGCATGAAATCAATGGTTTTGAGATTCTATCGTGCATGGTGCTTCGTCAGTTACAGTTCGATCACCACAGCATGTGTGGGGGCACTTAATCGATATACGATTTTCTTTTCCTCCTATTGATCTTCATCTTTAGTTCTCAGACTGGGAATGCATATAGTGGGACTGAGCTAACTAAACAACACGGCAACGACTCTATCTGAGAGCTCCTACGTTTGGCAATATACTTGCAATCGCTGAACTGATCGTAGACGCCTTAGTTATGTATGGTGCATGGGGTTTAAAATTGAGTTTCTAGTCAAACATTACAGCCTGAACACAGGCTGGGAATGATGGCTTATTGTTGAATGATGCTTATTTCCGCTTTATGTTCCGCAAGTATTAGACCAGTATTTTCTAGCCATGATTATCGCAGTTGGTTTCGTTCGTATATACCAATCTCGTCGAAGCATCGCCCTACAATTGCGACTTCGATGCCAAGGGCGTAGAATCGATACTGATGATACTTATATATGATTATAAACAAGAAGGGCTCAGGATGGATGCACTCTATGTCCATTGTCAGAATGCTAGCATGGTGTGATCCCTTGAAAAATTCCCACACAGAATGTATTTTGGACCACCTAACCTGATTTACTCGTCCCTTCATTATTTCGCTCTAACTTCCACAGTTGGAGACATTGTCGACGTGTTACAGCAGTTGCATAGACTGCGTACATTAAGACTATCTGATCTACTTCAAAAACTAGCCCAATCGAGTTTATATCCAGAATCGATACAGTACGAAGAAGATGATATCGACAATCAAACAAATCTGTGTTCATTTTCAAACTGGGATAGCATTAGTTGATCTGAAACGGGTATTTGATCCTTCAACAAGCAGGATGCTCAGCTCTATAAATAGACGGTATTTAACTAAGCCTTTTTGCTCAATCAAGCTTCTACAGTACTGGCGACGTTCTAGTTTGTCTTACAGACCACCTCAACAAAAGTATGCATCGATTTGGTGAGTCTGGATATCTGCTCTAGATAACCCTAAAGGCTTTTATCATAGTATCGCACCCTGCTTTGATAACTAAAGATCAAGCTAGGGGTATTGACTTGGTCCTAAATAACGAGTGCAAAGATCGAGAGATTTTTGTTTCTGCCGTTCAGGAAAAAGAAGAACTGGCTTATTTGTAATATAAAAATCGTTCCATATCTGTGGACAGGGTAGAATTAACACGTCTGATCTACTTCTTAACATCGCACGAGAAATATTAAGCGACGATCTGCAAATAGTCACATATTCCAAAAAAACAAGCGTCTTAATGACTGGGTTGGACAAAATGCAAAATCGCACCAACAAATGCATTGGTGGTGCCTTATTCTACATTTAACATTTGCGCTATTTTGGTACTGTTACACGATCTACAGCTCTCCTTTTCGCGAACAAAACCACCTAAAAGTTCATTTATCGAAAGGACATCAGTATTCCAGAACTCATACCCAATAGCCCAAAGTTCAAACGTAAGGTTCATTGCATCTCTTTTAGTATTCCAAGCCCCTTTTTAAGCTCTCATGTCCTCTCTTACTCTTCAAACCAACCTTATTGTCCTTTGAATGAGATATCTGGTCCAAAAGTCCCAACTATGGACTATTGCACTACAGCCCCTATATCTCAGATTTGTACCAAATGTACCTTGTCATCGCACTAGAGTGACAGCGAATATAAATACCAGACTCATTCTCTTTGAACGAAAAGTTACAGTTGGGAACCTCTGTCTTTTATATCATATCTTATGGACGTTAATTTAGAGCACAGCACCTGGCAACCAAAGCAAGTAGTGTCCCGATATCAACTAGTATCTACTGCTCCCCAATAATTCTCTGGCCGGGTTTTTTATGCGAGAAAATCAGGCCTAGCAATCACACCACCATGTCGTTCAAGTCATGGTACAATGTCTAGAAGTAATCTTGGTTTGAAGGATAGAAAGGAATAGGATAGGTTAGGGGTGCTTGATTAGGTGTTGAACTCTGGGATGTTATACGAGTTCGAAAATGTTGACTTTGGAAATACTGATAGATGAAAACTTTGTACTGCTTGCAGTGGTATTGGTCCGGTCATCAAATGAAGACTTAACTTTCCTGATAATGAGATTACAGCAGTTTCTTAATCTTATTGCCTAATCTACTCACAACAAAGTGGCTCTTTTGGAGCATGTATATACGCTCTATAGGTGGCTTTTGTAGCTTTGATTGCATTCATACATTCCCATTACACCATTCGATCGACTTAAGCTTTATAGATCTGGATGAGATCTACGACTTTGGTGACATAGAGAGCGTTAGATTTCTCGTTGGCACTACGAAAACACAAATCCCAGTCCGCAGCTTGAAAAAAGCAGATAAATCCCCGCCAGTTTTCTTTCCAATAGCACGAGAGAGTTCTTTTTGAGACTGTGTTCGTTTGGGCAGAAGATATATGGGAAATTAGCGCTGACTAGGAAGTGCTCGGGGTTGCCAAGGAGTGAATCAACTTCAGTTGGATAAGATGCAACGAATAGGTCAAGGTCTACAATAGGGCTTAGATTTAGCCACACCAGACGAGGACATACAGCATTCTGTATGATTCATCAAAGTCCGATTGTCAAGGTGATGGGTGTAAAGAAGGTTCATCAAGCTGGTGGGTGTACAGTTTACTACAAGACCTTGAACCATGACGGACTAGGACATAGTACAAAAGGTGAAACTTACGAGAGCGCCAACGCCATCACCTATACAAATACTGTTTTACTTCAACCCCCAATTAATGTCACTACGTTTAATTTCAGCATTTAAATCTGTCTGAGAGTTTTTCAAGTATTTTTTGGGTGGGTGTCAAAAAGTTCCTTTACATTCAATATAAACCTTTTAAAATTAGGCAAGAATAAATCAATAAAAATTAAATATGAATTAAAGAAGAACATTTTTTAAAGTAAAGTTTCAATGACCAAGTTGAGGGGTATCTCTGCCCACGTAGTAACAAAACATTATTTTATAGCTATTACCGTGCACGGTAACACAACTGAAAAAAGTGTTTTATGAGAGCGAAAAAAGTAAGAACGGATTGTAAAATTTAATTTTACACAGGTGTTGGTTGTGTGGGCGAGACCTAATTCAGCTCAGCTTCTATATAATTAATAAAAGGCTTCCATTCGACATAGTAACCAAAATTCAAGTGTAGAAGCTTGAATTAATAATGTTGTAAAAAAGTGGAAAGATTTATTTGAAAATATAATTTTGGGGGTTTCTTAAAAAAATTGTGAAGAATTTGTTAAATATAAATTTGAAAAAAAAATATTACTAGAGTAGATCCATTTATTAAGAAAAACTTTCTTGAATTTATTTGAAAACAAAAAAAAAGTTACCTTTGTTTTTCAAGCATGTCCAAACTTCATAAAATCCTGACAGAAAAGAAATTGTTTTTTTTTTGTGTTTTAGACTCGATTAAATCTCGTTGAAGAGAAGTTGAGAGAGAACTGGATTGAATTGATAAGAATGTACCACGATGAAAATCTGCTTTATTAATCACAACAACAGAATTATATACATATACACACACAAAAAAAAAGAATTAAGAATTCCGTTAAAAAGAACTTAGTAAGTCAAAAAAGTTACACAAATTTTCACTTTGTTGGTTTTTTGTTTTATAACTTTTACTTTTCATTAATCTAATCCTGGAATGAATATTAATTTTTGATAATCGTTGAAATATCTTTATAAAAAAAAATTAAATAAAATACAAAAAAAAAATTGTATTTAAGAAGGATAACGAAAAGACGATATATACACAAAAGAAAAAAAAACGAAGATATTTCCCGACAGAAAAAAGTGATGATAAATAGATAGTCCCGTCTTAAACTTGTTTACACATACGCACAAAATTTGTGTTTTGCAGCACAAGAATAAGGACGAAAATTGAGAGAGAGGACACACGAAAAAAAACTAAGGCAGGTACGCAAATTTTCGCAGGATTTTGTCGGTTGTGTATAACCTTTATGTTTTACCAACACATTACCTTTGAAGTTGCACAATGGAAGCAAGTTTTTTGGGTAAAAAGGATGAAATTTGAGGGGGCAATAAAAAAATTCACTAGGATCCTGTTTTTTTAAGTAATTGCTAATCACTCACTGTAAATCTGTATCGATTCCTAGTTTAGTATTTTTTTTTATAAAAAAAAATATTATTTTTAATTGTAAAAAAGGACTAAATTTTAATATTAAGGAGTTTTTATTTTTATATATAGATATATATAAAATAAATGTATATATATAAATTTGATTTTATTTTAAGGTTAGAATGTTTGTATGTCAGGACTAGAGAGCTATGTATATATGTGTGTATGTTTTTATATTATAAGAATACTGAAATAAAATTTTCCTTTTCGTAGGAGTACAGTGTGTCTGGGGGGTTTTTTAGCGTGTGCACGCGCGCGGGTGTGGTCCACAAAAATTGCTTTTTTCACCGAACAAACACTTGAGACTATGTCAAAACAGGAAATTAATATCGGTTATGCCCTAAAAACATAAAAAGGATACAAGCAAATCTGGTATTATTATTATTATTCTTATTATTATTTTTTTTTGTATGTTTTAATTTATCCCAAAACTTATTATCACTTGGATTTTATATATAATATTTTTTTTTCAAAAAACCAAAAAAAAAGGATATAAATAAATTCAATAGATATTATTTTATGCCACTATATTCTCAGTACTTTCTGCACTAAATATCTGTCGGCATTGACCGTCACAGTGAATATTATTTATGAAGAAATCCTTTTTTTTCCCTAACTAAATTTTCTCAACAAAAAAAAAATTTTAATTCACACACAATCAAAAATCAAAATTTGATTTTTTCCATTTAACATACATAAAAACTGTTTAAATATTTTTATAGAAAATATTTAATATTAGTTAAACTATTTAATTTCACTAAAAAATAACTAATTTTAGACACAACAAATATTAAGATGTCCTGAAAACTGGGTGGAACACACACGTTTAACACAAGGACACAACACTGGAACTAGAGCCAAAAATTATGTGACGGAAAGGACGTCGAGAATGCGACTGCGAATGTGTAGAATACCAATAAAATCCTTATAGCTTTAAAGGTGTTAGTAAAATTTTTGATATCAAGGATTCCATCCAATACTATTGCAAATTCTTAACTAAAAAAAAAAATTTGTTCCATCGGCAACAATATCCTTTTTCGTATAAAAGTTTCTTATACTAACGCAAAATAATACTCCCTCTTTCCCCCCACCCCTATCAATCTTCGCATAAAAATACACCTCAAAATATATTCCCCTGAAATCATGTTTTTTTTTTATTTTCTGGTATGCTTCCCAGAGTTTTGTTCCTTTTCCTGCATGGAGCCCATCTCTCTGCGATATATCCTAAATAGCAGCAGCACAGAATAACTGTATTCCGTACGCATACGCCCAAAAGTAAAGGTTACTTACCTACCCTTCATCCTTTAACATTTACTACAGTATGAAGGATAAGGATAAGATAAGATTACCTGCAGGGGTGTGTATGAGTGTTTTGGGATTTTCCCTGCGGATAGGATACGTATAGAGTGAGAGTATAGTAGAAGTATAAGGATTGAAACACACCAACAAGAATTGAAAAAATACTTAAAAAAAATTTTTTTTTACCCTGACACCAATACTTCGACATTTTCCAACAATCATCAGACATTCAAGTTTCACACAGTGTGAAAACAGGACATCTAGGCAGCATATACACCCAGATCGAAGTTCGAGCGAGTTTTGCAACCCCCTGATTTTAGTCCGAACCCAACCCGAAAGGTTATCCTCATGCATGAAATCTAAAGGACGAGTATGCGCAATATCCTTGCCAGGATATATTTTACCACCAACGCAAGCCTTAAACTTCCCTGGGTTGCCGCTAAATATCATTGTATATGTAAAACGTTCACGAGCTTTACTGGGGATGTGGATAATAAAGGAAGGATAATAAAACAGAGCGAAAATTCAGTGTTATTTTTTTCTTCTTCGTATAAAACGTGTAGAAAGAGAAGAGGAATATCCTTTTCCACCTTTATCGCCAATTATAATGCCAGAGATAGTGAGAAAGCGTATGCACGCACAGACATACCGGCCTCAGCGCCAGCAGCAGACAACAGGAGCACCAGCAGAAAAGGCAAGCACCCAGAGTTTCACCACTCACAATACAAATGTAACCGGAGAAGGATATCCTAGGATACTCTAGAGCACACTAGGTGGCAGCGTTTACAATGCGTGTTCCTCAAAAATAAAGAACAGAAAAAACACAGAATATATATATAAAAAAAAAATAATGTTCCTTCTCTCTAGGAAAAGGGTGTTTTAATTTACTTGGCAAACCTGGTGGAATGATTTTATTTCATGGCAGGAGGGGGGGCGGAGGGGATTAAAGTAGCGGAATTGGACTAACTAGGAAAAAGGAGATGCAATTATCGAAGGCAGCCTTGATGAACCCTCAACTGTGGCGCGGTTTCACACTGGGGATAAATTTAAGTCGAGGTTATTTGATCCTTGAAATTAGTTTGCAAGGAAATATGTTTCATTCCTTATTCGAGAAAAAATATACTTACATACATACCTACATACATACACATATAGAAGAAAATCGGGCGGCATACATTCTTTTTTAAAGGAAAATTTATTTATATATGTGCGAATGTTAGTTAAGTTGAATGCAGTCATGAATGGGGCGGGGGTGGGGGTAGAGCATTTTCTCTTTAATCAAATTTGGGATTTTTTTTTTGTTTGGCTTAACTGTGGTGAGATTTTAAGATCAGTTTAAGTGTTGCATAAAAATGTAATAGGATATTCTTGGTTTGTGTTCTGTGATGTTTTTTGTTGAATAAAGACACCCCATTTTCAGGTGGTAATCTTTAGTGTGACATCATATTACAGAAACACATGCCAATTTCATTTTTTTTAGGATTATGATTTTTCTTTTCTGTGATTATTTTAGCGCGAGATTGGAGTCAAATTATAGATGAATATTATAGAAAAATGATAATTTTGAATATGAATAGTTTCAGATGAGGCATTCTTTTCAAATATATACGGTATGTATGTATATAACTCTATCCGTTTGCTAGGAGCAGTAGCGTACGCAGGATGAAACCATGGGGGGTGTCACAAAACATATTTTGTACATATATTGGGTAAAAAAAATTTTCTCATGTAATAGGACTATGTACTTATATTATATTTTATGTTATTTCACTATAAAAATAATTACCTATAAGCATATTTTTATCGCAATTTTTTTATTGAAAATTGTGAGGAAACATAAATAATAATTTTTGACCATTTTTCGAATGTCACAAAATGTCTTGTTTTTCTCCAAAAATCATGTTTTCGTGGTGTGCGCAAGACTTTAGACTTTGATTTAGAGCGTTCTTACCATTTTTTACCGAAAAGAAAGGAACCACTCTGAAAGCTTGCTAGAGCGTAGTTTTTGAGTCAGAAAATCGATTGACATGACATGAAAAAAAATTTAAAAATTCCGTTTTTTTTTCAAATTTTGGCCAAAAAAGGTCATAAAATTGGCCAAAAATGCGTCCAATTGTTTTTTGCGTAATTTTATCTGAAAGGACGGAAAATTTCCTACAAAAATCTATATGGCCATCCCAAAAGTCAGAGTTTGTCGAGAGCTATAAATAAATGAGAAATACGTGATTTTTGAAAAATCGCGTTTTTTCAATATTGAATCAGTTGTATATCACATCCAGTTCACGAACATATTCCCAAAGTTTGAGAGATATTTATTTTTTTGCTATCCCGGTATTCGGAATATTTTTTTAATTGTTTAATAAATTGATATATTTATTAATTATAATTTTTCCTATTATTATTGGAATCATGGGGGGGTTTAACCCGCAGTACCCCCCCCCCCCCGCGTACGCGCCTGGCTAGTAGGTACAGGATCGCTCTTCAGTGGGTATCGGATCGCAGGGACATCAAAGAGCAGCGAGAAGGCAGATTAATGGCCTAGACTAGGAGCACATCTTGTAGAGGCCTCTCTAGGAAATATACAGAATTCGCTGTGTTTAACGAATAGAAATATCAAAATGCACTTCCTTTTGTAAAAAAATCGAAACACAAGATCTATTTTGTTGTTTTCATGAATTTTATTGAACCAAAGTAAAAACTATTCACAAATATAGTTATGTGGTTTTTATAATGCACTCTAAACACGTACTATAACGGTCGAAAAACTCATCGCACACTGCCCGTATGTGGCTTTATGGTGTTCTGGTCCAGCGCCGGTAAAAAGCTTGCTTGAGATGATCGACAATTTGGTATTTTTTAGTGCCTTTTGATTTTTAAAATGCCCCAAATTGACAAGTCCACCGGATTTGCATCCGCAGAATTTTCCATGCAATGTGTCGACGAAATGAAGTGAAGTGAACACGTAGAACGTTGTTGTGCAGTCATTCTTGGTTGACGCGCGCTTGATGAGACGAAATGTTTGTGTGCATAAGGCTTCAATACTGCCGCTAATGCCCCGGCTTCACCGACCTTAGTTCCATAATGTTTAGTTCAATCCACATAGTAGCTTGACCGGCTAAAGTCCAGTTCATGTTCAGTTCGTGCTTGAAATTGTTGTTGCTTTTTCGCCAGAAGTTAGAAATGCAAAAGCATTCCATTATTCCAGTTGGTTACTCTCTTTTGAGCGAGCTTTTACGTTTAACTTTAGTTCGAGTCCAGTTGGGCGAACTGAGGTCTGCTTTATCCTTGGTTGAATATGTGGAAATTGTATGCGAACTGAGGTTATTTTAAAGTTCAGTTCACCAATTTGCTCGAACTTGCGCATTTCGTCCGGTGAAGCAGTTTTACGGTAGACGACCGCGTTTATTCTGGGACCGAGATCCAAATATTGCTTAGTTGACTTAGCCAGACTACAAAACCAGAAATCACGTCACCTCTTGATCATAGTGCGCAAAAACCTCGTAAAAATCGAGTCGGCCATCATAGAATACTGGACCAATAGGGCAGCTTCCTTTCAGATTAAGACATCCATACAAAGGTAGCGCTGGGCAGAGATTAACCTGATTGCAGTTGTTCGGCTCTCGCTAGGAATAGACACATAGGAGACATAATTTGCTTCTGGATTCGCACTCTATAAACTTTAAGAGCCCATATTCTTGCACCACCAAATAGACTGACAGAAACAATTATCTGACCTGAGAATGTTTGTTAAAACAATCCCGAAAAAAATCGCATTCACCTTCACTTGAACAAAATGAAAATAAATGTTTCCTCGTAATAACAATAGAGCATCCAAGTTAGAAACGAGGGTTAAGCCTCTAGGATTCTAGAGCTATGTACATACTGAACTCAAAGTTTTGTTTCAATATTTCCATGACTTTGATTAGATGAAAAATCGATTTTCATGTTGTATACAAATCCAATGGTGGAGAAGAGACTTTCGTTTGTGGTCTGGGAAATGAAGCAATTTGGAATGAAAAATTCGATGAAACTTTGGAATCTGGTTTAGACCTTTGCAATATTATTTTTACATTTGAATTTTCCAGACAGTTATATTTTTAACTTCCCAGTAGGAAGTTATTGTAATCGGTCCGAAAATCGGATTCGAAATTTTCAATGTATTTACACGTTTCAAGGTCCCAATAGCATTTTAAGAAAAAAATTGAGAAGAAATATGTGTGTGTGTGTGCGTACGTATGTGGTCATTTTTTCCTGTACGATTTCGCGCGAACCGATCGATATCGACTTCGTTCAGGTGCCGTTCGAAGCGTGTTCAAGGAAATATGATCTGAAAAGATTTTCATAAAAATTGGTCGAGCCGTTTTTTTGTTTGAACGACGTAAGTGATTTTTGTACCAGCACGATTTCGCGCGAACCAAAAAAGATACCGACTTCGTTAAGATGCCGTTCAAAGCGTGTTAAAGGAAGTATGATCTGAAAAGATTTTCATAAAAATCGTTCGAGTCGTTTTTTTGTTTGAACGAATACTGGGAAGTTAATCTTCTGGACCGAAAGGGTCAAAAGCCACATCCCAACTAGTTTTAAATACGAGTACACCATTTAATGTATTACACATGGATTATCTAATTTTGTTGCTGCAATTAACTTGGCTAATAATTTCGTGTAAATGTCGAAACAATGTGGGTTCTACTTTACAGCAAAAAAACAGGGGCTTCCCATTTCGTTTATGCAGAACATTCCCCTATCCAATTTAAGCTAATCTAATTAAATATCGCATGCCTAAATCATGAAGTTAATAAAGAATAATTTTCAATATCATCTAACAGCCAGCAACACCCCCAAAAAACAAACCCCGTACAGAGCGAGGTTGCTTTTCACAATAAGTAACCAAAAAAAAAATAATATCTTGGAAAAGGCGTGTTCCAGCAATTTTCAAAATGGATATTATTCCATCTGTATTAGTGGCAAAAATTATTTTTTAAGCATAACCTCTTCAGGGGCTAAGGCCCTAAAAACACTGCCAGAGCATACCAGCGCATTACTACCGTGAAATGTAGGTATGTATGTAGTTTCATCAAACACACAGGACTAATTAATAATTCATAGGGCAAAGCTGGCCTTAATCGTAAAAAATAAGGTTTTCCGGCCAATGTTACTAGACTGTCACGAAATTGCGTATTTAACATGTAATTATGAAGGTTTATCAACTATGGCTACATACCTACATACACTTAGGTGCTTAGTGGAACGTTAACTACTTTTTAAAGGTATTTTTTTTTTATATATAGAATTTGTTTTCCCTTCTTCCCTTTTCTCTGTGTGTGTATTTTTTGTTTTCTTTTTGCCTAACATTAATTACCATCACTTGAAAAATCTCTAGGGAATTTCGTGCAGATTTCCCTCCCATCAACCACCTTTATTTTGTTTGGCCTTTTACTACGATATTTTGTATACATATAGGCAAGGCCGCACGATTCGTTGTGGATTGGTTGTGAGTTTTATCCGATTTTAACTTACATTCAATGTTGGGTGCAGAGTTTTGTGATTGAGATTTGTAGTGCCGGGGTGTGTCTGTGTACTATGTATGTATGTACTGCACTTATATAAATAGCAGGTGATTTCAAGAATGCTAATGATGGGAAATTGAAGGGTGCACTGTAACTTTCTATAGATGAATTGAAATTTGGTTTTGAATTACCATAAATATTGGATTTTATATTAACCTTTGGCAACCTTCAATCAAACATGAACGAATAAATGGGTTGTAACCTTAAAAAATTGATTTGAGTTGAATATAAAAGAATACTTCAATATTTTGAGAACTTGTTTTGCAGAATAACTCTCAAACCCAAAGGTTTCTATGTCAACTCAATACTGCATTGCAGCTCATTAATTTTATGCAAAACTAGAGATATATTCTCTTTGATGTTTAGTAGTTAAAAAAGGGTTAATAGGTCTTAAGGAACACGTAATGAATAAACCTTTAATAAATTTTTGAGAATGTCCCTAGAGTAATTTAATTTAAAAAAAAGTATAGAAAAATAAATACCACAAATTTATTTAACCCCTTCGATAAAATCCATTTTATCCGTTCAAAATAGGAAAAAAAATAAAGAAAATCTTTACATAGCTATGAGACTTGTAAAAATTGAAGTATTTGAAGTCTACCCTTTCCTCTAAAAAATACGTAGTTAATCTATTAGGCCGGGAAATTAGCAAAAAAAAAAACGCTCGAAAGGAGACAAAATTCCAAAACGGATGAAAATTGGTCCAGAGCTTCCTTGGGACTTTTTAAGAGAACAATATCGGAATCACAAAAAAAACATGGCCGCCAGAGATATAGCGTTTTTCCCGTGCTTTCCGTGTATCTCCGTTTTTATAAGTCGTACAGCCCCGTGCGAGGGCCCAAAATGTTGGCAATGAAATTCTCTTCAACTTTAGTTCTTACAAACATGTTGACCCGATTTACCCTTTTAAAGTTATTCAAGTTCAAAATTATCAAAAATCACTTTTTGGCCAAAAAATATCTCATAAACTGTTTTTTCGAAATTTTTTTTCTGGTCAGTCAATACGAAACGTTATTGCCTACAAAAAAGACCTCTTGTGATTTTTTTCGAAAACTTAACCCTTTCGAAGTTATTCAAGATTAAAATTTCCAAAAATCACTCAACAATTGATTTTTGCAAAATTTTGTTTTCATCTACTTAGACAAAACATTATTGCATACAAAATACCGAGTTTGTTTTATATATGTAACTAGATGAAAAAAAAAATTGCAAAAATCAATGGTTGAGTGATTTTTTGGCCGAAAAGTAACCCTAAAGTCGAAATGGACGGGAAAATTTGAGCTTCTTTATTGCATAGAAGATAGTACCTATGGTTCTGCCTCTGTTTCATCAAAGTGGCAACTGAAAACTGTAACCTTGAAGTAGGGCTCTACTCTACTTTACGAATATGTTGTCCGAAAAAAAATTTGAAAAATTCGTTAATTTTTGTTATTACAAAAACGAAATGTGAAAATGTTTAAAAGTAATAAAATTAATTTTTTTTTCTACACATTAATTTATTATGACTGACTCAAACACTAGAAGGCTTTGCAGCTCATTAAATTGTTTCTTCTGCGACCGTGTTAAAAATTTTACGTTTGACAATTGTAAAAAGTTTAAAATTTGATGTAACTTAGCGCTTGTATTTTCTACAAGCCCACTTTGTTCTTCCACTTTGTGCTCGAGATGTAAACTACCATTTAGTTTCACTCATACAAAGCTTTAGTTTTTGTTGTTGCGTTGTTTCATTTTTTAGGTAATTATGTTGGTGACCGTGAAGGGTGTAATTTAGCATTCTCAATAGACCGGTTCTGGTTCGATTATACTATAGGTCAAGCAGCATTGGACGTGATTAGTACTCAGTTGGGGGACCGCATTGGTAAAACGACATTTGCGTTTAAAAATATAAAGCTATCGACTCCGGCGCAGTTATTATTCACATAATTATCCCGAAATTCTCAAATCGTTCGGCCCCTTTTTTCCACTCGGGTCAGGTAGCAAATTTTTCCCCAAGCGAGCCAAATGGGGCATTCTTTAGGACGAGGCGCGAATGAGAACTTAGATGCCCTATGTGGGCCTTATAGGGCAATCCACATGAGGCAGTAGGGCTAGCCGCATAGGGGCTCTATCTGGACCGCCTCCCTTCTCAAAATGATAGTCGGGCATAACTCCATAACCAAAGAACTTAAAACCATATAACTGGTAAAAAAATTGACCGATTAACTTTCTACATTTTAACCGTTATCTGTTCACGTGCTCCCCACCCACAATGATTATGCTCCGCCGCTTAGAAAATAGATATTTCTAGTAACATAACCAATAAAAACTGTTTCACAAAATCAGAACAAACCATTTCCTTAAAAAAACCTTTAAACCAAATTTTAAGTCCTTAGCTAAAAATCAAAAACGTATTTTTAAAAAAGGAAAAACTACTTAGAAACAAAACAAAAAACTCACTTATCCACATCCACTCTCAAAAACCCAAAAATAAATCTGATGTTTTCCATTCGTTCATTTCACTTTTTTCTATACTTTTGTTTTATTGTTCATAAAAGAAATGACAAAAATTTAATTTTTGTTTAATTATTCGCAATAACTTTTCTCCTTAAATTGAATGTAAAAGTTTAAATTTCGTTCGCCCGTTTTTTTTTTTATTTTTTATTATTAAAAATATCCTTGCAGTACTACAGTACAGAAGTAGCAGCAGCACCAGCACCACCACCAGCAAGGAACATCATCAACAATAACAACAACAACAACGAGAACAAAAATAAAATCAAAATAAAAAAAAAAGTTTCTTTATGTTGTTATCAATAAATCAAAAGACCCCAAAAGTAGACAGATGCGAAGTCATCAGTAAAGAAGGGAAAATTTTCATCTAAATACAAAAATACCATTTAGAAGAAGAAAAGAGAGAAGACAATTGAGCATTAATAAGAGAGCGAGAGAGTGTGTGCAAGGAGCTGTAAACAACTGTAACGAAATCTTCCAATATAAAATAGGACCTACCTACCCCCACCCCCCACCACCTATAAAGAAACATCTAGTACAACAACTGCCCCTCCTTCTTCTAATTATGACTTCTTTAGAGGCTAATCATCCGGTCAATCAATCAATCTCAGAAATCTTCAAGAAGTATCCTGGCAACTAGCTAACATTAAGCAAAAAAAGGAAGTGCGAGTGTGAAGGACGAATGCGGAGGGGGGAGGGGTGGGGAGCAGTGGTACAGGCACAGGGGAATGGCTGGGTGGAGAGATGTTATAAAGACGAAGTAGAAATTTGTTTAATATTTACAATAAACCATCCACCCCCGAACACAGTCCTGCAGTCCCCCTCCATGCCAGGCACACACTTTCCATCCCCCCCCCTTCTACACAGTCCTGCCCTGCCGCTGGTGCTATTGCTACTTTTATTAAGAAACTGTTTTTTGAAAAGTCCTTGGAATTAGGAGGCAACATCCTTAAAACCGGATGGCGCCTTTCTCGGGTTTTCACTGCTTTTATTAAATAGATTTCAGTATACTGCTCTATACAGCACACATCCAAGCGAGTCGCCCTATTGAGAATGGGTCCTGTACAGTATGGGTATTATGTCTGTATGGCGCAGCAGCTACACCGATGTATAAAATAATGCTATTATATATAGTAGGTAGTAGGTAGTATAAGGCAGTTGGTATATTCTCTTATTGATCCACTAAAAGTATGAGAGATCGCGGGATGCTAGCTGGCTGGATGGCTGGTGGCTGGCTGGCTGGCAGCGCCTCTTGGAACAAGGATGTTATCCCCTTGGCCCACAGCAGGCTGCTTGAGCGGAGGCCTTTCTCAACTTTCGTGGAAGTAAGTCCTGGCCCTGGGTATGCCAACCAACTGCTGGGAGAGCTACTCGAGGCTATATGGAGAGCCCGGGTTTGGCCCCGATGTTTGCAGTTTGTTGCCTTCGGTCGTCACCCGTTATGACTATAGGCCTGGGGGACGACGTTATACAGGGTCTGTGCTACATTTTCACTCATCGAATTGCAAGAAATAAGAAGCAAATGACGATGGGTAATAATAGTCGTATACGGCTAACAAGGTGTATAGAAGGAAGAAGAATAAAACAAACCCTCCGACCCCCAACCCCAACCCTAACTCCAACGGCTGTGCTTGCTACGCGGCCACCTACTTGTATCACGGTGTAACAGAAGTTCACCGAACCAGCGCTACCCGAAAAGCGTAAGGTCGAGCCACATACCGGGCATCATACCAAACCCCATCTTCTCCATCCCTTATAAAAAAAAAAAAATATATACGAAACTCAACCCCACAAGTGTGTGTTATAACTTTTTCGGTTTTTATTCCTGCTCCTCGATGGAGAGCAGGATTGGCAGTTGTTCGTTCAGGCTCCACGATACCCAGAGCAGTTTGGGTAGGTCTTTTCCTTGTGGGAATTACACTCCATTTCACTCTCATCGCTATTTGCCTTTGCCTTGGCTTTTAAGGTGGTACAACAGCAGTAGCAGCTTTTACAGCTTCACATTCTAAGGCGAAAAACTAACCATCCGACTCCTTACAAGCAAACACACTCCGAAGAAAGTCATTTCAGGTGTTGAGAAAATTGTTCGGTGCCGGAGCAGATAGAGGTGTGCACCTTAACCTCACTTTCTATTTTCTCGTATTAGGTCTCCTCTTCTGCACTTTTTTTTTTGTTGTTGCTGGTGGTACTCACTGCCGCTTTTTCCCGTTTCTTTTCTTTTCTTTGCCTTTCTTTTATCCTTCTCATATTTATGTAGACATTCAAAACAAGCTTTTTGGACTCCTTTTTTAAGGCTTTTTCCCTGCCCTTTTTTAATGTCGAAGAAGGTTTTTCTCCTAACACAAGACGAAAAGTTCTCTCGCTCCTACCCCACCCCACCACCCCCCTCCACACACTTTTTTATGTGGTGTATTTTTCAGCTGAGATGAAAGTGAATTAAAACTTGTCCACCCAAAAAAGAAGATGGGCCCAAGTATAAAAATGATGAAATACGACAACACTGTGACAAGGTGACTACTGGTGAACTGAAGTTGAGAATAAGGGGTATTTTCGAGGGTGGGGAATTACACCAGTACGGGGGCAAGGGCGTAAAGAGGTGCTTGAAAAAAAAAATTTTTTAGCTTCTTCTTCATCTTCGTCGCTGTGTCGCTTCCCTTTTTTTCTTTTAAAGGGAAAAGGACAAAGGCTAAAGACTTCTTCGGACTGAGATTAATACCGTTGACACACTACAGCATCGAATGAACATTGAAGTATCATTCGGCTATGAATGATCATTTTCGCCCAGTGTGTAATGTCCAATGTTCATTTAAAAACTTCATTGATCATTCAATCGAATGAAGTAAAAATAACTTCATTCAATGAAGATGGAAGTGAAATTGGGAAATTATCGAACAACTTTCCATGAACTTTCCAGTAAAATTTCCAATTGAAATACATAACTGTCAAACTGTCATTCAAATTTTAGATTTTTTAAAAAAAATAGTACCGTCCATTGTATATAACTGTTGTTGGGCCTCAATTAATCATTTTTATTAAATTTAAAAGTATAAATCACTATGTAATCACTTTCAGTTCATATATTTGGCAGTTTATTTATAGTTTGTATTTTGACAGTTCCAATGAACATTGAGAAATGCAGTGTGTCACTACTTAAACGAATGATCATTGAAAGCCAATGAAGTTGGAAGAATGTTCATTCGTTTTTGCAGTGTGTCAAGGGTATAAGTTACATGGAGTGGGTGTAGATTTTTGTAAAAGACATCTTGACATATACTAGAGGTTGATTACATGTCAAACTGGTCATTTATAAGGGATAGTAAGGTATTTTCGTCTTCTTGTCCTTGTTGTTGTTGTTGCTGTTTTTTTTTGGTGGACGAAAAGAATGTTCAATAAATTTTACTTTTTTAAAGTGAAAACCATGTGGAGGGGAAAAGAGGGAAGATATGAGAGAAAAAGTTTAATTAGCTGATTATTTTTTCTTCTTCAATAGGGGGGGGGGGGGATTGGTTCTCAAGAATTTGAAATATGTGATGATTGTGGAAGGAGAAATGGTAGAAGATGGTAGTCAATTGATTTGGAATTTTAATATTGATTGATTTGAGCGGTCAGAACTGGATGAGAAGCTTCTTATATTGGTAATATATTAATAAAGAAATAATAACAAATTTTTTTCTGATTGTAAGAGTATAATTATTGGACTACAGAATAGCCTGATTCAAATTTAAGATATTAACCGCCGTATATGTTAGCAAATTGAAAATGGAGTCAATGACCTAAATGTCTTGGGAAAAAGCACGAACGGACGCTCTGCACAAAATATACGATGGGCGCTCATAGTAAAAAACATAGTACAAAAAGAATAACCTCATAGTACAAAACACTTTATTTTAGTAGACTTTTTGAACTGTCTATGGATCAAGTAGGATGCAATCTACCACTTCAATAAGAGTAACAGCCCACAACCATGAAAATATAAAAATTTTAAAAAATTCAAGAAGAAGAAACTGAGCAGATAATTCAATCTAAATCTGGCGTAACAAAACAAAGTCGGCCTTGGTAGTCATGGTGTTAAGGCAGTGCTAGGCTATAGTTGACTTTTCCAAGGCTTAGCTCTTTCATATAAAAAAAAGCTTTTGTTTATGCCTCTCTCACTCGAAGTTAAAGCTTTTGCCCATACCTCTCTCACTCACAAACAGAGTAAGAGAGCTTTGGAACTACCGGAACTCGTGGTGCTCCCAAGCGTTACCCTTTTGACCAACGCTAAGGTAAGACGCCTGACTACCATCCCAGAGGTCGGTGGTTCGAACCCATTCAACAGCATGGTCATAATCAACATTATTTTATTCTTGTCTCCCCTCTTTGCAAAAATTCCCGGCCATTTCCATGCCATCGCCCCTAAGCATAAAAAGCAATGAAATCATCTCCTGTTGGATACCTCTGACTTCAGGTTGTGTCGCGGTAGTATTTAAGTATAGCAAAGTTCCGCTAAGGCCGACTCTTCACCTCACGGACGGTACACCTTTTTGTTCGCCTAGTAGTCTAGTATTTTCGGCGTTACAGCCTTTGTTGACTGGTAACCACTAAGACTTTTACATAACGTGAATTTCTATGACACTGGTTTGAGCAGGTATAATAACACATACCCACCCGACTAGCATATTTTGCGCGGGGGGCCCTACTGCCTCATGTGATCCCCGTGTGGATTGCCCCATAAGGCCCACAAGCGGTATCTAACGCCTTGTCCCCTAGTAAAAATAAAACTAGCCCGCAACTAGCCTGCATCAGGTACGCACTAGCATGTACGGCGCCACAGCTAGCACGCATAGCGAACAAATGCGCACGGCACTCTTTTACTAGGGTTTTCTTCGTCCTCCACAATTTTTTAAAGCAATACGCTCGCAAGAGCGTGGATCCCTGTGGCGGGTGCGTTCATACTTTTGTGATGCCCCTATTTGTTCGCTATGCGCGCTAGCAGCGGTCGCGTGTGTGCTAGTAAGAAAATTAATCAACTAAATTATTTTTACTTGGGCCATCTCGAAAAGAAAAAAGAGTCTAAAATATTTTAGAACTTCGTCGTGGATATGCGTGTAATAACTCCGGCGGTGTCGAAAGCTTTATATTTCTAAACACGAGTGTCGTTTTTCCAAGTGGTTCCTCAACTGAGTACTAATCACATCCAATGCTGCTTGACGTCCGCAGTCGAATGAGAACCGGTCTATTGAGTATACCAAATTAACAATTTTCACGGACCCCAAGATAATCGCCTGAAATATGAAGCAAGGCAACAACAAAAATTAAAGCTTTATGAGTAAAATTAAAGCTTAAGCTTAAAGCTTTTTAAAAAGCTTTCCGAATACCCAAGGCAGATGTTGGGATTGCCCCATTTCATTTGTAATGTGGTTTACCTCATAGGGCCCTTATGAGAAACTGATAGGGCATACCTCAGTTCAGTATCGCAGACTTTTCTTTGTGTGCAGGGGCGGTTTCAGAGGGGGGTAATTGGGTAATTACCCCCCCTAAGAATTTTCGTTCGCTTATTTATTTTTATTCTTAAAGAATACCAATATTTCAAACAAACAAGTTAAGTTATGGTGAATCTAGTCGGCGATCTATGACGGTGAATTTTTCCAAAACTGCTGAAGAGTCGTGGAAGAGACCGATACCCGAGACTCCCGTTAATATGGCACGCTATGGCTGATTTCACACGAACGTACACACGGCACGACAAGAGTCGGTTGCAAAGTGGTTTATGAAGAAGAGGGTGAGAGAAGACGATGGGGAGAGGGGAGGGCACACAAATTTGAACGATATTTTCAGCAAATTTTTGTCGAACACTTAGACAGCTCCTGCATTGTTGTTGTTTTTTTTCTGAAATACCCTTTTGCTCGCAAAGAGAATGTGTGAGTCCGGAAACGTCAAAAACTGCAGCAGCTATGCGTTACTACTGCAAATAAACTTGCAGTGATTTCGGAAACTCAGTTCGAGTCATGTAAGTGCAGCGTCAAATGCTTGTTTCACACGGGACGACGGTCAACCAACAGAAATCGTACGGAAAAATTATTTTTAGAGAAGATGGCGAGAGAGGACGATGGGGAGGGAAGATTTTCCCATCCAACTTTCTCACATGATTTTCGATACGACTTTTTGAGAGCGGTGTGGTTGTTGTTTTTTCTTTCTGTGAGAAAAGAGAGAGAAATAGCAGAAGGGAGAATTAAGATTAAAAACAACAACAATAAGCTAAAGCATTCTGACGTACAGTTGGTTGGAAAAATTGGCGCGTGTGAAAGCCCGTACGATTTTTCGTCAAATTTCAAAAGGGAATGGACGATGACAGCAGATTTTGTTGGTTAACAGCCCAAAGCAGCTTCAAGTTTTATGTGACGTTTCTGGACTCGTGATTGTATACGGAAAGCAGTAGTCAATATTTTAAAAGAAATAATGGAGAGTTTCTCAGTCATTAATTATGAATTTACAAGTGAAATGAGTAACTCTTATTTCTAATTTAAAAGAATACGTTAAATCTTAAATAAATGAAACGAAGTAAGAAGAACATTATTATATCCCTTAAAGCAACTTCCCATAACGCGCGGGCTAGAATTCAAAACAAATCTGCCGCTGCGTATGTAGGTTCTATTAGGGCTAAATAACCGTTAAAAACTATTGGCAGAAATGACTATTGACTATTTTCTGGGGTGTGGAGGGTGGAATGGCAACTTCAGCTAGATGTGGCTTGGGGAGGGCAAATGATATTTATGGAATCAAAAAAATATTTAAGTTTTTTCTTTTTTTTAAATTACCCCCCAAAGCCAGTTGGCTGGAAACGCCCCTGTTTGTGTGGTGCTCATAAGAAAATTGAGGGGAAAGCCGTTGGGTGGAAGATGATTTAAGGACCTTTTTTGATTATTATTCGGTTTCCTTAAACTTGTAAAATCGTTAACATTAGTGAAAAAAGTCCACCAAGGCCATAATATTTCAACGACGGAAGGCTCCTCAGAATGATCAGAGCAAATCTCCATTTTAACTTTCAAGCTTGGAATTAATCAGGCAACTGCCTTCAAGTATTCCACATACTTAATGGACGGACAGGATCTTTTTCAAGACTCGCGAAGTACATGGGTGCCTTAAAGGAGCTGGATGCCAACAAGTCCGCTGGACCCGACAATATACCCCCGATCGCACCTTTGGCAATTGCAATAGCAATTACTTCCGTTTTCTCCAAAACCACCAGCTTGCATCGATTCGGCGAGATTGCACTCAGCCATGTTAGCTAAACTCAAAGCTATTGGTGTTGACTACAGAACTGGATTCAGAGTTTCCCTTTCGGGAGTTCAATTAGGGCAATAGTGGAAGGCGTCAAATTCAAACCCCACTCAATCTTTGTCGGTGTCCCGCAGTGGTCAATTCTGTCACCTGCTCTATTGCTTATTTTATATAAATGGACTACTTTCAACACCGTCCAATTCCCACATATTTGCGGATGATGGTAGTTTGCGTTACTGATACGGCTCCGATAATTCAAAGCATACACGTGCCAGATAGTGTGTTGATGATCGCGAACTAATGTCCAACTCATTGATCGGGGATATTGCACTCATATTCGATAACGATCGCAAGAATCGTGCCGCATACAATGCTTCGAAAACAATTATTTCCAATTAAACCTGAAACACCACATCCGTGTTAGTGAATAGAGTTGAACTAATGGTCGATCCATCCCTTAACATCTTAGGCGTGACAAGGTATATTCCAAATCGCCAAACAAGCATCGCAGTGTTTGGGATTTCTTAAGAAGTGCATCAAGGGCGCATGCGGTAATATACAAATCCTATATTCGGTCTGTTCTCAAATACAACTCTTTTATTAGGCGCGGCACTTGGAAAACCACCTTGACATGAGGGCCCGCAAACTAATCGATACCAACGCCTTTTGCTCCACCATCTACCTTTGAGCCAGCGTAGTAATGTGGCAACACTGACAAAATTTGATCGCTACTATCATAGCTACTGTTCCATCGAAATAAAAGCAACCCCGGATTAGCCCGCCAGGCTCATTCTCGCAAATGCAGTCTCTTTTCGCATCTACAAACTAGAAGTTTCCAAATAGAACAACTCGACTGTGGAACAATCTTTCGCAGTCAGTATTTCCAAACTCCTGCAACATCCAAGTGTTCAAACGCAGAGTTTTTGGTCTTCAACACTCTCCTGAACCCTTATAGCCCTAAACCTTTTCTATCCCCAGTACCAAGTAAGACATTGCACCAAGAGACCTGACAAATGACATGACGGATTGGTTGTACAAAGGGTGATTGCTGAGCTTAGAACTGCCAACTTAAAAAAACTGCTTTAGATGACATTAAAAGGCGTGGTTTTGTATCGAAATTCTCTGCTTGGGTGCCAAGCAAATTAAGGAAGAAACATTTAATGTACAGAATTTACATATGTTCTTCGAATCTTGCTTGTCTTATCAGTGAGCCATTTTAAAACCGCTTGGTAACTAGATGTGAATAGTGTAGTGAGAGAAGGACCATCCTATGTTTACAGTGGAGAAACTCCCCCTTGTACGTCAAAAGCAAAGAAGAAGGTTATGCTATGTTGTTGGCGGGAGCGGAAGGGTCTAGTACACTAGGAATTCTGATAGTAACTGAAACGGGTAACCCTGATCGTTAATGTTCGCAAGAAGAAACAATTTCAACGTAAATGCCCATATTGCACAATCGGAATATACCATCTTTTCAGGTCTTTGAACAATTACCTTGACGGAAGTAAGTATGCAAGTGCAAAGCGACGACTTCTTCTCCGGGTAAAATTTCAGAACGCTGGCAAATAGTTTTAATTAACGAAAGAAATAATATTTTTGATTAAATTTTAAATAACAAATGAAAAAAAGGAATTTTGTTTTCTGAAAACAAAAAAAAAATGATAAAACTTTTCGTTACACCTAATACCTAGAAAGATCCTGACGCTGAAATGAGTTCCCTTCCACAGTTGATTTGGATTTATTTTGGATATCGTTTGGTACAGCAGAGTTAAAAGTTTGATCAACTGTTACAAAATAATCAGAAACCAGCTAAAATTAGCCAAAACCAATGCATAAATAATGAATTTCAAAGGTTATTACCAATTTAATCTTTAATGTATGTAAACCTAAAATGCAACCCCATAGAGTACGAACTTACCTTTATATAGTAACAGTTAAATATAGAAATTTTCATAATACCTATACCTATACAATTTTTGGAAAATATTCAAATTTCCTCATTCTAGGAAATCAATGGTTTTCTACAATTTCTCAATAATTTGCGGATTTTCAATACTGCCATATCAAACCACTTAATCTATACATGCACTATATTTTTTCTGCGAATAACAGATGAATCAATTTCAATGAAACTTTCCGATAGAATTTTCCGAGAAGGCAGATGACTTTGTAAATTGATTAATTTGCCTCCAAGTTGTGGTTATACTTCAGTTCATGAAAATCGATTTTCCAGGAAAAGCTAAGTAGTTTTCAAAGTAACAACAGGCTGGATGCTAGAGCTAGAGGAATTAAAACTAGTGTTGTTAAATGTTAACCAACAAAAAAAATGGAAATTTGCAGTCGACGTTTGTAGAATATCGGAGAATTTTCGTGGAAATTACGAAATTCATTGAAGTATAACTTTACCGAACAAGTACTAACAATAAAATCGATCTTGGGCTCATAGAGAGATTAGAAATTAGAAATATGTTAGAGATTAGAAATATGTACACTAGCGATGTGAGAACAATAAATTAGGGGTGCATACTGCGGATTAGATCACTATATGCTAAAGCCGATATAAAGAATGAGAGTTAATAGGAGCAAAGCCAACCAAAATATATGATATCCGAAAACTGACAGGCGATGAAATATGTGTGGTGTTTTAAAACACAATGAGCAGGGCAGGTAAGAACCACTACAAACTGCAACAAGTATTACCCAGCGGGAAATTTAAACATTCACTGATGCATGAAGAAGCTATCCTTGTGCATTTTAGAAGCGCTTCCCTTCCGTATCCCTATCCATATCTTTTTTACCATTGCATGTCATTAGCAAGAAGCAGCTTCTTCGATTTTCTTCTAGTTAGCTTCCTGGGAAGCTATTTTGAAGATTTAATTTTTGCTTTTTTGGGAGCGGGGAAAAAGGTTTCGCTCTTCGTTTTTAAATAATAAGTATACAAATAGATTTCAAAAATAAATATTTTTATTAAATTAAAATTGCATACACACACAAAAAAAAATAAAAAATTCAACACTTTTCACTGGACTAATCGAAATTACAATTACTATAATAAATTATAAACCGCGCGACTTCTTTTACTGAGCACACAACTCTAAATGGACATTTTTCAAAAGAGAATATGTCACAACAAAGGAAAACGTTACGAATCGAAATGCAGAGAATCTCTTAAAACAGAAAATTTACCAACAAAGTTGAAAATGACTTATTTGTAGCCACATGCATAGGAAAATCTTCCAAAATGCTTCTGAAGCGCAACCAGGAAGCACTTCCAATTTGATTCCAGAGGAAGCTGCTTCCACTTTTCCCGCTGGGTAATAGTCCAATCAATCTACACAAATCCATCTAATAATTGCCATCAGGAAACAAATACATAGTTATATAGGAAAAAAAATTCTAAAAAAGATAGCTTTTTTTTGAATTTGGATTGGCGAACCTAACCTAAAAAATTCCGGAAAGTGGAAAAAACGCTTTTTTGCGAATAACAAAAAAATAACTTGAGCTAGGATCGAAAAAAATCAATTTATAAAGTTGTAGGTATTCAAATTATCTTTCGATTGATATATATAAAGTTATAGGTTAGGCAAGGGTGGGCAACCTTTTTATAACGTGGGGCAGAATAAATTTTACGTTTTTTCCGCGGGCCATAGTAGCCAATTGACACCTTTTTGTCACCTGTAATTTTTATAGAGTTGAGGCGGACTTACACGAGGCAGTACATTTGTCCCTTACAATATGGTAAATTGTACAGAGGCCTCAATTTTTTGAAATGTCCCGGTTCAAAAATAATTTCCTACTGGTGTATCGAAATAGATGAGGCGAGGTGTGATTGTGAATACGTAGAGTAAAAACCATAAAAAAAGGAAACGAGTGTCCCATTCGCTCTTGTTGTTTGAAAGCGCAACTTTTTCACTCAAACAACCAGAGCGAATGAGAAGCTCGTTTTCTTTTTCTATGGTTTTTCCTCTAGTAGAGAGACAACGGTTTCTTCTTTCTTACTTCTTTTATTTTTTTTTCAAAATTTTGGAAAGTAGAGGGGATCGAATATTTGAGAATTTGGTGAATCCAGCAAAGAACCGGAGTTATAAATTTTTGAAAATGTGTCTCCAAGCCAAAAATCACCAAATTCTCAAATTTTCGATTCCCTCTATTTTCCAAAATATTGAATAGAAATAAAAATCCTCGAATACGTATCTCTTTTTTTTATGTATAGAACATGTAAAAAAAATTTCCGCTAAATCAAAAATGTAGGTACTGGTCAATTTTTGTCCAAATCTGTCCAGTTTGTAAAAGAATGACCCATATACATTTTAGAGGCATAGGTTTCTTACTTACTCTGAAGCAGTTTAATGCATATTAGAATCAAACTCGTAAAAAAAGCTCTTCATTGGTATTTATTTTCCTTCTTCCTTTAAGGGCGTGCATAACTTTTTTAGGCGAACACAATTTTTTTTTTGAAATTATTTTTTGAAGCGACTGTTTACTTTAGTCAAAATGTTTTTTTATAATTTAATAACACAACTATTAACAACATTTTCTGAAATTTTGGTAAACAAATATTAATTAATAAGGCAGCAACCAGCCATTTTATGCGGTGACCACGATTTTTCGGAGTTCGTTCATCTAAAAAAAAATAATATTAGGTTCTGCTAACAGTTTTTGTGCTTTTAATCGTTCGATTTTATTTTTCGACAAATACTTTTTTGTTTATAACCTATAACGACTTCATTTTTTAGTCTAAAATTGGAATTTAACTTAAAACAGCTACCATTTTGTTATAAATCGAAATTTTTCTTGAATCAACGATTAAAAGCACAAAAACTGTTAGCAGAACCTAATATTATTTTTTTTAGATGAACGAACTCCGAAAAATCGTGGTCACCGCATATTTTAGGCATTCCACGAAATGGCTGGTTGCTTAGTATTCAATTTAAACTAGAAGAATCACAGCGAAAAATATTTTTTTATAATTTCTTCTAAAGATCTGGCGGGCCGGATAGAAAGTTTCGCGGGCAGTAGATGGCCCGCGGGCCGGAGGTTGCCCACCGTTGGGTTAGAGCACAAAACATAAAGAAAAATGCAAAAAACTGTTAAAAATCACGTTTTCTTAATTTGTTAATAACTTTTGTTTAATGCAACTTAGATATTTGTTATTTGCCAAAAATATTGCTTCTTGCTAGCTGAAAAAACAGTTTTATTTTTGTTGCGAAATATTGAACGCTTTCCTTGAAATTTCACTTTTGGTAAAAAAAGGCGTTCTTCTAAAAACGCTCCTCTTGGTCTGCAGATTTTTCTATAGTGCCGTTCTAGAGCTTAAAATTTTCTTCAAAACTTGTACTACACGTATAAGTACTAAAAAGTCTATTTAAAGGTATTCGATGGCTTAAAATAACCCCCAAAAACATATTAATAATGAAAAAACAGACGTTCGATTGAAAAACTAACTTTTTGAGTATGTTTTTTCATTATCGGTTTGCGGATGCTTACGTTTTGTACGCTCCTTCGGCACAAAGCATAAGAGTTGTAACATTTTATAATTGAACGAACATTCGCTAATTCTGTTCGTTCATTTAGGTCGGTGCCATATAAACATTCAGGTTCGTACCTAAAGTCGTGTTAGGTTACGTTACGTTTAATATCTAATTTGCTTCAGGCTTATCCTCTTGTCATAGTTTTGGAAGGTTGCAGCTTGAACCTTTTATTGTGAAGCTTTTATTTGAGCATTCATGCACTCATACCGAGAGTTCTATGGATGGCTTGGCGCCATTTGGCTCCGGGACTCCCCGTACCCGAGCGAGCGATTTGGCACAATAGCTCGCCCTCATGGATTTTGGATCGATTAAAAATCCAACTCGGTGCGTTAAGGCAACACGTCCATCTGAGTTTTCCCACATATGGTGAAGTTTTGCCTTGGCTCACTCATGGATCACTCGTGTATGGGGGCCTTTAGAGACATTTATAGACCATTCAGATTCAAGAATGGTCACCATCAGTACATAAGTATATCCAATACATGGCGTTTAGTTTAAAACCTCAAAAAATAGGTCCCGCTCTACAAATTGTTCATATTGCCACAATACGTTCTAAAAGTTGTAATTCCATAGAGAATGCAACAATACACCTTCTCTATTACAATTAACAAAGAAAAATAATACCCAAAAAATTACCTCAATATATCAAACACATCAATTGAGCAACATCAATAACTAATTTACTATCTTTCCACTTTACAAATAATATTTACATTAAATAAAATACCATCAAATTACACTAATGTATAAACTATGCTTGACTTAAGGGAAGGCAATGAAAAAAAAAATATTGTTACATCAATAATCCTAAAAACATTGCTATCAATTTATAAAAAATTGAATCTCATTATTAAGCAGCACTTCCCCATTCAGCATGCGTTCTATCACAGGAACGACTCGCACGTATCCTTACAAGTAGAGAGAAAGTATGTAGTATATAAAAAAAAATAACATCCCCTAAAACTTTGTAGGCATTACACGTTATTAAGTGCAAAACATTTACGTTGGACGCTGCAGCCCATTACACCACTACCATTACAATATAATCCGTAATCATAGTAGAGTGTAACATATCCTAACCACACAGAAAAAAAACATACACATATTCCCCAAACGCCTTGAATTATTAAAAAGCGAAGCAAAATAAATATCACTCTTCCGTCTACCACGCAACAAGAAAAATCACCTGTGCTCCACCTCGTATCCAATTAATGATACCAAATGCAGGAAAAAAAAGAAACAAATTTTCAGTCGGGGTGTTTTTGTGTGTGGAGAATTTGGAAGTGCGGGGAGAGTGTTGTCGAACAATTTTTTTTTTCACACATCCCATAAATCATTGTGTATTCTGTCTATACACTATATAAGTATGGGCTAATGTGCGTAATCTTAAAATAAAATCACATAAAATACGCATTTCCATATTCGCATATATATATAAAAATCATCATCCCCCATTTGATGAGGCATAGTTAACCAAAAAGCGAATCGCAAACATCTCGAGGGCGGGACAAATCTCTTCCTGGTAAAAGTGGAAAGCGACCGGAAAAGTGCACGACATTATAGCAAGACGAATGGCCCAGAAAAAGAACATACACACACACACACACACAAAAAAAAATTACATATACATGCATGCGAGTATATCCTGTGAGGGCAATCAGGAACTTTTTGGCAAGGGTTCCATTTTTCCTGAAAAAAAAGGCTAAAACACCAGGACCGAAGGCTGTAACTGGCATCATTCGTTTCGTTCTGGTTCGATGTTGGGATGGATTTGCTTGGGACAATGTCCAAATGGACCAAATCTTATCCCTAAAGTCACATGAAATGGTCCCCTTTTCTGGGGCCTCCCTGTCATGGTCCCTACAGCTCTTCGTACAGCCGAGATGGACACTGCCTAGGTCCTGGTTTTGGCCCGAATACATTATTAAGAAATAATAAAACATCTCCAACTGCCAGTGGATTAGCCCCCAAAGCAGAATTCACTCGGGCTGTCAGTGACATCTGAAAATCTACAGCCCCTGCATAATCGAAGTTAAGTTCGTCCAGTACGACTACTGCAACTATTCACACAGAAATCTTCTCCATATATCCTGGGTCCCGCAGTCTGGCCCCAAGAATCTAGCCCGATGTGCATAGTCCTTGGGGAATATTTTACTCTTTCACAAAATTCTGCTTAAAATTGAAAATAACCAGGTCATACCTTTGGTTCGGCAGTTCGGCAGTTCAGCACATCAATTTTAATTTAAATATTTCGGCTTTTTCGGATGTAATAAAAGCGGATTTTCGAAATTCTTCTGGGATTTATGCGGCATTCGGGGGCCAGGCGACTCGTTCCATGTGAGAGGCTGACTGTGTGTTAATAAGGGGCCCCCGGTGAGTTTTTAATAATCACAGCAACAACAGCAACAGCAACAACACCAGGAGCATAAAGCAACAAAAAAGTGAAAACTTTTACTTTTTAATAAGTCCATGCGATTTTATTAAGAGTCCGTAAAAACGACCGGAAACACATTAAAAAATGGTTCTATTGCTCGTAAAATTTGGGCTTTAAAAAGGCTTGTGTCCTTAACAAGAAGGCAAACTTTAAAAGAAAAATTAATTAAGGGAAACATCAAGCAAACATTTTTTAACTGTATCGCATTTAAGCTTATGGAGTATCTAATATCTAACCTAATCCTAAATGACGGCTTTAGAAAAAAAAGATACGCCAAGTTTCTTTTAGTGTATATGACAATTCATCTCCATACCTTCAAGACTTTTGGTAGTACATGAAACACTTCTCTATTAAATAAATTCCAAGCTAATGACATTGACTCAGTTCTAAAGATCTGCCTTGAGAGTTCCCTGAAAGAAAGTCCAATAAAGATAACGGCGCCATTATGCGGTCTTGGTAGCATAGAGATTAAGGGGCCCGACTACCATCCCAGAGGTCCGTGGTTCGAATCCAGTCTGCAAAATGGTCCTTTCCATATTTCCCATCAAAAGTTTATGCTGCAATGTTTACTATAGTAGAAAACTAAATTTGAAGGATGGAAGAGAATGGAATGTAACATGGAATGAATACACATTCCAAATTGCCAAATAATGTAATGCGCCGGCTTCACCGACCTAAGTTCAATAATGTTCAGTTCAATTCACAAAAGTGCCTTCACCGGCTAAAGTCCAGTTCATGTTAAGTTCGTGCTTGAAATTTCTGTTGCTCCCAGCGGGAAATATTAGACGTGCTTCCAACCGAAGCACAAAAGAATCACTTTTATGCCGCTGCCAAAGGAATCTCTTCATAAGCACATGTTGTCCCAGAGAGAGAATCAATATTTTTTAGAGTCATTTCATCAAGGAACTGGGATGGACGTCAACGGAAAATAAAATTTATAAAGACTTTTAACTATAGCAGTAGGAAATCAAATCAAAAAAATGCTTTTCCCCAACTGGCATAAAGGAACCGAGCCAATTGTGCTTCTTTCTGCATTCCTATGAATCGCTTTCGAATCGTTCCAAATGAACTTAATTGAATCGCTTCTCCGCTAGGACATGCAATGTTAAAAAAGAAATGTAAGGCAAGGCTAAGAGAAGCACTCCTCTGCTTCAAAAGAAGCGATTCAGTGCCTTTTCTGAATCGCTTCATTTCCTGCTGGGCTTTTTCGCCAAAAGTTAGAATTTGCAAAAGCTCACTGGAATGACATTCCATTATTCCAGTTTATTACTATCTTTTGAGCGAGCTTTCACGTTTAACTTCCCAGCGGGAAATGGAATCATACCACGAAGCATGACGGTAGCCTTTTTTGGAAGGCGAGAATTCCTTCCTTTTAGCATTCCGCTCCATATCTTTTTTGTGCAGGCATGTCATTAGAAGGAATGAGTCGAAAAGCTCTAAAAGCTCATTCACCTTCCCCACGCATTCCCGGTAAGGTGTTTGTGATACGTTCTCTTTTATTTCTTCCAACGAAATACAATTTCTTACACCTTCTAAATATATTGAGATCCTTGGAAGATATTGCTTTAATCCTTTTATAATAATCTTTTAGATACACATTTTTATACACAATTTAATGGTAAATTGTATTAACTGAATAAAAACTGTACATTAATTACATATCCATATTTGCCCCTTCCATCCGACTTTTGTGGAACTACGAATATGAACTCCTTCCTAAAAGCTTCTTGAGGAAGGCCTTCAAACTTGTCCCGCTGGGTTCAGTTCGATTCCAGTTGGGCGAACTAAGGTCGATTTTATCCTCAGTTGAATATGTGGAAATTGTACGCGAACCGAGGTTATTGAGATTTCTTAGAAGATACAAATCTCTTCTTCATCTACTGCGGAGGCATTGTAATTTACAAGAACTGCATTCGGCCTTTCCTCGAATACAACTCCTTTATTTTAATCGGGCTTCGAAAACCATCCTAGCATGGTTAGATCAAGTACAAAAACAGGACGTCCAATTTTTCGGTGACGACACCACTCATTTATAAATTCATTTTCACACTATAAGAAAACCAGCTGAATTTTAGTAAAAAAAATTGCCAGATCTAAATTTTCGAATTCCTAAACATCTAAAGCCAAGTTTCCACTATAGAGTTTTTTTCGGTAGAGTGTAGAGCGTAGAGTGTAGTGCTCTACCTGTAGTGTGTACACTACAGCGCGTCTCTACCACTATAGCACTCCACCGTAGAGCTGCTCTAGAGAAATTTCGAGTTGAGCTCTACAGACTGTGTACACTGCAGATGCGTTTTCTCTACTGTAGAGTCGTATGGTAGAGCGTGCAACTGCGGCTATCAACTTTTGCATGTCCAGAGGTGCGTGAGTACACATATTGTATAAAAAATTTAAAGGAAATTAATAGAAATAAAAAAAAATAATAAAATGAGCTCTCGCCAAAAACATTCTGCTGCCGTTTTATTTATTTTAAGAGAAAAAGAAGGAAAAGAAATAGGAGCAAGATTGGATTGCGAAAAGAAAATAAAACGCTGAAATGTATCGAGAATTATTGAATGAGCTCACGAGATACATCTGCATACCAAAATTGTCTGCTTATGTCGTATTCGAATTTCGAGGCGAATACTTGTAGAGAGAAAACTCTATCAAACATGCTTGATAGAGCGTAGAGCAGATGTAGAGCTCTACCAAACACAAAAAAATTGCGTATACCCTATAGAGTATTTTAGTAGAGAAAACTTTCGCGTAGAGTGGGTGTAGAGCGCATGTGTAGAGCCCTAGAGGATATATACGCTTCATTACGCGAGAGTTTTCTCTAGTTCTACCCAAAAAACTCTATAGTGGATACTAGGCTTAAGAGTTTAAATGCAAGGTCCATCGCCAGCTCCTGTAAGAGCTGCCAACTTCTCATAACCTCAAACCTATTTTCTCCTTCGATCTAAACTTACTACTGACATTGCATCACGGCATGACCAACTACATGATGGACTAGTAGTACAAAGTGCGATTATTGAGTTTAGAACTGCCATACAAAAAAGAGTTTCAGACTCACCAAATATCACTGAAACAAATTACTTGATTACGAAGATGAAGAATGCAACATCACATCGACTTGAAGGTGAATAGACCTACCCTCCCTTCTTTTTCTCGTAGTGCAAAAGGGTTAATATTGAAATAGCTTTTTTTAATTTATAAATTGAAACAAATAAAATCCGTGATCTCATCCAAAAAAAACACACTTCAAAACAGCAAAAATATTTATTCATACCATACAATATTTGCAAAAAACATGAAGAACTTTTTATATTTAAGTAGAAAAAATACACCGATTTCGTTTTGCATAAATTTGAACTTTTCATATATCATCCCCTAGGAGCCTGATGGATACACCAAAACTACTGGTCGTGTCAGTTTGAAATTCTATAAGAATAAACGAAGTTAATTTTATTTTGTTAACTCCCACCGCACCTTTCAATCCCTTTATCCGAATGAAAATTGTACACACCGTCGTCCTTTCTATATATATATATATATATGTAGATGCTTGCGGTGTGGCCCATCTCCTTCGCCCTTCGCCCAACGCCTTTTTGGTACAGTCCAAAAACTTAAGTTTTTACCCGAGGAAAGTTTCTCAGTTAAATCTCTCCCATTTTACAAACCGGAAGAATCAGGTTAAGTGCATCTGTAACTGTATGACTGAGAATATATACGAGCTCCTTTGGATCGAGGGATAATTTGTTGGTATCTCTCCAAGGATGAAAAACTTTATATCATTCCCGGGTACACCCTTCTGTGTGTTATCTCTCACCAACCGAAAACTTTTATGTATGCATATCCTTGATGATCCCAAGGACTAACCTCAACTTTTTTAAGAACAAGATACACCAAGAGAAAGTTTGTTTTATTTTCTACATTCTTTTTTTTATTTTTATTTTTTTTTATTTTTTGCTTTCTTTTCTGTTAAGAAAAATTCTTTTTCAATGATTTATGCTAAATAGACTACACTACCGCCTTAAATAGGGACACTTTAGTGGCTTCAATCCTTTTTGCATTCTTTTTAATGCTTCTAGGGATTTTCGGAATTGCTAACGTCTTTACTGTAAGTTTAAGTTTATCCTTGGCTGCCATAACTTTATCGTTGTCCTCGCCTTAGTAATCGTTTGGTTAGAAGTTATTTCCATGTAAAACGAACTTTAATGATCACGATGATAAGTTTCAGTATTATTTTTTATACATATACATACACATATATTTTTCGGTCGTGTTGTAGCATTTTTGAGGTCTAACCTAATTTGAATGTCATTAAAAAATACTTTTGGAAAGTTTAAATTGTTTTATGCATGGAAGAAGTGAGTGATTTTCAAATTAAGGTTTTTTTTTGCTTTGTTTTTTGAGAATAAGAGAAGAAAAATGTTTTTAAAATGTTACAACGAATTAAAGGATGCATTTTTTGTTTGAAAAGAATGTTTTAAATCGTTTTAATAAAGCATTTCTTGAAGTTCCAATTAATCTAATTTATTAAAATGTTTTCCAAAATTAAAACCTTCTCTAAACCGGACTTCTTTATAAAATTCAAAAATTTTGTAACAATCGGCTGATTTCCATTCGAAACTGTTCTCTAAAGGTGCACCTATCCTAGCAAAACGACACCTAAGCCACGCGATAAAGTAAAAAATATATTCGTGTTGCAAGTGCGTGAGAAATGCACCGTACGCAAGTTTCACAGGTGTCTTGGAACCTTGAAGATGGCTTAGGTTGATTTCGCCTACAAACCTTTCTTAGCCAAAGGCCGGTTTCCCTTCCCGTCCGATAAAGTAAAGAGCATTTTCGCGCAACTTGCAACACTGTGTGTGAGAAATGCACCGTACGCAAGTTTCACAGGTGTCTCGGCAGCTTGAGGGTGGCTCAACGCGAGTTTTTCCCTGATTTTTGTTTTGCTATTTGAGGTAGGTAAAATCTCGTAGAAAGAATGGCAGAAATCAGGACGTTCATAAAATAGGGATGTAAATCGGAACAGGACCCAGGACAATATCAGGCCCTATTTGTGTTGCAGAGCCGAATTAGCAAGTAAGTAATAAAAATATAGTTTAAAAAAACTAAAAAATACGCTTTTATTTTAAAATGAACTAAAAAGTAAAAAATAATTTTGAATGTAAAGTTTTTATTGCTCCAGCCAGTATAAGAAAACAACCTACCTTTCGAAATGTAAAAAAGCGTGGGGCTCTCTATATTCTTATTTTATTAACACCGGAACTTTTAGCTAGCGCCCCACGCTTTTTTAGATTTCGAAAGGTAGGTTGTTTTCTTATACTGGCTGGAGCAATAAAAACTTTACATTCAAAATTATTTTTTACTTTTTAGTTCATTTTAAAATAAAAGCGTATTTTTTAGTTTTTTAAACTATATTTTTTATTTTCTATTTTTTAGTCTATTATATGTATGTGTTCGGCCATTTTGTAGTGACCGCCATATTAGATTTAAAACGACATCACAAAGCTTACTGTACTATACTCGTCATACACTTTCATTTGATACCCATACCGAGTGGGTTGTAAAGAAAAAGGTAAACCGCCATTTTCTGGTGGCCGCCATTTTGAATTTGGAAAGACGCCCCACAGCGAAAAGTATTCTATTATCACATCCTTTTATTTGATACTCATACCGAGTGGGTTGTAAAGAAAAAGATAATCCGCCATTTTGTGTTGGCCGCCATTTTGAATTTGGAATGACGCCACACAGATAATAGTATTCTAATTGTCACACCCTTTCATTTGATACCCATATCGAGTGGGTTGTAAAGAAAAAGGTAGTCCGCCATTTTGTTTGCCGCCATTTTGAATTTGGAATGACGCCATACAGCTAATTGTATTCTACCTGTCATGCCGTTTCATTTGATACCCATTTCGGGGGGTCGGGGAACACAATAGCAAAAATCGACCGCCATCTTGGAACCGCCATCTTGATTTTCTTACAAAATGGTCAGATTGCATTGTCACGCGAACTATGCATATGTGCAAAATTTGAAGTTGATCGGTTATATAGAAGTGGGTCAAAATCAAGTTGCAAGATTTGTTTACATAGAACATACATACATACATACATACAGGTGAAGCTAATATAATGCGTATAAAAACGTAAGGCGAAGACTAAAATAAATCAAATGTGCCTAAAATTGTGTATAAAAGGAATAATGCAAATCCTTTTTGCTGAGTGGATTATTTTGAACCACACTATAAAATTACCTGAAATAATTTCTACTCAAATATCTACTCAAATTACTACTCAAGTTTCTATTCAAATTTCTACTCAATCAGTTAAACACTAGCTGCGTTTTTTTACACCGTGATCCCATTCAGATCATTAACTTTCAGGTAAACCAACACCCAACAACTTGATCCAAAAAAAAATATGAATCAAAATCTGTGATACGAAAATAGCTTTGTGTGTTGGTAGTTCTGCAAAATTTCATAAATTTATTTGGAAAAATTACTGAAAGTTGCCTTTTTTTAATTTTGGAAGTCAATTAAGCGTTTTTATAAATTGTTTTTAAAGCAGAAATATTTTTAATAAGTTTTAGAGACTAATATAAATTGCGACAGAAAACATCAAAAATCAGAACTACAACTTGAAAAAACTAAATTTCTTCGATGATCCAAATCCGTTCTTTTATTGCTCGGCGGATCTGATCTGGATCACGGTGTAAAAATAACGCAGCTATTATTACAAAAATAAATTTAAAAAAAATCCCTACGTACTTTTATGGGCAATGTCAAATAGATTAAGAAATTTTTTGGTTTTTTGTTCCAGGTCTTCAACTTTCGGTGAAATCCGTTCTCCTGTGGAGGCCCCTAATAAAAAGGCGAATTTGAAAACGACTGTGGCGCCGCGCCCCATGTTGTAACAAAATGTCAATAAATTTTTTTTTACAATTGAATACATCTTTGATTAATTTTCCTCTTTTTCCATACTTTTTAAATTAATTCACAAAGTTTGGCCTTTTTTCGGACCTCTATAGTGGTGCTACGACTTAAGTGCAAATCTTTGCGAAACATGTGCAATGTGCAATATCTCCTAAAATACCAGACGCATAAATAAAATAGTGAAGTCATGACTTTTTTCATTGATTTATGTGGACTCAAAGAAAAATTTTTGCCTGAATAAAGGTCGATGCGCACTATACGGAACGTCAACGTCACGTCACGGAACGGCAACGGAACGTCAAAATATTCTTCAATGGGTTTTACACTACGCGTTCACAAATACAGACAACGTCACGGACCGTCAACGTAAAACTACCGTGAAACTATATTTTGACATGACGTGCCTTGACGTGACTCATCTATTCTGTTGAATGTGAACGTGGTAAGGAAGCATTTCGAATTTTTCAAGTAGGTATTTATCTGTTTTTGTTCAAACTAATTTATCATGGAAGATAAAGTTTGATTGAAAAGGTTCGGCGATATGAGGAGCTGTATGATCTGTCGCAGAAAACGTATAGTGACAGTGACAATGGCAAAGAATTAAATACAAATATTTATGGACATTTATTTCATCGTCATCCAAGTCCTTCGACAGAAAAATTGACGTGCCGTTGCCGTTCTTTGACGTTGAAGTTCCGTATAGTGCGAATTGACCTTAAAAAATAAAGAAACGCAACATTTTTGAAGGCGATATTTTACACTAATGCTCTTCTGGCTTTGTACTGTAGCGCTATCATAGAAGACCTTAATATCTATGCACAGATGTTGGATTGAGTTTTCAAACTCTATACATTTCTCTATCGCTAGCCTCGGGTGAAAATCTAATCAGTTGTTGATTTGTCTATTTTCCAATCTTCCGTCATCGCTTCTCGCTCCCATGCTTAAAGTAGCCATAATTCTTGAATAGCAAAATAGTTCGAGTATTATCGACTTACCATTGTAATTTTTGTGGATGTTTAGTTGATTTGAATTTATGTTAATCCACATTAAATTATAATCCAAAAGTTTAGTTATCACAAAAAAAAAACTCCTTGAAACAATGTTGATCTTCCATAAAATCCCGCACATCACTAAAAAGAACCCACCCATTTGCCATTTGAAAATAGCAGTTTTATTTTTAAGCCTAAAAGGATTTATTTTGCTATTAACTTAAATTTATGCTTTATAAGAAGGAGGCAACCGACGAAAAAAAAATGCCAACTTCATGAATGAAAATTGCAAAATCACATTCAAACGTAATTACGGCAACAAATTCAGGAACCGCTTTAGAAATATTTCGCCAAGAAGAAATCCGGAAGTTACACACTGCGTATCCCATAATGAAAAGCCTTCAACATTTCAACGTCATTCCGATGTTGAAAAGACGTGACTATGACTGTGTAGTATGATGCGGATGTGCTGAGTAACTTCCATGGAAATTTTCCCTTTAAGAAAAAAAGGAAAAGGAGGAAAAATCTTCATCACATTAGAGTCCCCCGAGATAGATGGATAGATAGGGAATGATGGGGCCTGTGGTGGCGGCGGCTGCCAGCCATCGTAATGTTGGGTGGGTGGTTGATTTTCCCTCTGCCAATCTCCTCTTAAGTTCGGCTCCTCGCCCCCAAAAACTTGGGCTGGCTTCTTGTAGTAAAATGAAAATACATCAAGCATAAGGCATCGCAGATCTCTTTGGTTTCTTATCTTTTCGGTGGCCACACAAAAAACCGGCAGCTACCACAGCTTTTAGCTATTTGGTGCCTTTGACGTTAGCGTGATCCTTTTTTTCCCCTGCTGCTAGGGCCCAGAGATTGTGTCTACACTTCATCCGATGAGGATTCTTGAATAGAGATGAAACGAACATAAGGAAAATTAAATTTTCATAAAAGAAAAGTCACTTTAAAATTTACTAGATTTTTTTTTCACTCTTTACTTCATTTCCTCGAGAGATTGTTGCTGGTCCCCCACGGGGGGCCGGGGGCGTTGGGGTGTTGTTCATATTTACTTGAAGGCATAGTAACCGATGCAGTTTGTCGAGATGAGGACTTAAGGGTCTGCGGGAAAATTAGAAAACTTTGTCTACAATTTCTGCCATATAGAAATATCAAAACTTTCCTCGAGCATTGCCAGACGGATGGTTAAAAGAGTGAGCTGCTTTCATTTTATTAAAACATAATGCAGCGGATTTACCCTTCAACCCTTAGACCTGGAATATACTGGAGTATCTCGTAGGTGAAACACGCGGGGTTGAGGGGACTAAGTTTTGTTTCCAACAAGAGAAAAGCGGCATAGAACCTCTCTCCGAAGGGAAAAAACGATCCTAGGATCCCGCTGTGCATTGTGACTACCCCTTTATATACATAACAACGAAAAAAAAACCTCTCAATTCCATCCCTATACCCGACGTCCTCCTCCCCGCTCATATGTTTTATGATGCTGATGCTGTGCGAGAATTGCATTAAGAGGGCCCCCGCTTCGACGTAGCGGTATGCGCTTGGTGCATTAAAATATCAAAAGAACAGCAGGACTCTCGAGTGAAAAGCGTTAATAAAAGTTTTTTAATTTATCCTCCGGCTCCCGTCTAGCAGGTTTCATCGGCTAGAATGTGTGCTCACGTTGGCAGGATGTATATTTTTTGGGCAAAAAAATATCCTTTTTCTGGTTTTTTTCGCTCGCTCTTTTTCTTCTTCACATCACCAGCCCTTTTCTATGCCCTGTTGTGTATGTCTTATTGTAGGGCCGTTTTTTTTGGGGAGGTGGGTGCATATTCTTTTGAGAGTTTTCACTCAGCTCCACCAATTTGTTCGAATTGCAGACAAGGGGGTAAGTGGAGAGCAATGTTTTTTTTTGGGGGGTGGGGGCTTAAAAGCATAAATATTTCTGCTTTTAATTAAAATCAAATTATGCAGAATACATATTTTTTCATTAACACTGATTGAGAATTTTTTTTATCGTCGTATGCAGGAAAGTTTTTAAATATGTGGCAACTTTTTTTAATAGTGTGAAAATGGATTATTGAAGCAGATTTGTTTGCATTAAAAGTTTTTTTTGTATCGCGGGATTCTGTTATTTCGCTAAAAATAGCTATTTATATTTCTAGGAACATGAACTCTATATTTAGATCTCTGTTCGAATATATTATGGTATCTTCTAGTAGTACATTGGGACTCAAGGACAAAATTTAATAAAGCAGTTTTTTTTCAGTGAATATTAATATTTTTATCAGTGTTTAACTGAATGAGTAAAAATTTGAGTAGAAATTTGAGTATAAATTTGAGTGATATTGTAGTATGACTCAAAATAATTGACTCCGCAAAATGAACTTGAAGGTGTTAATGAGGTCGTACATCTCGATTTGAATGAACCTTTTGGCTTGACGGATACCCTGGGTCTTTGTCCAGCTATCAAATTGCCGGTCGACCCAATTCTTGATGACCGAACTTACGTGACAGCTGTCTAAGCTGCAGACAGGTTCTGAACCAACAAGTGAGGAGTTGGCGTGTACTTCAGCTTGAAAAACAGGCGGGTGGTGCCAAGGACCATGGGTATTTTGCACGTTGGGTCATATACGCCCAGTCCTGTCACAGCAAAATTCCGTGTTTCCATTAACTAGGGGCCTGTCGTGCTGCCATTCGGGCCGACCTCTGATAAACGTCATAAACGATTTGTCAAAGCCCAGAATGGCAGGAATGGTATTGGATTAGATATACAATGCCGATTCTGGGCCAATATCCCATAAAATTTATACGGGGGTCTATATTCACCTTTTCCGCCATCTTGGATTTTCTTTGCTGTGCCAAATGGATATTGGGGGGAGGTGTCTAAATTCTCATTGAAAAATTGGTTGTTGACTTTGGTGTGGATGTGGTCTTGGGTGTTTAGTGAGCGCCGCCTGTGTGTGAGTTAATTTATGTGCTTTCCTAATATATGAGCATGGAGGCATTGCAAGTTGCTTGGTGAGGATATGTGCAAGGTCAATTTGGTTGAAAAATTTTTGAGGCAAGGGGATGCAATTCAATGATTGGATTTGGGTTTTGGTGATTTGCACCGAAAGTTGTTCAGACATGAAAATTCATGTCGACATCTGATTGGCAATTTCCTTTCACGCTTGTCCCGTTATAAGAAAAATCACTCGCACATGTTTTGAGTGGTGTGATTTTATGTGAAATTTTGTATGAAGATATTTTATTTCTTAGGAAAAATGTTAAAAAATATTTTAAATGCGGGTTGAATATATTGAGTCTCTGGGACCCTTGAAACTGAGATATGGATTTAAGTCTCTCGAATCCTTGCCTAAGCTTAGCGGGGACGCAAACCAAAACTCGGAGCTAATGCATCGGAGCCCGGATCAGCAAGGCCCCGCTTAAAGCACAGCTAAGTTCAAAACTGCAGATTCGATCACCCACTCAGCGATACGAGGGACACAACGAAGCTCTACCATGGCACAGCAATTTCAAAAGCTCGCCCAGCACGAAAGCTCATCCGAGGCACATATAAGTTCAACCTATTTCCCCAAGCTCATCCGAAGCACATGTAAGTTCAAACATGGCACAGCAAAGTTCAAAAGCTCGTACGGCAAGAAAACTCATCCGAGGCACATGGTCAACCTAACACCCAAGACCACATCCGCACCCAAGACAACAACCGATGGCGTCACTGGCCCAGTATCCTCATAGCATAACTTATTATTGGTTCAAGGTTTACGAGATACAGAAAGTAACAAAGGCTAGAATTATAAATATTCAGGTGTTTGCGATGAATAATTACCTGACGAAAAATCTATAGCAATAGACATCAAGAAGCATAAGTAAGATTGGATCTGTTACATCCTATGGCAACTTGGAAACAATGGCACAAAACAATCACTTAACTAGAATCCCAAATGACAAAGAAATCAATAAAACATGGAGCGATATTAAAATAAAAAAACAGTGTAATATGTCGTGTTTAGAGGGCCTTATGCACCCACGAGGAGTTCAGTTAAAAATCATCATAACTTGTACAAATAAGTATACATTATAAATTCTTGGTACGTCTTTCAACAATTCACCAAAAACCAACGTATATATTAATAAAACACCTGCAACTTCCTTTCTAAACCATATTTTCCGCCAATTTAATATTTCATTCATTTATACTTTTCAACCAAATTTGTTTTCCGACGGTACGCCACGACATAATATAAAAACAAAATAACACCGACAACCTGTCAGTACTTGTGTCAGTTGCCAAGGCGTCAGCAGCTTTTCCATTAAATAACTCTAATATATAAGTACTGCCTAACCAACTAAATTCATAATAAACAAGTCCATTACTAAAATTCACAATTTCATTTCTTCATAAATTTTTTAATATTGAATTTCTTATTTCTTTTTTTTTCTTTCTTTCCTTCTTCATTTGTATTATATGTACTTATGTATAAAAAAAAAGTAAAAATGTTTTCTCCTTCGCAATTTTTACATCCATTCGTTTTTTTTTTCGTTTCATTTAAATAATAGAAAAATTATCCAATTTTCCCTTTTTTACACAAATTCGCAAATTGATAAATAAAAAGCGACAAAACCACAACCTCAGACTTGAGGATCAAATTTCTCATTTAAAACAATATTCTCCTGGTACTTCTTGGGTTATTTTGCGTTCTAAAAATAAATTTAAATGGAAATCACCAGCTTTATTAACATCCATTCACCTGTGCCAAACCAGGCAACAAACTCTCCCTCCGAAAAAAAAAGAAAATTTTTTTTTCAAGAAAAAAAAATACATTTAAAAAGTACGAAAAAAAACAGAAAAACTCTTAAAACCCAAAAGAGTATTATCTACAGGCGAGGGCTTCAAGCAACAGTCGCTTTAAATGAAGTAAAAATAAAAATAAAAAAATGAAGGGGAAAAGTAAAGTAAAATAAAAAAAAAAAAACTTGCCAGCAAGTAAATAAAATACGAAAGTCCTGATTCAAGTCAGTCTCCAGCAGCACCGCTTTAGCCGGAAGCGGAAAATTTAAACTTTTTCCTTTTGTCTTTCTATGCATAAAGTCCGAGAGAGAGTTGAGGGTAAAAAGAAAAAAAATGAAAGGAAAAATAAAGAGCGAAATGTAGCCCCAGCAGCTCCCCTTCCGCTTTTCTTACACCAAAAATATGTAAAATTAATCCCGAAGGAATAACGACTTGAAGGATGGGGGGACGAGCTCCAAAAGTCAAATAAGGAAAAAAGCCGGTAGATCCCCAGGATTCTATGATTTTAATAGAATTCTTCCTTGAGGGGTGGTAACAACGTAGAGTAGCGCAAGGCTGCCTACCATAGTCACCCCATAGTCGCCCCATCGTACCCCACCAACTCACATTCGTGGGTAAGCCCCAAAAGCAGGCTTTAAGGCTGAGGCGAATGCGGGAAATTGCAGGACGTTGACGGAGTTTTTATCTTTCAGTCTCAGAGGATTCAGCCATATTCACGATTCACGACGGCATCCATAGAGATGCAATGCCGACCGCTATGTAAAAACCAACTCCCGCCCCGCCGCCAACTCTGCTCCCGCATTGAACCCACACCCTTCAAACTTCTATATTGCAGTTACAGCATCGGAGCCTCGAGGATACATGGCGAATAGGGGGTCTGTGGCACATCGAGTGAGTCTATTCATTTATTCCTGAGTCGATCCTTGCTTCTTTTTTTTTTGTTAGTATCCTTGCACCCTTACCTGGTGCTTGCATGCACATCGAATGAATGTAGGTGCAATTTTCTCGTCTCATACACCCTCAGTCCCATAAGCACCATATACCGAAAGAGGTGGTATTGAAGGCGTCAGGGTGCAGCCTGTGCAGGAGGAGCACGTCCCTTTACGATTTTCCTGGGAAAACTGTTCGAATTTTCCTTAATTGAAGTGATTATGGGTTAAGTACTTTCAAATTACGTCAAAGTTTTATATGTTTTCTTTCTTCAGACATTCTCGCTCGCTCTATGTGCAGCAAATTATCCATTTTTGCAAGAAAAGAGAAATTTCGAAATTTTTTTTTTATTCGTACTGTGCCTTTAATTACATCCTTTTATGTGAGAAAAATTGACTAGGAGAAAAGTTTTCTTTTAGGTATTTTTTTTTCTACCGCTTTTCTTTGAAATAAGAGTTCTCTGGTGGAATTTTCATAACGAAAAGTTTTGATGGAGAGAGGTTTTTTTTAATGTTCGTTTTACTAATTTTCAGAATATAAATTCATTTTTTATTTGTTTTCGATTCGTAATCAAGAGGTTTGCATCGTAGTTCGGAGTGTTGGCAGAATTTCTTGTAGGTTTACTCATTGTACAAGAGCCATGGGTAAGTAAGCAATAGTAACGAACAGGCACTGCCGGTGGCTGGCTACAGCACAGTGTGCAGTACTGCAGGTGCAAATTCTTTGATCCATTTTTTTCGACAGCAAAAAATCGCCGAACACGAAAAACACGTCTCACCTTAGTGGCTGCCACAGCCAAAGTAAACAATGAATATACATAGCTGAATATTTTGTCATTCTTCAGGGGCATGTAGACCAACATAACAAAATAAAAAAATCGATAATCGAATGTACGTAGCCCGCGAAATTTGAAAATTCACCTTACTTTTTGAACAGACCTCGTATATTAGTAGAGGGAAATTGTCATATGATAGTGATGTAGTTGGGAAGTTGGATTTTTTTGTTTTTTTTCTTTACATATGTTAAGATAAAGCGAAAAAAAAAATTTCTGCAAAATCGGTGACCTCAATTTTTCAATTTTTGGCCTTTTTTCATAGTTGGCAAAAGGCAAAAAATTGAAAAGTGAGATTGTTTAGTTTTTTCAAAGTCCTAAAATAGACATTTTAAATAAAGTAACGAAGTATTGCGTATGCTCACAAGAAAGTACATAACAAAACCTACAATTTAAAAAAAAATATTTTACCGTACGATGATTTGGCATAAAATGGCGGAAATTTTGAATTTTTTCGAAAGCTGCCAATTGTTGCCGTAAAAATCGAAAGTTTTTTTTGAAATTTCAACCACGTATTTATAGCATCAAATTACATATTTTCTCCAATTTTTATCAAAATCCGACTATTTTCCCGTTATTTATTTCATTTTTATTAAAATTAAACAAAATTTCATACAGTTTGGTCTTTTGAGGTTAGGATTCATTTTTAAAGTATTTATACCGAATCAGTTCGATAGTGTATTCATTTACGAGTATTTTCCAATTTTTTTTATTTTTCTACGACCAACAGAACTGGAGTAATTAAAAAAATAGTGTAGCATTGCACTCAAAATGCATCAAAAATGGACATTTATGCAATTTTCTCGTGCAGCATAGGACTGATTTTGCAGACATTTTTTTTTTCGCTTTATCTTAACATATGTAAAGAAAAAAAATAAAAAAATCCAACTTCCCAACTACATCATAACTTCGCTTTTTTTTGTTTAATTTCCCTCTACTATATGTGTGTATGGAGTTTTGTAGTAATTAAAAAAAGCCTGTACAGACTTTCCATCGACATTTTTGCATGAACTTTTCACAGTTTGTACAGAAATCAGTGCGGACAATAATATGTACCGTGTGGACCCACCATTTCTCTTCGTCGGGCCTAACTTTGTAAAGAACGCTGTGCTGGCCTTAATTGCCCTATATTCAATATTGCACCATTTATTAAGCTTTAGGTACAAAATGAGACCCAAATACTTAGCTACTGCAGATAAACTCAGTGCTCGTTCCTAGACTCAGTTTGTAGGAGATAGGCTGAGTGCTTTTTTCACCAATAGGTACAACGAGTTGAGCCGGACTCACACGAGGCAGTATACATTTGTTCCTTACACTATGGAAAATTGTACTGAGGCCTCTTAATTTTGTGAAATGTCCCGGTTCAAAAATAATGTCCTACTGGTATAAGAGCGTGTATCGAGATAAGTGAGACGAGGTCAAGGGTGGATCCACCGTTGTGGGCACGATGGGCATGCCCACAACCCTAATAGACTTGTGACGTCACACTTTCACGGTGTATTGATGAGATTGATAGGCCGATGATATTATATCCTATGCCTTAATAAAATAAAAAATATATGAGTGTGCTTAAGACCACACTTTAGAAGTAAAACTTTATTACCCAACAACTGCCACAAGTATTAAAATATTAACCAGCTAACAATATGCTTGATATAGTGGAGGTCTGTCGGATATACTTATAGTACGCTTTCAGAAAAGTAAGCCCAACCACAGATGCAGGAAGTATAGTGACGAGCCTACCGAGGGACTTGATACAAGTGCAATTTGAAAATATCGATATTTATAAATTCACGCCCCGTTTTAAACCAATTATTATGTTGATGTTTCCCACTTTCAATTTTTTGACGAAAAGTTGTTATTTGACTCATAAGAAATGTGCCCTTATTTTTTTTCAAATCGCTTCTCGAGCTTCTTCCGAAATTTTGAAATTTAAAAAAAAAACGTGATTTTTACGGAAAAAAATTCAGTTTTTGACTAATATCTCTTAACCGGTAAGTGTTATCATAAAGTAGTATTTGCAGAGTTTGTAGATTATGCGATTATCTGCAAAAAAAGATATTACACATTTTCCCGTACGAATTGCCATTCATGAGATATCGCCGTTTTAAATATTTAAAATACTTATTTGCGACTTGTATATAGGTCATCAGACGTTCAATAAATCCTTTGTTGGACTACATGGCTAATTTTTTGCAGGGGTGATTCCTGGATGTATTTGGAGAAAAATATTGTTCTAGAGACGGGAGCTATCGCCACTATCCACTAAAATACAGGCTGTTTACGAAAAAAAAAATTTATTTTTTTTACAATTTACATAAACATCAATTACTCCTAGACTAATTATCGTAAAGCAACAAAATTAGCTTTATTCTATTCTATTCTTTTATTTAATATAAAGATCAATAAGTTGAGTGATTCCGTTTAGAAGATATGTAGGTTTAAAGTATGGGCGAAATGCTGAAAAACGAAGAACATTGGGAATTTGCTCAAATTTTAATTCTACATTTTTTACAACTTCGTCATCGAAATCTCGTACTTTCGGACCTATACTTTGCCAATTTAGCGAAAATATTGATAATCCTAGTCTATTCAAACCTGAGAAAAATAATTTAGTTGGTTAATTTTCTTAAAAGCATGCCCGCGCTGCACCTAGGACGCATAGCGAACAAATGCGAATGCCGCACGGGTATGCACGCTCCCGCTACAGGCATGGCATGCACGTCCCGCTACATGCATGAACATTTATAAATGCATCCGCATCGGCATAGACGATTGCAAACGTGGGTGTTGTTTTACCGAGCAGTCCCCCAACTAAGCACTAATGACATCCAATGCTGCTTGACCTACGCAATCGATTTACCTACTAGTGTTTGCCCCACGGCTTTGCCCACGTGGAACTACACTGTACAAAATCTTGGTCAGGGCATCTCCTTTGTAGGATTGCACTATATCGATCATGAGCGAGTTCATACTCCGACTCGCACTTGGCCGATTTTCGGGTGGCTGTGACCACAACCTTTTCTGAGGGCTGGATCCGCCCCTGGACGAGGTGTGGTTGTAAATATGTAGTGGAGATACCATGGCTTTCTTCTTTCTTACTTTTTTCAGGGCAGTAAAATTCAACTTGAAATGAGGCGAGGTGGATTGTAAAATATAAATATACAATGGCATTTCAGGTCATTTGAAGTATGACATTGTACTGGCTCAAAAGAAAAAAGAGGCACCTCTTACAAACTCATTTTATAATCGAGTCCTGCCCAACACTAATCGGTTCTGTCGTTTCCGTGTTAACGGATAGTCTATATAGGTTGGACCACTCTCTAACCTTACTAAGAGCTTTCGTCATAAGCTCACTGATTGTCGAGAAAAAATTTCCGGATACTAAGATCACCGTCTTCCATAGGCGACTGTTCTTATCTCTTAATTTTTTAAGATTCTTTTCAATAAAATCGGAAAGAGGAATCCTCCCTTTTTTTGTGTAAAAAAAGATACCCTGTGCTATCCAAGACCACTTCGACTTAATCAATCCTTACTTAATGGTCTGAATGATGCTTTCTCATAATTAATTTCGCTAACTTATTACGTAACTGTTCCAAAATACTTCTTTAAGCACAAATATATCTCGCATGAACACTCTAATGGCAAAGTTATGAAAAATATTATCTTATAAAACTATTTTCGAATTTATGTGTACAAAAGTTCATCAAAATGTGCACTTAAAACTCCATTTTTCCTGTCCCATTTCAATAAAGTGCCAAAGAAAAAATTTATTGCATTATCACCATTCCAAGGACTCAGCTAAATAAAATACAACAAAAAAAAACAACGATCGATGATAAAAAGCCAAAAAGATATTAAACTCAACAATAAAATAAAACTTAAATATCACTCCGCCCTTAGAAGTCGCACCGCATAAAATTTCAAACACCCCCTAAAAATACCGGGGGCCCGGGTAAAAAAAAGGACGACGAAAAAAAACTAAGAAATTAATTTGAACTCGAAGCCATCAGGACCTTTAGTGATTGTCGTAAAACGCATTTATTTATGTAGCTCCTGCTGTAGGAGTAGGAGCTGCTCCTGGTAGCTGTGCTATAATAGGTTTTTATTCAATTGGTTGCAAATTATGGCCGCACAATTTATGCGTCCTTGTTCGATAACGAGCATTTTACGGAAATGGAATGACATTTATGGAAATCCCCCATCTACCCTCGAATCAATCATCCTGCGTCTATTGAATTATGAATGCTCCATTTCGGGCAGGGACAACACAGACTTAAATCAAACTATTCCAAGTCTGACTGTCTGTCACACCGAAATTTTTATGCCATTGTCTAAATCAATCAATACCAGCCAACAGCAGATGTAATAAATTTCAGCTTTTCTTAGTGCGAACATTTACTTTAAAATATTATTCACCAGGAGTGAACACCTTTTGACAGGTGACGTGGACAGGATATGCGCGAGGACGAGGACGAGTATGTAGGAACCGCCCAGCAGCAGCGCCAAAAATTCTAAGACCAACGAAATCAATAAAGCCGCAGTCCAAGCTCCTAGCATAAAGAAATGTCCTTAATCACAATCTATCCAAAGTAGGCGGAGGACCTCCTGGGGGTATGATCTGGCTGTGCATTATCCTGTACAGTGGAGGCAAGCAGCAAAAAAAAATTTTGTACAAATGTGTAGAGTGATGATTTACGTTGCGGTTAAGTGTTTTCTTTATGGTGTCGTATGTGTCCCCTTTACGTGCCTGACAACAATGCCGGGAATCATGCCGCGCGCATTCAGCGAAACATATATGAATATATAAAAACATTATATACAATATATGCAGAAATCCTCATGTCATAAGTGTTCATATAGAAAGGTATCCTTGACCTGGAATCACAGCCCCCCCCACCACCTGGCCCGCTTCGCATTCTGACCATTTTGCCCCGTGGTAGAACCGTGCGGAGCACTTGCTCCGGTTAAATAATTACACGCCGGCCGTGGACGACGGTAGGTAGGTATGCAATTTTCCGCAAATTAATTATTTATTTTAATTAGTACACAATGCAGTTGGAAAAGTAATAATTAGAGGCCATGTGTGAAGGATGATAGAAGGACGCGAGTTTTGTTGCCTTGATTTATTTATTTTTTTTTTTTTGTAGCTGTCGTTTTATTTTTTTTTTGTATTTTTTTACACACATAAAAGGTGGAAAATATGATTGATGTGAGGCTTTAATATTTTTAATCAATGGTTTTAATTAACGCCAAACAGCATCGTTATACTAAAAATAAATAAATGATAAGATGCATAACGATGACCGAAAATGTTTTCAGTTGGTCGTAAATTGGTGCCTTAATGTTAATTGGAGCAGTTGGAAAAAGTAATTGGGAGATTGCCTTTTCACCCTGGAGTGTTAACAGAATACAATTGTGGTGAAAAAATGTATTGTGCGAAATATCAGATAAGAAAATGAGGATGGGTTTTAAAAATAAAGGTTTAACGAACGTTTTTTGACGGCTAATACTGATTGTTAACCATGGAATTAATTAGGTGATCTGTCCAGAAGAACAATGGCCATCACTTGGTTATATTCTACTCTTTAATACCCAATATACCTTAGAATTGTAGGCTACACTGCTTAAGCATGCTCAGTAGTTTGCCGCTTAGACTTATTTGTTCGATCAAGGACCCGCCAAACAACACTATTCTGTTCCTCGTTATCACGGAGGCATGAAAGAAAGAGAATGTAAAGGGCAGGCTCAGCCTGTTCGAGGAAAAACCTGCAGATGGAATGCTCTGCTTTTCCATTCCTCCTTAGATGATAGTTTGGTCGCAGTGTTCGGTAGTCAAACCAACTTGTATCCTCACATCCTGCCTGAGTTAGCAATCTTTCTTCTGAGGTTCGTACAACATGTCCTTCTGTCGTAGACTGGCTCAATGTTATGTATGTACGTTGCGTACATACCTTCCATTTCTAGTGATTCTTCTTTCTAAATCCATTCTGATTGGATTAGTATTGTAGAGAACTACCAACAATTATTTCATCCTTTTTTGTGCATCACGGTATTGGATTCTTTTTTTAAATTCGGTTCACTTTTTTTTCGGCGGCAATTTAAAAAAAGTTATTTATTACGATAAGTATAACACGCCGCCGTCGATAAGAATCGAGACAGTAGCTAAATAGTTTTTGCAGTAGGCGTCTTTTCGGAGTAATTTAAATAAAAACTTACTTAATATAAAACAAAATTCCCCGAAAGAAATTAAAAAACAAAATTTAATCAAATTGATTGTGAGACTATAAAGTCGATTGAAAAAAAATACAACAGCCCGGAGAATCGAACTCGCAACCCCCGGACGAGAGGCAGGTATTTAACTCGCTGTGCTACGGGAGAGTGTTACTGTGCGCTGGCTAAATATGTAAATAAGTCTACAGAAATTCGGTTAAATAGTTTTATAATTCAAAGGATAACTACTAGAGGGAAATTAAACAAAAAAAGCGAAGTTATGATGTAGTTGGGAGGTTGGATTTTTTTTTTCTTTACATATGTTAAGATAAGGCGAAAAAAAATTTCTGCAAAATCGGTCCTGTGCTGCACGAGAAAATTACATAAATGTCCATTTTTGATGTATTTTGAGTGCATTGCTACACTATTTTTTTAATTTCTCCAGCTCTGTTGGTCGTAAAACAATAAAAAAAATTTAAATATACTCGTGAATGAATAGGCTATCGAACTGATTCGGTATAAATACTTTAAAAATGAATCCTAACCTCAAAAGACCAAACTGTATGAAATTTTGTTTTATTTTACTAAAAATGCAAAAAATAACGGGAAAAAGGTCGGATTTTGATAAAAATTGGAGAAAAGATGTACTTTGATGCTATAAATACGTGGTTGAAATTTAAAAAAAAATTTTGCTTTTTACGGCATAAATGGGCAGTTTGCGAAAAAAATTTAAAATTGCCGCCATTTTATGCCAAATCATCGTACGGTAAAATATTTTTTTTTAAATTGTAGGTTTTTTATGTACTTTCTTGTGAGCATACGCAATACTTCGTTACTTTATTTGAAATGCACATTTTAGGCCTTTGAAAATACTAAAAAAATTCAATTTTAAATTTTTTGCCTTTTGCTTACTATGAAAAGCTACTTGCCAACTATGAAAAAAAGGCAAAAAATTGAAAAATTGAAATTACACAGCACAGGACCGATTTTGCAGAAATTTTTTTTTCGCTTTACCTTGACATATGTAAAGAAAAAAAATAAAAAAATCCAACTTCCCAACTACATCACTATCATATGACAATTTCCCTCTACTAAATACTCTTACAGTCTACATGAGTATGCATGAAATTTCTCACTGAAGAGTTTGTAATAATTCTTTACAACATTAATCCAATCAGAATGAATTTAGAAGAAGAGAAAAAAATAAAAAAAAGTCGCACTGTCCGATCCGGGATTTGAACCCGCAATAATTAGTTCGGTAGACTTTTACGTAGACGCTAGGCCAAGTTCCTCTTAAGTATTTGGTGACAATAAAGAATTTTGTGATACCTTTGAAAATAATTCTGTTCACTGTGTACTAATTTTACCAGTTTTTTAAGCCTACCTTCAAACTCCTTTATCAGAATTTAAAAAAAATTGCATGGGACCACCGTGGGAAACTACCCTTTCAAACAAAAAAAGAAAAATGCAAAAAAGTTATTGCGTTACAAAGTTATGCGTGAGCAGGGCAAAAAAAAACATACCTACCCGTCGAATTGATAACCTCCTCTTTTTTGAAGTCGGTAAAAAATTGACTCTGCCCACCAAAAAGCTTTAGTTAAAAATGAAGCGGCAGGACTATTGGCTCAAATTCTCTAGAAAATGCTATAAAATCTGAATTTTGGAGACAGATTCTAAAACAATCTATATATATATAAAATTCGATGTATGTGTGTATGTATGTATGTTCCCTAATAACTCTTAAACCATTCAACCGATCGCCACAAAAATTTAACCACATATTACTTACATCAAGGGGGTGGTTTTAGCATCGGTGCCTACTTTCAAAAATCACTCCTAGGGGGCGCTGTCTTAGAGAGCTTTAAAAAGCATAATAATATACGTTCTACGAGGGTGAAAATGTATACATAGAGGTTTCTGGGTACGAGAAAGCGATTGGTGATGTCCATTACTTTCGCAAAGATGGCGGTTCCAATATGGCGCCCGAATTTTGCAATTGTGTTCCCCGACCCCAGGCATGGGTATCAAATGAAAGGGTATGACAAATAGAATATTATTAGCTATGTGGCGTCAATCCAAATTCAAAATGGCCGCTTACACAAAATGGCGGATTGCTTTTTTCTATGCAAGCCATCCGATATGGGTATCAAATGAAAAGGTATGACAAGTAGAATACTATTAGCTGTGCGGCGTCATTCCAAATGCAAAATGGCGGCCAACACAAAATTAGTTTACATGTTTCTTTACAACGCCCGGGGCCCGCCCTCGGTATGGGTATCAAATGAAAGTGTATGACGAGTATAGTACAGTAAGCTGCGTGACGTCATTTTAAATCTAATATGGCGGTCACCACAAAATGGCAGTAGACATATAATAGTCTAAAATGTAGAAAATAAAATATAGTTTAAAAAAACTAAAATATACACTTTTAAATTAAAATGAACTAAAAAATCGAGCGAAGTTCTGCACAGGGCGTCTACTCCCCCGGCATAGCAAAATCAAATCTGATCGATAAATGCCAAGTCAGGGGATTGTTTTTATTGGCTCGATCAAAATATCAGATCCCTAATAGTTTCACATTTTGTTATTTGGAATCAAAAATACCAAAAAATTGCCTTTTCCAAACTCTCCTACTGTATATTAAAATTTATATCACCTGATTACTACTTTTGGCTTATGGGTGCAGCATAGGCGCACCGGGTCCCAGCTAGTTTAATATAGTTTCCAAACCTCTTCAAAGTATCGACACAGACGTAAAGGTAGGTTCCAGACTCTACGAGTCCACTTATTACTTTCATAGAAAACAAACGGGAAACTTTTGATGCTTTTGAAGAGTCTAATAAGAAACAATCCACAGAAGAATACAGAACCAATTACAAGAGGACGAACGTGTCGAGGGAGAAATATTCTTACAAGCACGTGACCATTTCAGGGTTTTTACCTTTTGCCAATATGCGACGAATTGTTGGACCAGTTGAGGCGACGCAAATCTTATGACGCAGTAACCGCCAAACGGAAATTAGAGATAACGCCATAAAAAGCCCGTTCACATCCCAAAGTCAAAGTGGAAGTGCATCTCTGGAGCTCTTTTATCGCACAGAAATTTGTATGCTTTTTAGCATGGGGCTTAAAATTCCAAAAACTGTACCCGATTGATCTTGCGGATAAGTTACAAGAATGTGTGCTTTCAAAGCAATTCTTGACGTCACATAAAAACAAAATGAGTTCAAGTTGGCTCAACCTATTAATTAAGCAGACGGTTTTGTAGGAAACATTTCCATATACAGAAATATCATTCATACGCCACTATCTCCATAGTTTGCAAACGAGAGCCTTTATGGCACAACATAGTTCCTCTTTACCATCTATATCTAGAGCTTTTTGATTTTTGAGTGTTCCAACGTCTTTTGCAAATTCTTCTGTTGAAAGCTCTGGCCCATCTGGAGTTTTCTAAGTCATCTGTCTTCTCATTACTGGAATATGTTTTCTTTTAAGGAGTCTCTAAAATTCTGTTCATACACTTCAAGCAACGATGGAGATTTTGAACCACCAATTCCGGGCCGTGTGATCTTTGATTTGACCTGCCGCCGCCAGACTTTGGTGCTTTTTGAAATCTCGCTTTTACCACAACAAACCAGTAGGTCTTCATTTGACCGATATCATTTTCTCAACTTATTGTCATCGAGTTTCAAACAGAGCTCTCCGTTCTCTCGTTCTATTGTGAACCTAATATGTACGTACATTGTTATTTTTTACTGCCCTTTTTGTTTTATCCAGTTTCAGATCAAATCCAAACTAGTTTACACGGTGATCATACTTTTTGGAACTCAACCCAAATAAAAGGATTGTATTCAACAAAGAGGGACGAATGCAAGACTTATAGATCACAGATCTTTGGTAAGGAGATTGATTGTCTTTGATGTTAAGATTTAGGATCAGCCCTTAGATCCAGACCGCCCACTGAAACGGAAAGAAAGTATTTCTGGTTATAAGACAGGACTTTGTTTTGGAAACATCGAGCACAGCACGATTCCTGCGACTCCAATCAAGAATGAATTCGATATCTCTACTGATTGAATTTGACATGAACTCACGAGCACAAAGACAAGATTGATCCTTTTAATCTACGAATTTTCATAAATGCAGGAAATTTTCTTTCATTGTAAAAATAGTACCACAAAATATTTTTATTTAAGATAACTAGAAGTTTCCTAAAATACCAAGTGAAAATAACTTTATTCAAAAGACTTTAGTTGGCATAGAGATTTTTTAGGAAATCCTATTAAGTTCTTCAAGCTTACACCCGTAGCCAGATTAAGCTTAATAAAATATTGAAGTAGAAGAACCTATTTTTTCAGCACGAGTGGATAGAAGAATCTTGGACAAATTTAATGAGGTTTTTGTTTATTATTTAACAAATATCATAGCCATACGAATATTTTCTTTTTATCTAAATATATCCTTAACTTAAAGAAAAAAATAAAATTAAAAACGATAAAAAAAAATATTTTTCGCAGATTATCTCTTCTATTTCTATCCATTTTTTTTTTATTTTACTAAAAAAAACGATTTATTTTTTACTACTTCTCACTTGAACCTAGGTCGATAATTTATTTCTGACCTGTGCCATTCAGCAATCAATCATTACATATATTTTTTTTCTTCTTCTTCTACGTCTATTTCTTCCTTATAGCACAGCACCCCTACACACTATAGTATACCCTAACTCCCGAAATCCCGAAAAACGGTGAGAAATCAATCATGAGAATGAATCGTGTGTCATCTTCCGACATTTTCTACGTCAAGCCTAGATTAGAATGAAACTGGAAGGAAACATTGAGCAAAAAAAGGTATGTATAAGAAAAATATAAAAATTGTTAAAGTAAAAGTAAAATAGAAAAAAAACACAGAACTATGATGAAGAAATAATATCCTTAAATAATATGTACTGTACATATACAATGTATATAAACGAGTAAGAAAGAAAAAATGTATCCAAAAAGTGGAGCAAAAAAAAATTTACTCCACTTATCGGATCAATAGCAAACGTACAACAACCACAAGGCTTTAAGGAAATCCTTTAACACACTGTCAACGAAATTTCAAACATTTATAGTCATGCTGTGTTTAGGGGAAAAAAGGAGCTTCAAGGATCCTAAATCCTACTATGGGTTACACGATATTATTATATAGAAAATTTTACAAAAACCATTGATACTGGGAAAAGGAGTTGGAATTGTTGTCCTTTTTTATATTGGTTTGTTAAGTGTGAAAGGATATTTTATTCTGTATAACTACAAATGATAGTGAATAAACCAATATTTCTACAAAATTTCTATATGTATTTTAAGCTTGATGTTTCATCTTTTCTAAAAATATAGTAATAATTTTGAAAATAGGATAAAGTTACAAGATAAATCAAGCTTAAGCAGTTGTAGTCTAATAAAAGAACATCAGACACCAAAGCCGACCAACACAACTATGTTTCTGTACAAATAATATCATAACTTCACTCCATTTCAGAGATTATTTTTGTCCCATTGAGAGGATAAAATATTAGGGTTAAAAATTGTTGTACAACACTATTTTTATCTACGAGCAAGGTTTTCGCCCAAAAAAAAAAATGACTTAAAGCCAAACTTTTCTTCGTTCTATCTAAAACAAAACAAATATCGGACTCCCAACTAACACACACGCATATAAAACTCAATTTTAGTTAGTATATCAGCAAAAGGATTCAGAGTATACTGAGTCGCTTTTACTGGGTGTGCGTTTTATATATGTATGTGTAACAATTCCCATAATTTTACTGTGCCTAAAAGTAACACATACATCCAACAAGAAATTAGAACATTTTTTTTGTATACACGAAAAAAGGAAAAAAAAAACCAATCCCCTTTTGCTCCACCGAAAAAAAGCCTTCAACTTAACGAAGAAAGGCCTAAGTACACGCATACTTACACAAATATAAAAGTCCTGAGAAAACTGGCAAGTCCCAAAAGAGATGATATAGAGAAGCACACACCCGAAATTCTCTCAATGATTTCCAAGATTGCTGAAATCAGAGCGCGCGACTAGCAGGATATTTTGGCTGGGTGAATTTTGATTAAAGTAAGAAATCTTCCTCCTTTATTTTTATTGGTGTGTTTGTGCTACATCAATATAATAATATCCTTAACGAAAATATCATATACACACAAACACACACACAAAGACATAACATCCATCCATCCATTTTTCACTTGTTCTTTAAAGACACTAAAGAGGAAGCAAAATTCCGCTTCATTGAGACACAAAGAAAATTGGAAGAAATTTCAGCTGGAAACTATGACATCACACAGGACATTTCATCCTTTATCCTATAATTTTACTTTTTTTTTTTTTAAAAAAATACATATATCCAAACACACCCTTAGACAGAAAATGTATACCCTGAGCACACACATTTTTACACCCCTATATTTATGACTAAGTGATTTTAATTTTGAAGTAGAATGTACCTTTTTTTCCCCAGATTAATAATCCTAATAAAATGTTGGGGGGGGGGGGGGATTTCTCCATCTAAACAAAAGATAACAGATGTTCGGGACCCATTGGAAAAAGGGAAATTTATTTTTCTTAAATTGGAAGAAAAACTCCAATAAGACGCAAGGAACCTGCCATTTTCTTAAATTGGAAAGTTTTGTTGGTGTTGTTGTTGTTGTTGGTGTTGTTGCCTGTCCTTGTTCGGCGCGGGCACAAATGAAAATTAAATGATTGAAGTCATGAGATATGAGGTAGCTGAAAAATAATGTTTTCGATGATTTGAGAAACGAATATTTCGGAGAGAGAGAGAAGGTGGGAGTTGAGTTTGTTTGAAAGATTAGAGTATTTCTTCTCGATCGGTCATAAAGGGATTCGGTGTAAAAAGGATAATCTGAGATTATTTTAGTTTCTATATAATAAACTATCTTTCGTATCCGAGGCGATTTGGTTCCGCGGCCAGGACTTCATCTTCAGCGTCCTTAAAAAAATGTTCCCAAAAAAGTGCCAAAAAAGGTCAACTATTTTGCAAAATTTGGGGCCCACTGTGCGGCCCAAAAATTCTAAATTTGGCACCCCTAAAAATATCGAATAAATACATTTCGGTCTGAGACGAACATTGGCAACATTAAAAATGTGAGTCGTGGCGACAGTACTAACACTGATATGATCCTGAAAAGGGCCATTGCTGTTTCTCATTTTCGTGTTTCGTTGTTTCTTGTTTTACAGCGTCCCAGCGAACTTTTTTTATCATCCCAATTTAAGTCCTCAAAGAACTCTATTTAAAAATCCAGGATTGCCTAATTAAATATTAATCGCTCTATAGGCAACCCTATACACGAAAATCTGACCAAAGAGAACACGAGGAATGATGAATGATAAAAAAGGGTTTTTACTCGCTTTACTTCGAGTATTGAGTTCGGTCTGATCCACTGGTGGCCTTAAACATATGCTCTATAAAATACTGAATCTTCCCGTGAAAGTCCCATCACAATCGGATAAGTCGTTTCCGAGATTAGTCCAAAGTCAACAAAACCCAAACGACCCAATTGTCGTAACCCCAGGGCCTTTCCTAATTGGTGAACTCCAAACTAGCATTGTGGATCCTCAAGTAAGCCCCCTGAAGGCTAGTCTCATTACCATGTGGAAATTAATAGCTCAGCTTAAGACGAATTTTGGCGAAGATGGCCACCGGACTACAACAACGGCATAAGTGGAAAAGAAGCCACAATAATCAAAGACCGCCACCTAAATAACGGAAAAGTGGCCTAGGTTCTCTGATAACCACTGCTCTGCCTAGAAGCTATATACTCGAGAAGAGGTCCAGAGCGGAGTTCGATGCATCATCACGATCGTCACCATCTTTCTTAGTGTAGCCACATACCCTCAACGAATCTTGGATAGCCGTTCAAGTACCAGGAGCTTGAGCAAGATAAAGAATTTTGTGTAGGAATCATTCGGTTTAGGAGCCAGATTGATTGTATATACCAAGGCGGCATCAACTGTCGACCTAAAAAACACACATCACAATTACGTTAATCCTTTCTGAAGGCCTATATTTAAGCTAGAGGTGGATATGCCCTACAAGAAACACCGAAGTATAGTATGTAGTGAGGAACATATCTCCAAACAATTTCAAAATTCTTCTATTTCTTCGATGGCTTTACAGCCCAAATCGAGCCTTGGCCCCCATCAGCTTCTTCCTCTCTGTTCCGCAGCTTGCCTCCAGTTTCTTATGTTGGGGAATTCTGCTGCATCAGCCTTAACACTGTCTTCCCATCTTGACCGTGGTTTGCCATCAGGGCTTTTGTGATATCCTTGAGCCAGTAGGTATTGAGACGGTTTGGCATGGGAACCAAATTATACAAATTAGGTGCTCTAATTATTATGCAAACTAAGTCAATTACTGCCGTATCAATCAGTATTACAGAAAATGTTCCGAAGGCGACAGTGCTATTTGATTGCATGTTAAAGAAATCAGGGCTTTTTTGGTATTCTTGAGTCATTCGTTCTTTGGACATGAATTTCAAAATTTACATGGGTTAAAAAATCAAAAGCCAAATCTCCGAACGGATAGACCAAACAACCACAGACTACGACAACAAAATCTGGAAATCATTTTCAATGATCTATGATCAAGGAACACGCAAAGTTTGTGCAGAACTACAGCAGTGAACGCATTACTTAATAAACCAAACTCATACAAAATGAAAATACTTGCTGTTTAAAAGATTGGATTTTGAAAACTACAAGGTATTCTATAGTTTCGAAAAAGACCATACTTCAGAGTAGGTTTCCTATTACACAAGTCTATTATTCAGAGCTTTATGAGATTTAACCCATTGTGAAAGAAACAAGGACATGACCAACGACACTTTTTATTAAATCATTCTTCGGATTACATAATGATGGAAGTTATTATTTTTATTATTGTTATTAACATTTGACGACCGATCAAGCCTATACGAGTCGCTATTCCACTTAGTTCTGTTCGTTGCTTAGTTCTTCCAGTCATCTCTGTAGTTTTTAAAATGCTTCTTCTACATTTTCTACCGCTTCTCTTTCTTTCCAATCTCTTGGTGTCCAATCAGTTGCTCTTATGGTGCATTGATTTCCTTCGAGATCTTCTTGGATGAAGTTTGTTCATTTTCTAGTCTCAGTGTTTCACATTGTCTTTTCTAGGCTTCAAGTTTGTTTGAATTGATCATTTGCAGACGGTACCCATTCTATAAGGCGATAGGAGGACACCGACCAAATCACTTAATTAACCTGCAAATTATGCTTACTTCGTACATCGTTATACCAGTAGGTATTGGGGCGGTTTGGCATGGGAACCAAATTATTCAAATTAGGTTCTCTAATTATTGCATATTAGGTCAACTACTGCCGTATCAGTCAGTATTACAGAAAATGTTCCGAAAGCGAGAGTGCTATTGGATTGCATGTCAAAGAAATTCTCGAAATTTAAGCTTTCTTACGTAAAAACATACAAGGTAGGCTATCCTGGTTTTTCCCTTCTTCTTCTTAAATAGCGCTACACTTATTTGTGTACGGAGTCATGGAAGCTTCGAGGGACATGAAAAGGCGAGGCAGGGCTTTTACAGCGCATTCATCGGCCATGAATAGGGCGTTAAACAATCAGAACCTGATTAGATAGCGATTTCTTCCTGTGATGTCTCGAAACGTGGTCAGAGAATTGTTGGGACGGTGCAGGATGGATATGAACACACTGATTGGTTTCATGATCGGTCACTTCGCCCAAACTACCATCTATGTAGAATGGTAAGGCCAAAGGGCCCAGCCTCGAAAAGGATGAAATTGCACTTTAGGTTCTCTGTCACTTTCCAGCAATAGCTAGAGCAGGATCTTGCTATTTGTACGAACTTGATTTAATTGACTAGTATAAGCGACAAAATCTCTCTGGCCTATATATCTGAGGTACAAGGGCGGTGATAAGTACAATAGGTCCAAATGGCTGCGCAGTACTTGTTTACCTTATTAAAAAAAGGAATAAGAAGACGGCCGAGAGCTGCTACTGATAAAATATTTCCAGATAAGAGAAGTTGGATGTATAGAAGAAAATAGAAACGATGATGAACGCTATTTACCGCAGGATAAGGCAGCAGGAGCCATCAGGAAGTTGATAAACGTAATGCGTTAAGGTTAAACAATCTCAAGTACCTCTCCGGCGGAGTCTTCAAAATTTGAAAAAGTATCCAATATAAAAAAAAATTTGAAATGATTTTGAATTTCTCAGGAATATAGTAGGTTAACAAATTTTAGATAAGTGAAAAACATAATTAGTAGGTCTTGCGTCGATTGCGCCTGGGATTTGACCTTTGGCCTTTAGTTTGACCCGTGAGGTCAAACCAATTAGCAAGGAATTAGCGAGTTCACAGGTGCAACCGACGCAACACCTACTAGAATTGATATTGAATAAAAATAAAAATTCAATTAATATATGGCTTTGGAGCTTCTGCATTTCATTGATTTGAAAGAAAATTGGAAAAATTTAAATAATTAACACAAAATTATTTTTATTTAAATTTGTAAAAAAAAATGTTTATATACTCACGAAACCATTAATAATATCATCTTCAACTCACCTGAAAAGGAAAAGAGGAATGTTATCGATAATTTCATTAAAAATTTCATAAAAATTTGTCGAAATAAATTAAAAAAAAATTATCGCCAACAATTAATAGCACCAAAATTAAAAATGTACCGAATGAACTCGGCAAACTCACTTAATTAAGTAAATGGAAAATTACTTTTGGCAAGCACCAATTAAATCTGAATATTGAAATTTTCCTTCTTCCGCATTTGCACTTAATTTTCCACCAATAATTCAGATGAAAAAAAAGGAACTCACAACGAAAAAAAAATAATTAATCCAATGAATTCATTCGTTGTTCATTCAATTCATTGGTATCCATTGTCCCCATGTTTATTTTTTTTGCTTTTTGGTGTGTTAGAATTCTCTTCACCTAAAAATAAAGCCAAACAATGACGGCTCCGGGTGGTGTGGTGTTTGGGTGTAGAGAATTTTGATTTTAATTCTGGGACAGAAAAGGCCATTATTACCATTATATTTTTTTTTCTTTATTATTTTGTTAGTAAAACTGGGAAAAGGTATTCCAAAGCATATCGCCCCGTTGTGCTTGTGCAAAATTGTAGAAGACAATACAAATCCCATTAAGCAATCCAAACATGGAAGGTTTAACAATGAAAATACCGGAAAATTACGTTCATCCAAAAACAAACAATCCGCACCGTACCACTACAACTACGTGTAATTTTATACACCCCGTGTGCAACCGAAATCACAATCATTTGGAGATTTTCATCCCCCTTTTTACTATATGTATATATATACGCTAGCCTTGGACCGGGACAACTTGAATGTAGTAGTGTGCACAACAACTCGGCTGCTGAGATGCTTATACCAAATCCCCATGGCTGTGAAATGTGTATATGAGAATTTTATTTATTAATTCAGGAGCTAAGCTAAAATCCCTTTTGTTGGGGACTATATCATTACCTGGAAACTATACAAGGGTTGCAGTGTTCGTACCAGTAGGATTTTACACATGTGACCCATAATAAGATTTTCTGTTATGCTCGGTGTATATTCCATGCTACTTGGTAAGGCGTAAGGACAACGGATCTCCTTGAATAAATTCATTTTGTAGAACCTTGGTATAACGTACCTGTTTCTAGGTAAAGTTTGGATGCTAAAAGGAGCTGTTGCTGAGGACCAGAATGAACATAAAATTCATGAGTTGGCGAAAATTAATGAAGTTTCTTGGCTTAAAATATTTATTTCGAAATAAAATGCAATCGAGAACAAATTCGAATATTTTTTTTTGTTATTTTTTTCTTTCTTCTGTCGATCCAATGTTTAAATTAACTACTGCCCAGCTTCTTCGTAAAAACTATTTCGCTGAAACTATATATCGATAAAAGAAACAGGAAATAAAAGCAAAATAAATTCAAGCTGCAAACACAACCATAATTCCAGAAATATAATAAGCAAAAAAATCAAAACTCAAAAAAGAAATTCAAGACAGCTTTTTTGAGTTTTTGATTCTCGAGCAATTGCCGTTGAGCTTTAGGAAAAAAGATAGCAAGCTATACATATATGTAAAGGTGTAACTGGTCTGCTTTGCCTGGTCTATGTGGTCTGGTCCCCTCTCTGATTTGTAATATGGAAAAAGCAGTTGAAACTAGGTAAATTGACCTTACCCCTTTTCTTATCTGAATATCGAAATAATTGAATATTACGGCAAAGCTCTAAGCTCCCCACACTGGTTGTTGGCCTGAATAAAACTCACACCCAAGACCGCCACCGCACGCCAACAAACCTTTAGCCAAGATACAAACCCATAAGTGGCTCAGAACTTCTGTAACTCTACAATTTTTGTTAAATATAAATATAACAACTTGATATCGAAAATCCTCCTGATTTCGCCTTTAATATGCAGTTCCTGTTGAAATCCGTACTAGAATATTGAAGATGTTAGATTGGTTGAAGGAGCCTTGTACCATGCCTACTGATTGCTTTATGTAACAAAAGTGTATTCATTCGGTTTAGTGAAATATTCATATCCCAGCAAGTAGCAAGTTTTATAATCGTGTCCTACCCAACACTACCAGTTAATGATGTGAAAACTTCAACTCTTGCTTGTTTGGCTAGGTCAGCTGAAAATATCGCCACTGTGGGTGACAACCGATGTCCAGTTCGAAACGATCAGAGGAAATGCCAAAACAATTCTCCGAAAAAAACTTTCGTAGTGATTGGTCTTATCATCAATCAATTGAAATATCGTTTTGACCAAAAAAGACTCAAGATAGAAAACGCTCTTTTGGGTGCTTTTCATGGGAAAGACATTCTGAACTCAGCTGATCATCTACAATTTTTGGAGCCTTTTTCTGATGACTTTGAATACAGCTCAAGATGTTGGCGAGTCTTCCATTCAACCCTTGTCCAGAATCTTGTGTAGATTTCGCCGAATTCTTTGTCAAAGAATCAAATACTGTGAGATGTATGCTTCAGTAGTTCAGCTGCTTTAGCAGAACGCTCGTTCAGTGTTTTGCGACGCTTAAAAACGTATCTTCGCAGTACAATGACATTATGCTTCTTCATATTCATGAAAAATTAATGGGACAACTCAATCTACAAGCGGAAGTTTGTTTCAAGAAATGGAGTCTTCGATAAAGTGTACACAATGTATAATATAGAATAAAACTTATGCCTATAAGTTACTATGTCTAAACACGTTTTTGGTGAGCCCAAACTTGAAAAAAATGGTTCCGACGCCCCTGACCAGTTTGACTGGCGGTGTAATCGGGCCATACTTTTTTTGTAAATTCTGGCAGTTCTTCTTCTTCCTCTTCTTTTTATGAGGTATTGGGTCCAAAAGTGCCGCGGCCACTGCTTGGACTATTTTACCACAACCTATACCTTATATGGCCCATAAAAGACCCACAAGCATGGTAGGAAAGTCTTTCTGCCACCTCCTCCATAATCAGGATTAGGCATTCTGGGTGTTCCTGTTTCCCGGAGGAGATCGTTGTACGACAGTGCCAAAACTACCCTCTGCCAGGCAGCCCTCGAAACGATGACATTTACATCTCGTCTACTGCATCCGTTCTCTTCCTTTTCGCTGGGCGTTCTCGGAGTTAAGTCGTAGTTGAAGATTGGGAGGGGGAGATGGGAGGCGTCATATACGAAATACCGCACGCGAATTTTTTATCAAATGATTTTATATATTTTTAATAAGCTTAAATTCAAAATGGGGTCATCACAACCCTCTTGCTAAACTTACAGTGAAGGGAATAGCGGCTAAAGTATTAATGCTAGAAAAAAATTTTAAAGTAAAATTTCTACAGAATTTTATAACAAAACAAATTTGCTGGTATAAATTTTCGTCTTAGGCTGGTCGCACACTGCTGCAGATTCGGCCGAATTTTTTACTGCCGTATTTGGCCGAATTTTTTACGGCCGTATTGAACCGAATTTCAACTTTAAATTCGGCCGAACTTTGGGTTAGTTTCCATCTTAAATGCAAGTTGTTTCATTTTAAATGGTCACACATATAAATATATCCTAAATAAAATAAAAGGAAGATTAATAAACATTTCTATGGGAGCGCACTTCCATTATCAACTTCAAATCTGATCGGATAAAACCTACGGACGGCAACGGCCGAAAAATCGGTGTAATGTGCGAATGAGAATAGGAAAATAATTGTTTGAAAAATTCGACCGATTACGGCCGTAAAAAATTCGGCCGAATCGGCTGCAGTGTGCGACCAGCCTAAGACGAAAATTTATACCAGCAAATTTGTTTTGTTATAAAATTCTGTAGAAATTTTACTTTAAAATTTTTTTCTAGCATTAATACTTTTCTAGCATTAATAATAGTTGACGAGATATTTGTATAAAACCATTCTTAATAAGCGTTTAAGGTGTATTAAATCTATAAATATCAACTTTTCAGAAAAAAGTTAAAACAAAAAATGTGGGCAATGAAATTGCACACAAAAAAAGTTATAATCAGTGTTGCAATAAAACTTGTAATTAAAAAGATATTGGCAAAAAACTACTTTTAAATTTACGTTTTTCGACACTTAAAGCGCCATAACTCCTGCAATATTAGCCCTACGTAAAAAATGATAATGACAAAAATTATAGATAATCGTGTGTTCTATAAGTCTTACGAACGATTTTTTCATGTATAATTAACCATTAACGAAGTACATATAGTGCAAAGATATAAAGTTTGAAGCACTATTTCTCCGTAGATATCGAAATTACAAAAAAAAAATTTTAAACAAAAAAGTTAAGTCACTTATTTATCTATAAAAAAGATAATATATATTTTTGTCGTAAAATGCATAGTTTCTGAGATATAGAATTAAACGCGTTTCCCTTCACTGTAAGTTTAGCAAGAGGGTGGGGATGAGGCCATTTTGAATTTAAGCTTATAAAAATATGTAAAATCATTTGGTAAAAAAAATCGCGTACGGTATTTTTCGCAAAGAAAAAATACCTATTTATTGGACTATCATACGACGTCAGTTCGACCGTAGATGGATGGATGGATTATGTTAACAAACAATGTTTTTTTTTTGGCTTGAGATTGATGCTATGGGTGCAACGACTTTTTGCGTGAAAAATTTCCTGAACGTGTGATTTCTCGATATGGAGACTTAGATTGGTCGCCAAGATCGTGCGATTTAAAACCATATTTTTGTTGACTTTTTTCTTTGGGGCTACATTACATTAAAAAATGCTTCAGCGGCGATTCAAGCACTCAACGACAATATTAGAGCTTCTATTGGCGAAAAATTTCAGTAAAAAATAGCCGTATGTAAAAAGACCAGAGACGGATATTTGGCAGTTATTGTGTTCCATTATTAACCTCAGAGTTTGCACTTTAGATTATAATAGAAATATCATCACTTCTTAGAAAAATATTGCGCTTTATTATGGACTAGCAAAAACCCGCGTGCGTTGCAACGCCTTTTAATAAAAAAACTAATGTGTGCACAGTCCGGGATAGGAAATAGGTATAATGAAAAAAATAACAAATTTGCAAAACATAATTTAGGGCACACAACTCGACTATAGAATAATCTCTCACAGTCAGTATTTCCGACCTCCTACAATATCCAAGAGTTCAAACGCAGGGTTAATCCGCACCTTCTTCAACAACCCCCCGAACCCCCATAACCCTTAACCTATTCCCCCCTTATGGTGTGGCCACACTACGCGGTCTTAGGTCGTACGCGCTTTTGCCTTTTTTTTCATATAGAGTTTTATGACTTTTTTACGACTTTGTCCATGGTAAAGGCCGTGCGGCCAAACAACGCGGACAAAAGGCTGTGGTTAAAAAGGTACATTGTGCGTCCACACACTATGAGCTTTTCAAAAGCGCGTACGCCGTTTCAAATGAGAATTGATTTTTTCTCACTCATGACTCAGAAAATTAAAAGATCACGCGCGCTTTTGGCTGGCCGTACGACCAAAAGCGCGTGGATTCTAAGTCCGCGTAGTGAGGACGGGCCTTTACTAAGCTCCCTGCTAGACATTGCGCCATGACGTGCAAACGACAACGGACTGGTAGTACAAAGGGTGATTCCTGAGCTTGGCACTGCCACATAAAAAAAATAAAAAAATTTAAAGTTACATATAAAAAATGTGTTAGAACTTTTTTAAAATGCGGTGTTGAGCGCCACCTATCGGAAAAATTGTGTGCTACATTCACAACAATCACATTCAGAACACGTGCCTCACCCTGTGCGGAACTTGCCCAATAGCGTCCTCAACATTTTGTTCCCATTTGTTTATTGAGTTCGATATATTCTCTGTTTTAATTTTCATCAGACCTATCGATCATTTGCGGAGATGGCAAACCATAATCTTCACAGTATTTCCGCAAATTGAAAGAACAATATCTCGCCGTGACAGCATTTCATTCGCGTTCCTTCGATTATCGAGTCATGTTTTCGGTCTAACCCGACAGTCGGATAATAGTGAAAAGTATGCTAAACGCCTAAGAAGATTCTGAATCATCCCGTTAAAGTCCTAAAATTGGATTAACCGTTCCGAGCTTTGAGGTTTACAATTGGAATGATAAAAAAAGTTTCCACTGGCTTTTCTGCGACTATCGCATCAAGTTTTCCGCCTGAATCAATAGTCGGAACCGAGTGAAGCCTAGAACATGCCCAAGAAAATACTGAATCTTCCCGTGAAAATCCCATCGCAATCGGATTAGCCGTTGTTGGTACGTAGGTAGCTAGGTTGTTATTATATACTGGCTGGAGCAATAAAAACTTTACATTCAAAATTATTTTTTACTTTTTAGTTTATTTTAAAATAAAAGCGTATTTTTTAGTTTTTTTAGACTATATTTTTTATTTTCTACTTTTTAGTCTATTATATGTCTTCCACCACTTTGTAGTGACCGTCATATTATATTTAAAATGACGGCACACCGCTTACTGCACTATACTCGCTTTCATTTGATGCCCATACCGAAGAATAATCCGCCATTTTGTGCTGGCCACCATTTTGAATTTTGAATGACCCCACATAGCTTATTGTAATCTACTTGTCTTACCCTTTCATTTGATATCCATGTCGGGGGGTCCGGGAACACAATTGCAAAATTCGGCCGCCATATTGGAACCGCCATGTTGATTTTTTTCCAAAAATGGTTAAATTGCATTGTCACGTGAACTATACATATGTGCAAAATTTGAAGCTGACCGGTTATATGGAAGTGGGTAAAAATCAAGTTGCAAGGTTCAAGTTTTCGGTCTAATCTGGTAGTCGAACACGGTAATCGGGCCCGATAATCGGATCCGATAGTCGGATCCAAGTAAAAAAATAGCCTAAAACATGCCCAAGAAAATACTGAATCTTCCAGTGAAAGTCCCATCGCAATCGGATAAGCCGTTTCCGAGATTAGCCCGGACAAACAGACAGACAGACATACAGACATACAGACATACAGACATACAGACAGACAAAAATTTTAAAAAACTTGATTTCGTGTTAATATCGTGTAAATAACCATATGAACTTAGAAAATGACAATTATTTTGAAATCACAGACAGACACTCCAATTATATTTATATAGATTTAACATGACACCTCTTGTTGAAAGACCATGTACGACTGCATCAACCCCTAATGCAGAGCACTTTGGTGAAACCTTACCAAATGAAATCGAACACTAAATGAATTGAAATGAAAGAAACTGTAGATGATAAGAAGGTGTTCAATAATTTCTATCTCAACCACGAAGAATATTTATGAAATAAATCACGTAAAACACAAATATTTTTCTCCTCTTTTGATAAGCGTCATCATTACATTTTTATATTTTTACCTTATTTTCGAGTTAAAAATATACAACAGAAATGGAAACTAAGCGACTGCACAAAAAATGGTTGTCTCATTGAATTTATTAGATTCTTTTGTAGGAAATGCGAAGAATCGCTATGAATGCTCATTGAATATTGCAGAAAAGTATGGATGTATTTTTTTTGGTAAACGAAAATGTTAAGTTTCTAAATATGATCAATGTTCTTTTGCAAGTTACTCCCTTTTGAATGTTCTATCTACGTACATTTATAAAAGTCAATGAATGATGGTTCTCTAGTTTTCTCTGGGCATCCTTTGTGTAGCCTTTATGAATAGTATTCAGCAGAGAGCATAGCGAACTTGTACCATCCATTTTTTATGTTAAAATAGGTGAAAGAAATGCGACAACTTCTCTGCTTATTGAACATCTTTTTGGAAAATAGTGAAACTGAATCTGCTGCTGCCCAGGGCTAAAAAAATTTTATGTATGAAACCCTAGAAATTTTTTATTTTAAAAAATATAATGAATATGCACAAAATACTGTCGGTACTTTTCATGTCACAAGCTTATTAGATCTATTCACGTATATTCAACTAAACCAAACCAAAAAATTTTAATTGTATCATAAAAATAAAAAATTATGTTTTTCATATTTTCCACAAAAGTCCGACTTTTTTTATAACCCGAATGAAGTATTTTAAAAAATATTCATAATTCCACTTCAGAAAGGCATTTATATCTTATATATCCACTCAACTTTGCTCCTTTCAAATTGACAAAAATCCATCCCAGAAAAGCATAGAAGGATACCAACAAAACTTTTGGACAACCACAGGAGAATTTATCACGTAGAAAATTTAGAATGTTCCAAATGAGAGAAACTTTTTTTTCTCCACCCATTAGCGGTAGCTGCATTGAAGCACCTAGCTGTACGTACACTAGATTAGCTAAAATATGCGGATAGTAGCAGGGGGTAGATCTCTGCCGTGCATCACAAGATTGTGTATTATGTATGGCACTGAAGCTAGAGCCAGATGTTTAATGATCTATGATTTATGTCCATCATAATGCACTCTCCGATGGTAGTTCTACCGCAAACTGCTTATCCATAACCATCCACATAAACACATCTACGAGCATATGTATGTATATAGACAGTCGCATATCAACGGAGCGCGCTCACGGAGAGACTGAAAGGACGACTAAAAGGACTACCAGACTTGGAGTCAGTCAGTCTGCGACAGCCTAAATGGAGTTTAGAGCATTTGAACTAGTTTCTGTGGAAAATTTCCTTTTATTTTCCTGGCTCTATTGTTTGGTGTGAGAAATATTGCTATAGGAATGGCGACGAAGGGTGGGCCAAGGCAGACATGAAAAGGACTATCATAAAATTTCATCGGATGGACTATGACGGAAAATGGAGTTCTTGGAAATTATAAAGCTTCAGCTAGAAACTCTTGAGTCCTGAATTTCCCTCTTAACGGCTAGCCATGATGGATCTGAATGGAGAGAACATTGAACGTATTTGCATGAAATTTTGGTTTTTGTTTGGGGAAAAAAAATGCACAAAGTTTGTGTGGAAAAGTTTTTGATTCACTTTGGAAGTGTTGGATTATATCCGGTATAACAGATCATCTCCCGGGATCATACTTTACATTCATTTATAAGTTTACATTTCATCATTGAAAAGGATTGATTTCAATTAAATCAATTTTTTTATTTCAGAGATTTTAAGGAGATATGAGTTCGTTGCTGATTGGCCTTGTTTTATGCACAAATAACTTTTCCCAGAAATAGGTAAGTAAAAGTGTTTAATAGAGTTATCAATCCTTCCTCTTGGCTATACAAACGCGCGATTCAGTCTACAAAATGCATACAACGAACTTAACTCATACGATGATCCTTCCGATCGTACTTTCACTTCAGTTTCACTTCAGAAGCTGATAGTCACAAGAATAGTCACAAACTCTCAGTGACAAGCAGGATTCTCAAAAGCTTGTGACTTATGACTGATCACAATTTAGAATGGGAGGCTAGGTTACATGGTTATGCAACTACTAAGTATAGTTCTATACCAATACCCTAAGCTCTTGTAAGTTATCTTGAACCTTGACCTGCTGATGGTGATGTATATCCAAAACGGATCTCGGTTTTAGAGCCCATATAGATTCAGCGGTTCTGTGCCCTGACAGTAACGATTTCTCGTGTCTATTATCATAACGTGGCCAACGAGTAAGCAAAATTGGAACAGAACTGTCTTAAAAAGACGGGAACCATTCTGCTCTCAAGTGCACAGCTATACAGGTAAGCAGCTACACACCTAGACAAGTAAGTTGGTCTGTCTGTCTGTCTGGTGTGTCTGTCTGTCTGGTCTGGCTGTCTGGTCTGTCTATATCCGCTGAAAAAATAATGATATTATTGAATTAATTATGTTACTAATATTGCTTAAAAACATGAAATTTGTTATATCTCGGAAACCGTTGGTGGTAGGCGATTTTTTATGAAATTTCAAACCTCCTTAAACCGCTGAAAATCATTAAGATTATATTTTTTTCTTATATCTTGGAAACCGTTAACTTAATTATATTGCATAAGCTTAGCGAAGACGCAAACCAAAACTCATCCAGTCGAACATAATGCGCCGGAACCCGGATAAGCAAGATCCCACCCAAAAGGACACAAAACTACAGATTCGATCCCCAGCTCGAAAGCTCATCCGGCGCGAACGCTTACCCAGGGTGATAGCTCATCTAAGGCAAAAACCAACAACAGAGAAGTTCAACCAAATTCCCAAGCGTGCAAAATTAAGGCGAGTTTACATCCCAAGAATAAAGTGGAAGATCAAATCTGAGCTCCTTTATCGCATAGAAAATAGCATGGTTTATCTCTGTTGCACCAACGTGGCAACAGAAAACGGCAGCCTCAAAGTAGGGCTCTACTCTACTCTACGAATGCGAAGTCCGAAAAAAAGCTTTAAGTTTCGTTAAATATAAGTATTCTAATGCCCACTAGATGTCACTTTCACGTTTAATTCTGTTATTTCAAAAATGAAATATGAAAATGTCACGTTGTTCGTGAAGAAACTTTAAAATTAGTGCTGATTCTTTTACTTTTACAAGACACAAATCACAATTTTCTTTAAAAATATCAATTTTCTTTAAAAATGTTTCTTGACAAATCACAATTCTTTACGTCTGACACTAAAAAGTTTCGAGCTTTCAACGAAACTTTGCGCTTGAGTTTTGTACAGGGCCACTTTGTTCTTCCACTTTGATGTTGGGATGGAAACTCCCCATAAAGGCGAGTTTACATCCCAAGAATAAAGTGGAAGAGCAAATCTGAGCTCCTTTATCGCATAGAGGATAGTATGGTTCTATCTCTCTTTCACCAACGAGGCAACAGAAAACGGCAACCTCAAAGTAGGGCTCTACTCTACTTAACGAATCCGTAGACCGAAAAAAAGCTTTTAATTTCGTTCAATTTCAACAATCTAACGCCTATTAGATGCCACTTTCCCTAGTTTTTTCATATTTACCTTGTTTTCGACAGTTTGAAAAATGCGTTAATATTTTTTTATTTCAAAAACGAAGTGAGGAAATATTTGAAACTAATAAAATTGTCTTTTTTACTACACATTAATTTAATATAACTATCTTAAAGGCTTTGCAGCTCATTAAATTGTTTCTTCTGCGACCATGTTAAAAATTTTACGTTTGACAGTTGTAAAAAGTTTCGAGCTTTCGACGAAACTTTGCGCTTGAGTTTTGTACAGGGCCACTTTGTTCTTCCACTTTGATGTTGGGATGTAAACTCCCTTTTACACCCAAGATTCCGCTTGCATGAAATCCCTCTCAAGACACACTACAGCGAAGTTCAACTAGTTTCACACAGGTGGCGCCAAAGCTCAACGTAAAAAGCTTACCACACAGGTTCTTGCCCCCGATAAAGCTGACACCCGAGTCTACAACCGATGACTTAACTGGTCTGATAATCCCATATCTATACTACTGGTCTCAGAACCGTTTTGCCGGAATTGATTTTAAGTTATATGCCGACGAACTAATTAGAGACCGTATGAAATACGTCCTACTTGTACCTTGGCGTACTACTTCCTTTTTCGGCAGTTAGGACGATGACAGCATCTTCTGCGTAACGCTGGGTGAAAAAATTTGCACCATTGAGTAGCTCTAAGTGTTGATCTACTTTTAAGAATTACCAGAGCGAAAATGTGACACGTTAGTTTGGAAGACCTCAACATAGAGTCGATCCAATAACGTTTTGCTACTACTTCGGTTACTAAGAGCTACAGTGTCGATGGATATTTTGTGGATGGCCTCCTTACCATCTAAGAGGGCCACCACCACAATACCTTTGTTTGGCAATGTACTTTCCAGCTCGACGACCACCGGGCCTCTGGGTGATGGGCCACCTCAGTGTACTTTCTGGCCCGTTATGCGAAGTTAGAAGAACAGAACAGTTGACGCAGAAGATAAGTGACTTTTAAATCTTTGTCGGTAATTTTCTCCACTATCTTCAAAGCAACTGATAAGGGGTTTATGGTTCTGAAGGATTTAGTCAAGATGACTCAGAACGTTAAAATTCCTCCAAACAGAATTAGAAAGAAAGTATTTGAAAAGAGGATACCAACCAACAGAGACCAAAACATAAGATCCTTTTTAGTAAATAATAAAGCTTCTGAGCGAGGTAATGCCCCATGAAGAAAACATCTGTCAACATTCATTAACAACCACAAAATATTTTTGAAAGCATTCATCGACATTGTGGATTACTGTCGCAATATAAATTTTGCATAAAAAATTTATTGTGATCATCGGACACTCAGAGCTACTGTTAATATTTCCCCCCAGAGCGCTCTAAAATCCTAGATAGTCCTGGATAAAAGCTTCCTCCTGGAGCAGTAAATCTTCGGTTTATTGATATATGCGAGAATTTTCAATCGCCACCACCACCCCAAATTTTTTGCATGTTTTTTTCCGTGCTCTTAACTTCTCGCCTAGAATGTTTGCGTCTGGTTCGAAATGAATTGATTCATAAATTCACTTATCGATTAGTCTTTGCTGAAAGATTATTTTAAAAGGACTAACAAAAAAAACCGTTCTATGGAAACATTTTGATTTGTACCCTATGCACCACCACCCTTGTTAAAAAAAATTTTTTTTAGTCACTATCATTCCCTGTAGGAAGGTCTTGTAGTAGTAACCCCTTGGGTATTATTTGGGGATGAACGCGAAGACTGCTTGACTAGACTGGAATTTATCCCAAAACGAAGAGTGGAAATGAAAATCACTTGTTTTTTTTTGAAATAAAAAAAATTTCTTTAAAACATAAAAAAGTAGAACAAAAAAAAATCGTCCTTTTCATGCATTCAGTCGCAGGATTCGGTAGAGTTTTGTCTGATTGATGATGATGGAAAAGTTTCCGCGGCGACGGGGGCGCTACACGAAAAAGGAAGAGATTTTTATCATTTATTTAAATAGGATTTTTGCTATATAAAAGTACTGAAAAATGTTTCCTTTCGCAGAAATCTACAAACATTTACATTTTGCTAGATTTCATTTTGAGTGATAAATAGCTTTGATTTTATGCTACGTTGATTTTGAATTATTTTAAGAAAATACTGCAAAAGGGCGGGGTTATGAGCTTTATATTTTGTGGGAGAATGAAAAAAAATTGTTTGGGGCTATGATGGTTTTGAATGTATATATCAAATAGGAGTATTACAAATGAAGTTAGTCGTAATATTTTTGTTTGTAATGTACATTTTCAAAGTTTGTAATATCAAACAGAAACTTGTTTTTTATAATAATGTTCCACATTACTAAGATAATATGATGGCATCCTCTATTGCAGTGAATAGAGACTGTGACTTGTTACGTTTTCTTGGTTTTTTTTACATTTTTTTTTTGTTTTAGGTCGCTTTGATCACTTAACAAACACTTTCTTTGATTTTCTAATCAAAAATTGACTAACTGACTAACTATCGCTGCCCTCATATTTATATCTCAAAGCTCCTTTCTTCCCCAATTTCTAGATCGTTCTTCCTATTTCTAGATTATTATTTTTCCCGAACATTCGTTGAAACACTCCCCGTGTTCTTTTAATGAACTGGGTTTTGAGAGCTTTTGAGGAGCTTTTGAGTTCCCATACAAAATCGAAGAACCAGAAGACCCAGATAAAACCTGGGGTTTCGATTTTGTATGGGAACTCAAAAGCTCTCAAAACCCAGTTCATTAAAAGAACACGGGACTATCTGCAAACTTGGAAGCTTTGTTAAGTCTTCAATTACAGTTCTCCACTGCTGCACTATCCGAGAGCTTTCCTGACTTGAATTACAGTTCGTGCAATGTTGAAGCTATCGCGAATAGATGGCGACACATTGCTGCTTAAATCGTTACAATATTATTCAATGTTGTAATAAGCTTAGTTTGAAAGTAAAAACGACGCAAGTTTCCCCAAAAATACCTTCTTCAGTTGGAGACCAATGTGTAAATAAAAATGTAAACGAAAAGTAGAACCAAAAGTTTTGCGGTTATGCCGAATCAGCCTAACATTCCTGCCTCAATATTGCCACAATTTCGAGTTAGTTCGAGATTACGGCTTCTGGACGATGATCCACTCACTTCGTTAGAGCTTTTTACCCTTGTGGCGACCAAGTGCAACTGTGTTCATGGATTTACGCACCACCACAGTAACCAAACAAGATCTAGTGATCTAGACTTCCTTACACAAGCTATCGATTAACACCAAACTTAACCTTAAGTCGTAAGTCTTACCCTGGTATTCGTGCTACAAGACGAGCCATTACCAAGAAATACTTCTGGTCTCGATCATGAATATGTTATCAAAAGTTTAAAATTTTAATACGTACCAAATCTCCATTTGAAGCCTTTAATCTTCCAAATAACAGGTTTGACCATATTCATATTGACATAGTGGGATTCCTATCATCATCTCGTTGGTATTCTTACATCTTAACGATAGTAGACAAATTCACGAGATAATCTGAGGCATACCCAATTCGGGACATCTCCGCTTCAAAAGTGGCAAAAAGATTCGTCACTAAATTCGTTCCACTTTTCGGCGTAACCCTTGAAATGACAACTGATCAAGGTTCACAATTCGAGCCGAAACTTTTGAATAAAGTTACAATACTAGTCGGTACTCTCCGAATCAGGACAATCAAATACCATCCGCAGGCAAACGGAATGGTCGAGCGAATGGTTAGCATAACTCACTTCACCGTTCAGCGTTCACTCGTGGTCTACCTTTCCGCGGTCGATATGAATTGGTGAATCCAATCCATTATAATCTTCCTATCTTCTCCGAAATTCGCCGATGGATTTGCAGCTTACTAACCGCCAGTCTTAGTCCAATCGCAAAAATCGCAAAAAACACCCCTTTTTAAGGGTTTTTCGCGGTAATTTCAATAATAATGAATAATAATGCGATAAAATGAACTTTTTTCAATATTTATTTGCGTGTTGATTTATACTTAATCAAGCTAAACTTTATGATAAGGGATGATCCTAAAGGGTTAAAAATTGTAAAAAAAATTTTTCAAGTTTATGCTTCAAATCCGAATGTATGCGTATTGTCCGGCAAAAATAAATTATTTTATACCCTTAAGGGGTTCAAACTACCAAAATTTGCAAAAAAAATTTTTTTCTGCTTTGAAATTGGGTTGCATAGGTTTTATCAGACAAAAATTAAATATTTTCAACCCTTAAGGGGGTAAAACTCCCCCTAGATTAAAGTTGAATTTTTTTACCTGTTTTTCGCTTGGAATTGGGTTGTATAGGTATTATCAGCCAAAAATTAATTATTTTTAACACTTAAGGGGGTAAAACTACCCCTAGTTGAATTTTTTTTTTGCAGTGAAATTTTATTTTTGATGAAATATTATTAAAACATTTGGAAAATTTTATTGACCAAACTTACATTTCTCAAATCCACATCCTACATCGAGATTCGGTGCCGTACCTGCAAGCAACTACAGATGAGAGCCTTCCCTCATTCAATCTAAATAATGCAAACAACAGCATTAGGGGGTAGCTCGCTGGGTGAACCACTCCTGATCTTTTAAATGTAGAAAGTATAAAAACCCGAATATAGCCCTATGAAATTTTGTAATAGGCTACCGTCAAGTTCCTTGGATATACTGTGAGTTAATACCTAAGCTAGACCCGTAAGTAAATTAGAATAAAAAAAACCTAAACTTTGCCAAAACTTCAAAAGTAAAGGGCGTAGCGTAAAAATTGACCAGGCATTATTGATAGGAAATGGTCCAAGCTTTCCAATTTTGCAAAAAAAATTTAGTTAACTAGGCATTTTTTGGAGAAAAGGTAGTTTTAGTTGAAATTTTTGTTAAATAAAAGCGAAAGTTTGATTTTGATAACTCATTGCTCTGGAAGTTGGTAAGGTGGACCTTGATTTTGACAGTTTTAGATAGGGAGGGGTATTCTGCGTACACTGGTATGTTATTCATGAAAATAGCTGAAAGGGTTACATAAATACAGGGTGATATTTAAACCTCTACCAAAAAAACTTCAAAACGCCCTAGCTGCTAAAACGTTAAGATTTACCCCCCTCCGAATTTACCCCCTCTCCCTCTCCCGCTCCCCCGTCTCCCTCCCTCCGTCCCTCTACTACCGTCCCTACTGCCGTCCCTACTGCCGTTCCTACTGCCGTCCCTACTGCCGTCCCCACTGCCGTCCCTACTGCAGTCCCTACTGCCGTCCCTACTGCAGTCCCAACTGCAGTCCCTACTGCCGTCCCTACTGCCGTCCTTACTGCAGCCCCTACTGCCGTCCCTACTGCAGTCCCTACTGCCGTCCCTACTGCAGTCCCTACTTCCGTCCCTACTGTCGTCGCTACTTCCGTCCCTACTGTCGTCGCTACTGCCCAGTGCTGTTGCCCACATTGGTGCCGCTTACATCACGACTGAGCTAAGAGTCGATGGATTGATCCGTTTATTCATCACTGTCCGTTCAAGTGGAATTGAATTTATATGCATTTCTTTAGTTTTAGTCGAATTTAACCTTAAGCCGAACTACTTTCTGTTGCCAAAGTGCTTAAATGTTTTTGCGGTCCTGGTGTCTGTGGGATTGATCTTAGCCTCATTATATTAAGCTCGACCAGCTGTGGCCATCAAATTCCCTCTAAACTTAAGGGTCTAACCAAACAGCTCTCCCAGATACCTTAGGCCCCAGTGCGGATTGATGATCTGCTCACATATTCTCACTCGTATCACTGTCTTCTTTTCGGCTTCCTAATAGCAATCATTTCTGCCTTATGTTTGGCAAGCCAAGGTGCTTTCAAGGTATTGCTCCATCTCCATTATCGCCTCGTTCGCATCTAATTCGATTTTATTGGGAAGCCCTCTTAGTACCATGATCCCGATCTCGTTGGAGGCAAAAAAATTTCTTGGGGACTTAGCTTCAATTCATACTTGTATACAAATCAATAATAATGAGCCAAGGATCAGATCCCTTAGGAATACCACAGCTTTCCGTGTATTCCTTCTGCAGCTCATCCCAGCAACGATGCAGTGTCCTGCCTGTTAAAAACTATACTACATATGTACTGTGCATGGCACTAGATATTTCGGATGCGGATACATTGATGGCACTAGGTATAGCGTCTCGATGATCTTTCTTCATCTCGACGAGGTCAAAGCATTTGTCACATCGAAGAATTTAACTGCACAGAAATTATTTCTTTCTATCGCGTCTTTCCCCAGACTCTTCACTACGTTTACTAAAAGGTCTGTTGACCTGGCTTATCTAAAACTGTACTGTGCACCCGATAGACCCAAAATGCTTGCACGCAAAGCTCTCGTCTACGCCGGCAGGTCTGCTAAGGGCTACGTTGTATCACAAATTCATTAAAATAAGAGGAATTTATTTTGAACGTAACAAAATCCAACACCCATAATTCAATAACTCCAAATTATCACTGCAGGGATTTTACGTCAATAGGCAAATAAAGTAATCATATTAAAACTACCGTAATGTAAAAAATAATTTAAAATAAATAGTTGATAGTGTTAGAAAGCCCACAAATTGATTACCAATAAATTTAATGGAGTTTTGCATACTAACATGTTTCATTAATAAATTATGATAGTGCCTGCATTTTGCTCTTTTTCAAAGTCGATAATTGACTAATTTTATCTAAAATTAAATCATCAAGTGGTTTTTATAATAACGTTAATTAATTTTTGCTGGGTTTGCAATTTCATAAAATAAAACTAGATTTTTCCTATAAAATATTTTAAATTAATTTTTTTTATTAATTTGAGATTATTTCTACATCTGAGTTGTTATCGATTTTTCTGATTGTCGAAAAGGATCAAAACTGTACTGATTTATAAACCTACAAAACTTCAGTTAATAAAGCAACAATAATCCAAATCGATTACCAACAAGGTGTTTTTGCACTATTTATTATTAGGGAATTTTTGAAATGGATCAAAAACAATAAGGTTCCTCCTCATAACTAATTCGCATTCCGGACGATACATTAGACTACAAATAAGGTATGATAGGAGCTCAACTATACATTAAGATTTAAAAGAAGAAGTTTGTTGTCACACCGCTTCAAGTGAAGGAACGCGACATCAAGAACAGTCAGCAACAGTATGCCGTAAACTCGCCGCGGTTATTTAATATTTGTGTACCTTGGGCTTTGGCTGAGTGCTCCTCTTGACAAAGCTCTTTTATGGCAACTATTTTGCCAGAACTATTTAGTATACGACAAAACAATTATTTACATGATCGAAAACTTCACAATTAAACTGATTCGAGATCCCACATAGACATGGACAACAAAAACCCTCCGCTTATTCATGGAACGTTCCGACGGACAGTTTGTGAACGCGAGTTCATCCCTCGAAAGGCATTTCGTTAAAACTCTCAAAAAAATATTCCAGGATGGGCAGGGGTTGTCTCCCCTATATCCACCGGAAACCTAGGCGCTCGATCACCATCCCAGAGGTCCGTAGTTCGATTTCACGAGCGCCATCTTCCATCTCTCCTAACCAGACTATATTCCTTTCTGCGTTCTGTCGCTGTGGTATTCGATAAGAGTCAATTGACTCACTAAACCCACCTTTTGACGTTGGTAGCCCTTTCACTCTTCTATGGGAAAAGGGAAAAGAATAGAGAAGACCAAGGCTGGAGATGGGCTGCAGCATAAATGGAATAAGAACAGAAAAATGCCGCAGGACGAGACAACTGGAGATTAGGATTAATTGGTAAGATCTTTTGGAAGAAAAATCTTGTACTACAAAAAATTTGACGTGTCCTCAAGAATTATAATTCGCACTTCCTACAAAATTAAAAATTATAAAACAACTTGATCACAAAGACGCATTTCTTTTTCGATTCACACAAAATGTAAAATATTACAATTTTCTCCAATTTAATGTTTAGTGAATCCCCAAAAAACATCTCAATTAAAATTTAAATTTAAATAATCAGTAATTTTCAAAAACAAATTACATCTCAGCTCAATAATATCAACTCCAATTTAATTACATTTATTGCTTCAAAAGCAATCACACTGAAAATAGCAAATTTCCAATAGCCTTTCAATGATAAGTATCCAAAATCATCTCTTTGTTGCCAATGGGCAAAGGAATTTTCATCAATAATCAAAGTAAAAGGGACTTATTCAGGAAACTTAACACATATTAACGTCAACATTCCAAAGTGTCAATACATAGAAATATATAGAATATTTCAGCTAAAATTCAAAGTGATTAGATATGTACCGAACATCCTTGGCTTCTTGTCCAATATATCCACTATGCATGTTTATCTAGTTGCCAGGCTGGCTCTCTCTCTCTTGACCGGGGCATTTCATTTGTCGAATGGCAGTTCTTGATTGATTCTATGGATGGATATACAATGTATAGTATAACTTGCATAGTTGGCATTGGCATCGGCTATAGGCAAATTTTATCCTTTATGCATCTCGAATCAATTGAGACACTTCTCTAGCATAATTCCAGGATTATATGCGTACAGGGTGGGGCACATTCATTACTGATTGATTGATATGGTTGAGGGTATTTCAAGGAAAATCAAACACAGCATTCATGTGCTATAAGCTAGTTTAATTTGCTCAATCTTAAGGTAACATAGAGAGTATTACTTCAGGTGCATTCGAGTTTGATTCAAGGGTTCTGGACTTATAGTCATCTTGTTGCTAATATTTGAATATTAATTTTCTTACATTTCGTATTTTAAGGATATTAAGAGGATAGAATAGGGTAATAGTGATATTGGGTGATGAAGTATATGGCGACGTACCTTATGTTTTGGGGTTCAGGATGTTATTCGATTTTTGGAATACTACTTGCGGAAAATTATGCACAGTCGAGTGACATGAGGATGTTGTTAATGTTACGTACGTCAACAAAACTAATACGAGATACTATTGAAATATTAAATAATAATAAAACGTGTGGTGTACAGATAACATTGCTGCAGAGATATTTAAATATGCCGGAAATAGTATAGTTCAAGCCATTGAAAATTCGATAAAGGGTATATGGGAGCACGAAACATATATATATCTGCACATATAAAATGAATAATAGATGACTTTTTATTACAAAAAACTACAAATAGTCGAGGCGCTGCACAGTGGGCTAGATGAGGAAAAAATTGGGGAAAAATATAATGAGTTGTTCCGTACATTCAAAATTTAGGTTTCAGGGGTTTTTCACATCGCTGATCACGAATCCGTAACGGTTTAGCCGCTAGGGCGTTTTGAAGTTTTTTTTGTTAGAGTTTTACATATCACCCTGTATTTGTGTAACCGTATCACCTATTTTCATGATTAAGGTATCAGTATACGCAAAATACTCCTCGCTATCTAAAACTGTAAAAGTGACGGTTCCAGCTTACCAACTTCCAGAGTTATTAGTCGTCAAAATTTTGGTTTTTTAAATAAAATTTCAACTTCAACTACCTTTTTCTCCAAAAAATACATAGTTAACCTATACTTTTTTTTCCAAAATTGGAAAGCTTGAAGTATTTCCTATGAATAATGTCCAGACAATTTTTATGCTACGGCCTTTACTTTTGAAGTTATAAGCAATTTTGAAGTTAAAATTGGCCTTATTTGGTACTTTTTTAGTACTTTTTCACCAATTTTAACATCGCATAAAATATGAATTGGCAAGTTTTGGCACCCAAATCTTTAAAACTATCCCGGGGGTAGTGAGGGATAAACTATTTTTACAGTTTAAGGTCAATTAAGTTTTTAAAAAAAATTTTTTTCGTGGTTTTTGATTGATATACAGAAAGAGGGTAATGTAAAAGACTGAATATCGTTTTAGTGCGACGTCACTCGGCAACTCTTCCCTTATAAAATCGAAATTGTTGTTGTTGTTTTCTGCATTAAGTTCCCGGGTTACGTCACCTTTTTCTACAATATTCGAAGCTGTCAGTCTCTTTTACATTACCTTCTTTCTGTATACCTTGGAAATGATGAAATGTCAAACAATATCGAATAAAACTACCATGGAGACTATAAAAGGAGGTAAAACTCCATGTTGTCAATTTTCGTTTGATTAATGGTGGCGCTGCAGTCAAATGTACCCCAAAAAACATGGCGGATTGTATTTATCCGGTTCATGGCCAAATTCGTTTATTACTAATATATTTTATGTTTACGAAAAACCAGCTTCTAAATTCAATTGATATCAATGCGATTATTTGTAATTAATCAATTTATGATGTTTCCAATGACTTTTTATTAATTTCCAATGAATTTTTTTTGCTAAACTTTTTTTTTTGACTAACTTAATTTTAAGCGAATCGTCGAATTAGGTCAAATTCAGCTAACTTCATGTTGGGGTACATGGGACAAAGGTGACATCTGTGGCCAAAAATGAACTAGAAATTTAGTTTCTTCTACCCATCCATTTGCTGTCATTTTCCCCAAAAGAGTTTTACCTCCTTGTATAGACTCCATGAACACTACCATGGCAGTTTGACACAACTCACGTGAGATATGTTTTCGCGTTAACTTTTTAATTATCTTTAGGTAATTAAATAAAAAACCAAAAACTTTAGATTTTATAATACTTTTTCGAGTATTTCTTTGTTTTAAAAATTTAATTATATGACCACCCTTCGGAGGGTCTTTACAAGTTTTGTTGAATCTTAAGACTGACTAAATAATTTCCATTTTCTAGTAAAATTGGATTTTCTTAAATGCTAGCCTAAGCATTACCTGTTTTTCAGAAATGTGGAATATCGTAACTTTGCCGGAAAAAAGCTTTTTTATAAGCGTTTCCTGTTTTGTCTGAATTTAATGTAATTTGACTATTCCATATTTCTGGGAAAGAGTTAAAAATTATTATTTAAATATTTCTGGTGATCAGGCCGTTTCCACGGTTTGGTTTTTCGTGGTTTCGATATTTTTTAGGAATTCAGTGATTTCCGGCGCGATAGTTATATTATGATGAATTGATGAATATCATTTGATATCCGTTCAATGGACATAACTCGCGTGATCCGTCTTAAAATCCGTACTAAAAAAAGTATCTCTAAATGGATCACCCGTTAGTAAAACTGTTACTACTTCAATCAAATTTAAACTATAATTTCGCTGGAATTCGTTATTTAAGTCTGTTTACTAGGTGCTTTCCATTTAGACACAGTGTTACACTGTGTCCGACACACAAGTGTTTCATCAACGACACAGCTAGACACAGCCGGGCATAACCAAGACAATGCTACCGACAGTCGCGAATTGAAATGTGATCGTAAATTAATAATCTATAACAATATTGTTTCATTTTTAAGATTCCCAGCAATTGTAAGACGTCGGGTAATTAGCTTTTATTGACAGGTATTTTTTTAAATATTAAAATAAAACCAAAAACCTGCTTAAATATTACGAATTTAAAATTCTCAGAATAGGACGAGAAAAATATGAGTACCCTTACTTCACGCAATTATGTCAATGATAGAAAAAGACACCATTTATCATATTCAGTAAATCGCATCTGGTTCTGTCAGGGAGGTCAAGCAGCATTGGAAGCGGTTTGTACGTAGTCGGGGCACCGCTCGAAAAACGTCACTCGCGCTTGGATTTTCTTTTCACTTGTTGTTATGATAGTATTATGTATTAATACCTGCGTTCTTTTTACACCGTGATCCAGATCAGATCAGCCAAGCATAAAAGAACGGCGTTGGATCATCGAAGAAATTTAGTTTTTTCAAGTTGCAGTTCTGATTTTTGATGTATTCTGTCGCAATTTATATGAGTCTCTAAAACTTATTAAAAATATTTCGTCTACAACGATTTAAACACTTTAAGTGTTTAGAAACTAAACACTTGAGTTTACAGTATAGAGAGCCAAGAAATTGGGTTTCCATAAAAAGTGCTTGGATCCCTTCCCGGCTCTAACTTCATGTACCATCATAGAGTGATCTTGCGAAAGTAACTTGTGAAGTTGCGGAAAGATAATCTATCCCATCGCAGAAATTCCTCCAGATCTTCTCTTAGATATTCGACATTCTTTGTTACATTCACTGAGGACTTGGTTATAGGCATCCCAATTACTCGTCTATACTTGAAATCTTGCAATCTTGAATGAATGATATTTTATTGTTATTACAAAGAAATCGTATTCATATCGTAAAGCTCGAAACGGATTTCTTGTACACAAAGAAAATACTTTCTTGAAGATATTGAAACCCCAAAAATACAAGTTTGATAAAATGCCACTAAATATCGCTTAAACTGTAAATGTCAAAAAAGGAACGAAAATCTCATTTTAAACAAGCAAAGAACAAAAATTTATCTTTAAATCGAAATTCATACTGATAAAAAAAAACTGCTCCAACAAAAGTCAACGATGTATCCTAATACCTTACGCGTTCACCTCCTGGATGGGGATACATCTCTAGAAAGAAGATCATCAAGATGTACAACAAGATTATCTTTGTCTGCTCTCAGTTGAATTGATTTTGATTGCAGAAAAGGTTTTTGATGATGATATTTCATCGTCATCATCATCCTGGGCTGTCCTTATGTCGCAGCGTTCACATTTATGTTTTGGCATCATCTTATGTATATATGTATGTATGTATAAGTATGTATCTAGATAAAAAAAAAATTTGCTTTCTGTCTCGTTGATGTCATTCGATGGGTAAGGGGCAAAGGAATGAAAAAAAAAATAAAGGATAAAAATCATATCCTTGGAGATGGGTGCGGTATTTAGATTATTGCTGGGTTGAAAATATCCTTGAATTATACTAATGATCCTTTTTCTCCCCTCTTATTCCATCCTTCTTTCCAACCCTCCTTAGCACTTGAAACATGTTTTTTTTGCGCTGCTGTGGCAATACCATAGAAAAAGTTAGCGACAAAAAAAAATATAAATAAAATGCAAAATTGAATTCTACTAAAAGGGAATGGCAGTAACTATTCAAGTGAAAGTAGGTCAAACACTTGAACGATAGCGGTGGGGTATTTACTCCTACTTTTTTTTCCTGCCATTTGTCCTTTAACACCTGAATTGGTTGCCATTAAACATAATTTTTTGATGTTTACCACTAAATTTAATCCTTGCCCATAAAAAATGTCCTTTTTTTTCTCACTCACTCTCTCTGTCTTTTTCGACCCAAACATAACACATTTCCATTTCATAGTCCTGTTGTCCTGTTTATCATGGCCATTCGGTCCCAACCCCTTACCCTAAACATTTAGAGAACCAGAAAAAAAAGGATTAAAATCGTAAAAAGAGCGTGAGTGGATGTCCGAAATGTCCTGAAGGGGTTCTAAAAACATGTCCTGGGTGCGCGACATTAAATGTAAAGCAGCTTTTTCATTGTGGACATTTCGATTCTGTCTGCACCATATTCTGGGACTGAAATCTTTGTCACTCTCCCACCCAACCTACTGCCATTTTTCAGTTACCCCTCCCATCCCACTCCCCACATGTACACCATTTTTCTCCGAAAAACGTTTTGAATTTTGAAATGATACGTCACGTCCGAATTTCACGAGCACCATATGTGGACAGAATATTTGCTTTACAGTTTATTTCAGATGTCGGTAAGACTGTAAAGTTGTACATATGTGAATTTTGCCGAGGAGGGGTGTGGCGGAGGGGGTGTAGGGACAAAAGGACACTCATCTTCTTCAGATGGTTTGGGGTGGCTGTAATACGATGACCGACCGCCATGATGATCCAGATCCTTGCCTCTTAAAAATAATACAAATTTCGAGAGAAGGGAGAGCCAAGAGGGTGGAATAATGTTGAAATTTTATTTCTTTTGTAGAGTGGCATTAGCCAGGGCTACAACAGCAACATCAACAACAACAACAAAAAAAACATCGAAGGGGACACCATCTCCCCTCTTCGCATAAAAATGCTTAAAAGTCATTTTCTCAACTTGGGGAGTGGCTCGAATCCTGGACAGAGCAAGTTTTAAGCTTGAAAGAACAAACATGACATCCTTGAACTGCGGCTTAACAAGGCGCTGGTGGTGCCCCTGGAAGGTCCTTTTTCTCTCCAGCGGGTGCTTTTTTTCTGGCCCGTCACAAAATATACACAAGAGCCGGGAAGGCCGGGTGTGTGTAGCATCGAACACTTTTTTTTCTATGTATTTTTTGTAAAATCTGTCACGTTTCTGGCTATGGTCATCTTGTTTGAAAGGGTTTTTTTCGAATGCTGGAAATACGCCCGATTTTTCTTTTGGGTGGGTTTTTTCTTGTGATTATATACTTTCTTCCATTTGGATGAAAATTTTAAGTGAGAAGCTTGCTTATGTGAACTGATATGAAATAATCCAGTTACTAAGCGGTTTTACTATGACCCTATAATATATAATTTTTTTTTTGAGGGATAGATTTTTTATGATTTTTGAAGGTTGAAGAGTGAATACGGAAGTAATAAAAGATGATGACTGAAGAGTTTTTGTCTTTGATCAAAAGTTTTTCGGGTATAAAGGATTTAAAAAGGAAATCAATCAAGGGGTAATAATATTGTATTGATTTATAGGTGTTATAAAGGGTTTTCAAATAGTTGAGCAATGTATATCCCTCATGTTGGTAAAGCTGTTAAATTTTGAGGTTATAGATAGTATAATTAATTTTGGTCAAATCATCATAGAAAGTTACAGTGTTGAGCAAGGCATGCAAATCATTAAACTTTACTATCACAATAAGTGTTCAGTTCGACATACGAGTTTCGTGCGCTACGTGACTTTTACGGTGCACACGATCGTCCTGTTGAGTCGACTGTTCGTAGTTTCGTTTGGTGGAAAAATTCAAATCAACCGGTTCAGTAAACAATCAAACAGCACCCATACGTCGACTTAATGCCAGGTCTGTAGAAAAAATTGCTGCAGTAAACTAGAGTGCGCAGGATAAATCGCAGTCAATTCCTCGTCGCGTCGAAGAACTTGACCTTTCGTAGACCTCAACTTGATATATTTTGCTTCAGAACTGCTTCGGAAAACAATGTGGTCCATTTCGTCCATTTTGTCCATACATTTTGGTCAGAGCAACTCATCATGTACAAATCAGTATAGGGACGCTCTGAATTGTCTAATGACCGCTCAAAAATTGACTAAGATCATAGCTTGCCTTGCCGTGATCGCTATGGGTCCATCTCTCCACTTCCGGCAATGTGTCCAGAGCCGCTCTATGACTCCAAACAACTGCCGTTCGGAAAATGAAGTTCTCGGATACTCGCCGCTCAACCATTTCCCGACATTGTCTTCGATTTGTCCGAATTCTTGTAGTACAAGCGGTACGGACTAACAAAATAATAAATCATATGTGACGATTTCACAATATTTCGTCAATAACGTCATCCAATACTTTCTAGCTTAGTGCATTAATTAAACAATCGAAAATAGAACTTTGATCAAAAATTTAAGGGCTGACATGGACATCTAATCTGTTGTCGACGTAGCGTCTTTGTGGACCGGTTATTTTTTTCTGCATACTTTTAGGGACAATTTATTTATATTTTAATTCTGCATACTTTTAGGTGTATTTTTTATTTATATTTCTAAAGCATCGTAAATATGTGAGGACATTTTAAAATCGTTAGAACGAGCCTTCTGCAATTGAAAATCCTTTTAATTAATTGGTGCTGTTTAAAACCTGTAAATCTGCCTAGCGCCAGTAGTTTAAAGATAAGGTGCTCTAGCTTCCATCTAGGGGTCGTTGGTTCGGTTCTCAACCAAAAACATGATCCTACACTTTTTCAACTATACCGCCTAGCCATAAAAATTTCAAAATTCGATTTACCCATCACAGAAATCCTCCTAATTCTCTAATTTACATTTGCCTATAGCATAAGCAAAAATATGGCTCCCATATGATCCCCGAATTTAAGCCATTTGTCATTTTCTTATCAAACAATCAACTACGTAGAAGTCGCAGTAACGTGATAAAATTTATACGTAGGATTACTTTAATGTAAACGACAAGATCGTACAAATCATTGAAGACTAGATTGGCATGTGAATTTTTTGACAACATATTGACGAGATAGTCTGTAGAAGCGACACGAGAAGAATATAGCGTTTGCTCAAACAGTTGTCTTTTTACAATGTTTCATTAGAGTATCGTTATTGGCTACAACGTTCACTTGATGTTTTTTAAATAATAACCATGTGTCATCGATCGTGATGAACAACTACATCAATGGATTTTGCTTGTTTTTCTGAAGCGCTTAACTCAAAATTTAAACCAATTTGGCATTATTATTATCGAGGAGTTCATGTGGGCCCATTCGACTTATTTCTATATTTTTCCGAGCTTGTTAAATGGCCTAACATTGGTGGATTGACCGATGTTGAATGGGACCATTGACAGCATCATGTTTCCAAACTTTCATTTTTTCTTCTTTTCAACTGCTTGCTGAAGAGGTCATAATAAAATTCGGGAATTAATTTTCTACTCTTATTTTTGAGAATTTTAAAGAATTGAGTCATTTTCAGACATTGATCGTTCACCAAAGGAATAATACGAAAGTTACTAATAAAAACGACACAAATGTTTCGATTTAGTTATGTTGTATTAAAATTTTAACGTAATGGCTTACTTCTAACATAGAATACAATTTCTAACTCAATTTACCACTAAAAAAATGGAAACCTTACACCATTGTTGTGACAGTGACTGTAGTAGTGGTGAAACCACAATTAAATTTGTCAGGGGAAAAAAAATTTAAATGTCAAGTGTTTGCGGCTAGTCCAGGCTAGGTAATTTGGTTATCCGCGCTAACCGAATAGGAACTCAGATTGCAAGAGGCCCATATCTGTATGATTTTTGTTTGCCTTACCTTGCACTAAAGCCGTCTAACCACCCTAACCACAGTCGGTTGGAAAAACCAAATATACAGTACCTTTGTATTCAAGTCATGGCATTAATACTCTGTTTAAGTAATTTTTTTGTGTTCGACTTAAACATTCATTGACATTAAAATGTGGCTCATTTTAAAGACTGTACAAGCTGCTGGCTTAAACTACCACCATAACTCAACATTATCTCTGGCAACGTTAAGTTTAATGTAGATGTTTTCCAAAAACTGAACAAAATACATCTTTTGCATGTTAATTATTTCTACTTGAAGTAATAACAAAGTTCAGCAAAAAGGGATATAATTTATCACAAAACTACTTTGTGTACATTTCACCTCCATGTTAAGGCCCTTCTCTCTCTCGGTTTCTCAAAATTACAACACGCAAAAACGAGCTCCAAGCAGCTGCATGCATGGCGGAGAGAGGGAAAGGAAAACAACACAGTGTGGCAAAGAAAAAAAATCTTTCATTCTAATTAACTTCCTTTTATTAAGCAAAGACTTTCCTATTTCAAGCATAAATTTCCTAAAGCTCTCATTACCCCTCACCTTAGGCTCCATGGAGCACAGGACTAATGAGAACAAAACTTCAGGTATAATGGCTAAAGGCACAGTATTGCACACACAGCTCTATGTCTCCTGTCCAGTCTTCTTGTTCTTTAATTGGTTCTTAAGTTTTAAGATTACGGAAACAAGTACATAAAGAATAAGAAAGCATATGAAGCAAAAGGATGAAGATAGTGATGGCAAACGAGACCCTGAAGGACACGCCGTTAAACACAAGAGAGAGAGAAAAAAAACGGAAGACAAACCGCCATGGATTTTCAGGAAATTTGAACCTTGCCAAAGTAAAGCACTTTTTCAGGATCCGCTTTTTTTTACACTAGCATTCAAGGCAAAACTCCTTGCAATTATACAAATGCAGTAAACCATTAAGAAATTGAATAAAGGAAAAAATTATGCAAATCCTGGCGAAGATGAGTGCTCATTCCTTTTGCCGCTGTGTAAATTGTAAGAAAGCCACTCAGTATTTTTTTGTTGCCGCCTTGCCACCCTTGTGGCAGGTGGAAAATTGTGAAATGAAATTTCTTTTTTCGTTGTTGCTTCTTATTTTTTTTTTGTGAAACATTTTCGATGGCGTTGTTCCGGATCTGTAAAGAATTTTTTCTGGGAAAGGAAAAGTATCTCTTGATGTATTTTTAGGGTGATTAGTATGACGGGAAAATTCTGAAATATCATCAAGAAAGGAGAAACGACAAAGAAGAAGTATTTTTCACTTTAATTGTAGTTTCACGAAATATTTCGGTCAGATCCACTTTAAAAAAAAACATAAAATTTGCACAGGTTATTAAAAAAAGAACGTAAATAATTTTTGAGGGCAGTACTTGGGCAGTGGCGGACTTCCTCGATATCGATCGAGCTTTGACAATACATCCTTCAACATTTTAACTAGGACTCTAAGTAGACGATGTCTAAGTAGCACTTTCTGCGACTGGATCGACTCTATGCAGATAACTCGCCAGTTGATGGTCTCTCATCTTGAGGGGTCGCTAGAGGGTCCTCTACTAAAAGGATGTCCGCCGGGAGGAATCTTAGTCACTTCTGTGGTGTCTTGTTTAAGATGAACTTCGAGAGCTTCAATAACGAAAACTTTTTCGCCCAAGTTGACGCACACGATGTTGTTGTTGTGGTAACAGGTGAATCAGAAAGTATCACGTTCAGACGTCTGTAGCAGGCATTTGATGAGTGGTCTCCAGCTGGTGCGCCAGCGTAGGACTAAATGTGTATCTCGACAAAATGATTCTGGTTCCTTACATCAAGAGACGAACATTCTCCGGACTGGAAGAACCTACCCTAGCAGGCAGAACTGTAGGCTTTTCAAAACAAGCCAAATACATAGGGGTAACGTTAGATGCCAAGCTCAACTGAAATCATCACATGGATGATCTGATGAGTAGGGCATGCAGATCTCTGTGGGGTTACCGCAGAGCTTGTGGATCCACATGAGGTCTACAAACGTAAGCCATGTACTGGATTTATGTATACCACCATCATAAGGCCCATGGTGATTTACGGGGCTTTATTGTGGTGTAGTTTCATAACTAAATTAAGCTAAATTTAAAGTCTTGCCTGCCTTGTCAACACCGGGGCCATCCGCAGTTCGCCCTTGGAAACTTTCCTCAATTTGGTGCCAATCCACCTTGAGATAGAGAAATCCGCCACCAACGCTGTGCGATTAACAAATTCCTACCTGGGTGTTGGTCTTGGAGGGGGGTGGGATCATACTATAATTTTCAATTGTTCCGGAAGTGCGAATTCTCTCATCCTGCATGTCGGTTAAAATAAAAAAAATTGAACAACGTCCTTTGCACATACAAGCTAGGCTAAACTGGACTTTTCCTAAACTACCTCAGGGTGGACTAGTATGGTACACGGATGGTTCCAAAACAGTCCCGATCAATCCAAACGGACCGCTGCACAGTGGGGTCAGAAAAAAAATTACCGTTCAAAAATCGGTGGAGCCGTCAATTTTAATCGAATGAACTTCGCTTTTTTTTTAAAATGTTCGTTGTGCAATTCTCTATCGATCTGTCGAGAATATATTTTTGTCAAAAAAACTCAATTTCCACTGCAAATTGTAAAAAATTGAAAATATATACGAAAACTTCGGCTCGACAGATCGATAGAGAATTGCACAACGAACATTTTAAAAAAAAACGAAGTTGATCCGATGAAAATTGACGGCTCCACCGATTTTTGAACGTTAATTTTTTTCTGACCCCACTGTGCGCTGTAAGAACTTTTCAACTACTCCCTTAAAATTTTACAAGGGATATTAACCAAAAACCTGCGATGGAATGACTAAATATTCCAAACCGCTAAACAAGCATCTTAGTGCAGGGGTGTTCTTAAGAGATGCAAGTTCCTTCTTCAGCTCCTTGTTTACAACTACCTTATTTGAGGCGGGACTTCGAAGACACTATTAGAGAATGTGTTCGAAACAGCGCAGGAATCATCGGCATCTCATTCAATAGCCATCTAACTCCTCATAACCTCAAACCTATTCTATCCCTCGAAATAAGCTTATTACTTAGCATTGCACAATGACGTGACCAATGACAGTATGGGTTGGTATTACAAAAGGTGATTTATGCGCTTAGAACTGCCGCATAAAAAAAATACTACCTTTATATTTAGATAATGTAATTTGTGTAATCATATTACTATTAATGCCTCGTTCACAATGTCAAAGTGAAATTATATATTTCGTCTCGCTCACTCCAGTGCGAAATTACATCACATTTTCCAATTAGAACTGAAAATTCAGTTAGTAAAACCGGTAGAACCGTGCATTTTTTTCGAGACATAAAGTTAATTTCACTTAACCAAATGAAATTTAGTCAAATTCAAAACGCTTTACTTAAAAATTAAACAAATTCTCTTCAAATAAAAATTGTCGTTGACAATTACGCTGACAGTTTGTTTTTCAATTTAGCAGCTCTTTACTAAATTCTGTTCGAAAATTGTTCTTTCATACTGTGAACGTAGTAAAATTTGCACTTTGACATTTTGAACGAGGCATTAGTCCCTTCGCAAACATTGTAAACTTTTGCAAATCTCGAGGAGTGTCTAAATCATCGGAAAAATTGTTAAACTGTAGTTACTATACCCAATATGTGAATTTACAAAAAAATTGAGTTTTTACTAGTTGTCAATGAGACTGGTCAAGCGGGATTAAGCAGAAGTTTGTGAATGCAATTTGTTATATGAAATAGGAGAACGTTGAGAATGAAAACTCTTAATTCAGAAACAGAATCCTTTTCTTAAAGAAAATAATATTTAATATTAAGTATTTTTTTCAATTTCCATAGATAGAACTTACATATACGTCATAAGGACTCATATTGGAAAGTTTCACATCAGAAAAGTTCGTTTTCGAAATTGAATTCGATTTAGTTTGTAATATAAACGGATATTGATATGTATGTATGGTTAAGAAAATTTGATTGATATCTTTCAAAATAATTTAAAAAATACCACTTATACCTTCCAAAATAATTTCTCAAGCACATCAATTTCTAAGAAAAAAAAATATTTCCACCATTCAATTTTTCATTTTATATTGATTCATATTTTATTCTAATTTAGCCCAAACAACCTAACCAATTATTCATCAAATCTCTTGTGTATCTTGGATGATGTTTTTTTTGCATCAGAAAAAAACCGCAAAAAAAAGAGAAGAAAAATTCCCGCAACAAATTTGCAGCATGTATGTACATACGCTTTCAATCACTTTTCATTTATCAAAGTCAATCTCAAACCATTAAAGGGTTCATCAATTTCTGCTTGGAAATTAAACCACAGAATAATATGCTCTACTGCCAACACCATCACCACTTTTATCCCGTTCCCCTTGTTCTTCACAGCACCGTGCTGCCTACCCCGTATGCTATATGGCATATACAATATCGCAGAACAGATCCCAATATCAATCCCAATTCCCATACTGCTCTGGAGGAAATTGATTGAAAAAGTCGACTCCTAATTGGAATTAATTTAGCCGACATATACTCGCACACACATATCCGCACACGCAATCCACACACACAAACGCAATAACATACAGATATATACAGATAGATGCAGGTTTATATCATTTTGTATGTTCCTTTTTCCTTGGGCTGCCTTAGACCAACCAATTCCTTGACTTATTAGAGCTTTAACACCTTAACTCCCTACGGTATATCCTAAAATCAAGAATAAAGGATCAAGATATCATATTTCATATCTTTTTGAAGAAAGCAAAAAATATTTCTCTTCTTCTTTCCTTCTCTTTTCCTGCTCCGCTCCTTGAATGGAATTCTTTTCGTAGGATCTGGCAGAAATGGCGAAGGTTATACAGCATGCATAGTAGGGAGGGGGGGAATGCTATGGGGTGGGCTTTTTGGGAGGGTTGGTCGATGTGGGAAGCATGATGCGAGATAAGCTTTTGTGTACCATATAAGCAGCACATTCATATGCTTTTGCTCCAACTACCAACTTCCTTTGGGGTCTTTTTGGAGATTGAAAGCTTTTTTATATTGTTGTATAAAAATGGGAGTGGTGGGGGTTAAAATTGGATTCATACCAACTCATGATATTACTGGGTTACTACTGGAGGGCCTATATATGCGGTAAATTGCATTTTCATAACGTATGAAAATATATGCGTTTCCTTGGATTTTGAAATTACCTAATATTGCCCAATTCCTGGACTGCAGTTGCTCTTTAACAAGCAGTTTTCAACCCCTTTCTGGTAAGTTCTAGTTTCACCTCATTTATTTGCCTTTGCTGACACATATATGCGTCTTTTGTTCCTTTCTTTATAAAGCAGAGCAATCACTAATTCACATTATATCCAGGAGATTTGATTACCCTAAACTTAAAGTATGTTCCGACTGCCATTCAAGTGATCGTGGGTTCGAATCCCACTCAGGGTCATGATAATTCTCTGTTTTACTTTCCCGCCAAGTTCCATTACTTCACAAGTCATCCTTCTTCATAGAAATTCCGTAGCATCTGTCTGGTTCAATTGATTATAAGCATAGCGAGCAAATTGACTCCAAATCGTCATTGCATAATGAGATAACAGTAGCAGTACAAAGCGGTCTACCAACCATTTAGCTTTGGTCTTCCAAATAGAGAAAAATAATTAGACCATGTGAAATCATATTGGTCTTTGTAGACTTTCATTTGTATCAAGTCATTTGCAACATATCTAAGAATTTGTTATCTAGAAACTTTTTCTAGTTTCCACTAGGAGATGCAAAAGTGCTTCGATATAATCGGGATCCGGGCAAAAAATAACTTTGCATAACAGGGCCTTCAAACTATAATCCATGAAAACGCCATTTGCATGATTTACGCGCTCGGAAAATTCACTCTTCTCCCGTACAAAGCTTACTACTAGACATAGCATCATGACGTGACCAACAACATGAGGGACTGGTGGTAGAAAAGGTGTCCTGAGTTTAGATCTGCCGCAGAAAAAACATATCAAACTATACGAACTTGCTCCTTTACAATTCCAAGTCCTCCCCTTTGGAAGTTATACACTTACTTCACCATTTCTCTGATTCATGGACATATCTTTTCCGAGATGTTTCAAATTTGACATTAATTGTGAAAATGAAACCAAGAATTGTATTTTCTTTAGGGTTTCACTCCATTTTACGACCTTTCACCGATGCTCTAAATCTAAAGCATCGTTTCTCAATCTTTTTAGTGTTGCGATCCCCTGAAAAACCAAAGATGGAGATGACAGCAAAAACAAACATGTTCGATCCGGCTCCATCTTCTTGCGTCAAATCGGTCTTAAAATTGAATTATTTCGGTCAATCCACACATATCCGTGACGGCACGGCACCGATGCTTTCCGTGTCAGTGACTTCCGTGATGAATTTTTCACTGACATTCACGCAGCACCGCCTTTTCCGTATCAGTGGTCAATGTTCAATGACATCTGTGATTACTTTTTAGTTTTGAAATTTGGACAATGATCTCAAGTGGATCATGGTAAAGAGTAAAAACGAGAGTAAGTTCATCCCATGTGGGCTCTTCGGGAAGTGGAATGAGAGTTCGCAAAGGGTGTATTTACTAAAGTTACGAAGCGGCCGATTGTGGATAGGTTTTGGATATACGAACAAATAATTGTGTGGGTGGGGGGCAGAGGAGGAATCGTAAAGGTTTAGCCGCTAGGGCGTTTCGAAAAATTTTGGTAGAGTTTTACATATCACCCTGTATTTTTGTAACGGTATAAGCTATTCCCCTAAATCCAATGTTCGCAGGCTACTCACACCTATCTAAAATTGTAAAAATGACGATTCCAACCTAGCAACTTCCAGGGTTATGAGTACTCAAAGTAAAAATTTAGGTTTTTTTAACTAAAATTTAAACTTCAACTACCTTTTGCTCCAAAAAATACGTATTGCGCAACTATGTGGCGTTCGCAGGCCCGCCACAAAGGGGGGCAACTGGGACGAATTGCCCCGGGCCCCAGGCCAGAGGGGCCCCAAGAATAGATTGAAACCCAAAAAGTGAAAACCCCATATCCCTGCGTTCTAATTGTCAAGCAAGCACCTGAAACCCAAGCATACAGCCCTTAAGTAGTCTCTTTACTACCACTGAAGTAGTATAAGCTCGAATTGAGTATTAAGGAAAAATAGAAAATTTACCCAGCGGGAAATGGAGCTTTGGAGCGTTTTTGAAGCAGTCGCAAAAGTAGAAAAAACTTTCTAACTCTCCAATTTATGTTATAGCGCCTGTGGATATCAGAAACAACTGCAGTGTCGAAAAGCTTTATATTTTTGTTCATACTTGTGCAATTCCCTTTTCCTCCTTCCAAACGCGAGTGTGGACAGCGGTTTTACCAAGCGGTCCCCCAACTAAGTACCCACCGCGTTCAATATGAAGCTTAACCACCGCATCAAACGAGAACCCATCTCTGTTTGCCGTTTTCTTGGTTCCATACAATTCCTCAAAGATCAAATTGGAGCATATTAACAGCGCTCCGAATTCTCTTCCATTAGAAGTGCTGCGAATTTTTCCCTCTGCGATAGCTTCTAGATTGATTCTGCCAAAAGAAAGACGAGTACTGAGCCCCAGAGCTAAGCACAAGGGCCTGTCTACATAAGACCTGTTCCATTCTAGGTTGCACTATGTAACTTTAGGTACATCCGCGAATAAAGAACCGACCCTTCGGTATTTAAGGCCCTGAATGAACTTATTCTTACGTTACCATAAAGTTTTTTTTAGTCAAAGATTTTTTGGAATTTCAAAATCCTTAAAGGGCCCCCAAATATATTTTAGCCCCAGGCCCCGCAAGGTGATGAGGGGGGTCTGGGCGTACGCATAACCGCGATAAATATTTTGTGAAGGATTTAGTCATATTTTAGTTAAGAGGGTTAAAGGGTTAACCCAGTTTGAGATTGAGTGAGATTCGGCTCGACCGTCCCCCCCACTCCTTCTATTACACGCCTCACGTAATTAATGAGGAATTAATTTCTGTTGAATTCTTATAAAATTTTCCATTGAATTTAAAAACATTTTTTTAACTTCCGAGATAAATTAAAAAATATCGGTGGCAACGTATTTTTTGCGGTTTTTACGAATGCCTGAAGGGTACTGAGAACGTCGGTACCCCACTGCGTTGAGCTTGTGAGAAAATGCCACGCCTTTCCAAAGTTTGTTTCCATGGAATTACATCGTGCCGATATTTTTTTTCACTGATGCCCCCGGTTCTGCACTGAAGTCGCCGTCACGGCACGGATAGGTCTGGATATAAGCCTTAATTTACATATCCGACGTTTTCTGCCGCGCCGCTCTTTTTTAAGATTTCAGTCAATCAGAAACAATTTCGGTCAGGTCATATTGTTTATGATTGGCTGAGATCTTAAAAAAGAGCGGCGCGGCAAAAAAATATCGGATATGTAAATTAAGCTTAAAGGTCAATCCAGACATATCCGTGAAAATCGTAGCTAAATTCTTGGATTTTATACGGTTGTTATTACAAAGTTATACATATATAGGTCTGTATGTTTGAAAGTCAAGTAAAAATCCAGTAAAAATTTGTTAACTGCTGTCAAGTAAAAAATAGTAAAGACGCGGGGAATTCAAACAAACAGTTCCCGAGTAAAAGTCAAGTAAAAATTTAGTGTATCTTTTGAAATGTTCCGGGCGAAACGTTTACAGTAGTATTTTTCACAATTTCACAACAAAACGCAATGCCATCTGAGTTTACTAGAATTTACTTCAGCTCAAGAGCTCGTGTAAAAAATAGTAAGAGGGGAAATGTAAAATTTTTACTCGACATCTAAAACAAACAGCTATCAAGTAAAAACTTTTTACTAAAAGTAAAAAGTTTTTTCAAACATACAGACCTTATGTTACACTTGATTACGATTTAAAATACATTAGGGGTATTGATGAAACCCTCGTAAATCGCGTAAACGTAGTAAACCGCGTAACTAATGTCAGATTAACATTAATGTGACATTCATTAGTTACGGCGTTTACTATGTTTACGCGATTTACGAGGGTTTTTATGAATACCCCTATTGTTTATAAAAATATTTATTTTTGGATAGATTGCGATCCCCAGGTTGAGAAAAAATGCTCTACAGTGTTTATGTCGTAATACAGTTGTAATTTTTCAACACGCCAAAAACTCAGAGTTACCATCAACTCTAAGTAGCTTCGGGATAAAAGCGGAAAAGTAACACGGATCATTCCCAATTCATCAGCAATTACTAGTGTTGTGGTGGTAATACGACTGGTCCGACATCATCACATTAGAAACTCTTCACATTCTTATGGCCCGTCCACATGACACAAGCATGCGTGGCCCAATCATAATGATGTAACGAAAAGCAGGTCCCAAAAACGCACAGCAGGGGCCTCGCTAGTCTTGGGAGTAAGGCGCCTGGCTACCATCCCAGAGGTCCCGGGTTCGAATCGCGGCATCACCACGGTCCTTCGCCTTTCCTACTTTCCCCACCTACATAACTTTCCTTCTTTCTGTTTTCCTCTTTACATTCCTGATCACTCCTGTCATAGCCTTCCGCTAGACCTTCCACGCTCCACCAGCGCATGTCATCGGTTGGTTGATGAGATTCAACTCGTTTCAAGAGGCATAACACTCCAACGAGCTGTTTTTCGTTGCCCCGATGCCACCGTCGCGATAGTAATAGTTAGGAGTACGTGGCTGTGGCAGCTCCTTTCTTCACTTCTCTCTTTCCCTTCACTATCTTCCGACTAGAGGTTGCTGTTCGACATTGCACTCTATACGAAAAAAAAATGGATTGTCGACAGTACAAACGGCTTTCCCTGAGCTCTCTAGTCTTTCACATAAAAAAAAAGCACGTGACGTATGAAAACCGAACTTAAAATTTTCTAAAAATTCCCGATCCTGTAAAAAGCTTGCACGTGATTTTCATGGTCATAAAAAACAAGTGTTGCAAGCGCAAGTATGCTTGTGTCATGTGGACGGGCCATTAGCGGGGCGAGAAAATTTAAGCGATATTATCGTGTTAAATACGATATATTTTAAGGATCAATTACATTCTTCCCCTCCCAAAAAAAAAACTTAATAAATCCATATCCAAAATACGAAAAAAAAATTCCCAACATAAAATCTGGCAATAGTAAATCTTTTTAAACACCCATTAAATATGGCTTGTTTTATCCTCTACAACAGCAGGGTTATCTAAAATTTCATATCTATTTGTAGCCAGGGAAAAAAATCTCCCATTCTCCTCTGCTACCATACCTTCTCCACCTACTACCAACCAACCAACCACCCCTTCCGGCCACATTACTTTACGCTTACCCAGAAACAAAAGTGTTAACGTATTGCCCATAAAAAATTATCTTTAGTATCTTTCCGCACAGGATATGTACCATACACAGGACAAGGGAATACCGCCCATCACCACCACCCCCGCCCGCTTGGACGCTGCTGGAACAGCATTGCTCGTAGGGCAAAACATAATTCGCGCATGAAATAGGTATAGAACGCCTGGACTAGTTGTAATCTGAATTATGGGCAAAGTGATAACTCAAAACCAGATGAGGGTGGGACGTTAGGGTATTCCTTTTTGGTGTGGAATGGAACCAACAAAACAGGACATACTTGAAAGGGTTACTTCATGTGCACCTAAATATACATATGTATGTATAAATATACATATATAATATATAAAGGCATACAAATACTATCTTCTCGGTACTAAGCTATTCTAGTTCAAATCATAACATTGTAGAACTCTTCTCCGAAAATTTAGGAGTGGGTAGCCCTGATCCTTGTTTTGGGTTTCTGTTACTATTGCTCGCCGAGTATCCTTTGACAGGTCTACATGATTGTATGTATGGTTGTGGGTGTGTGTTTGTAGGTTTGTGTAAATAGGCAAACATTCAAGTGGGATATACCTAAATTATGGATTACAAGTCAACGGTGGCTCAACTTGTACACTGGATACAGTTTGTCCATCTATGGTGGCAATTTTATGGAGTACATCCACTGGGTATTGATGATTTCAATGTATGCCGTCCTGGCTAATGGTTTCATGTGTCCAAAACATATCAGAATAACCGCCCCAGTATTTTGATGAAGATAAATGTCCTGAAAGGTTATTTCTAGGATATTGATATATTTTCAGTTATTTTTTTGTTTTGAGTCTGGTTTAATTAGTGTGCATATGTAGAGCATAGAGGGTTGGTACTTTTGACCATATATAAGCACGAGCGATGGTATGTTTTTTATTTAATTAAATTTTGTACATTAATGTACAAAAGTTGTATTTTTCGATTAAACCAATTGTACTATGGATTTGAAGCATTTTTAAAGTCATGCTATTGTGTTGCATCCACCCAGTATCCGTTTAGCTGATTTCTTTTATATCGGATGTCCTATTATTGTCCTCTCTATTTTCCTCTCGCCAAAAAAAAAACTTTAAAATAGAACAAACATAAGGAAAACTTCTTAAAGGACACAAAAAAAACTCTACCACGGACGTTACTCTATGACAATGTGCCTTCAGGAGAAAACTTGTCCGTCAGATGTTCATTGATTTTGCCGATCTTGAGCATCTGGATGCAGTTTCATTCTTTTTCATTTCTTCTAAGTTTACGTTATTTTCTTTTATTTTTTTTTATTTTTTATCTTTTTTGCAGCTCTTTATGCTGCAATTCACAGAAGAATTTTTTAGTTTCCGAAACTGCATTCACGTTTGTAACATTGTAAGTAAGGAAAAATTCTTCGTAAGAGAAAAACTTTCTTTATCAGTTTCTTCCAAAAGAAGAAGAAAATAAATAGAATACAACAACAACAACAACAAAAAAAATGAGAAACTTTTACAATGCAAGAAATAAATGGGAAACATGGACAAACCCAGTACACAGCAAAAGGAATTTTAATTTAATGCAATACACAGAAAATATGTTTTTTTTTGTAAGGAACTAGAAAGATTTTTAAGCTCTTAGGAAATTAGTGTTTTTGTAGAAAAGAAATTTAAGGAAGTTCTTAACGAATTTACAGAAGCTTTTTTAGTACATAAACCAGAAAAACCATGGACAGACTTTTAACAGGAATTTATAGTATTTTTCTTGTTTAACACTTTAAGTAATTTGAAAACTAATTTGTGTTTGATTTAATGTGCCGAGAGTGTTAGTTCAAATGTTAAATTTTTATGGCAAACGAACTTAGAACAAATTAATTTTTTATAAAAAGCAAATCTTCGTAAAATCTTAAGTAGCTCTGAAGGCATCTGATTATAAATTAAATGTGTGTGGCTCGAAAGACAACATTTTAAATAGTAACAGATATTGGAAGATATACGTTTCTTTACATATTTACACATTTCCTCCTAGCGCGAGTGATTTAGTTGGTTGATTTTTTAGAAGCATATGTATATGCGCCCCCAACTTGCGCGCATAGCAAAGAAATGCCCCTGCCTACAAATCTAAAAATGCGCCCGCCAAACGTACTCACTCCTCTTTTATAGATATGAATGTATTCGTAATCGACTATGCGTCTGTTATAGTTCCGTGCCTGTAGCGGGCTGTATTCAGAAAACTAGAATTTTTACTCAGGCGTACCCTCCGTCATTTGGTGTACCGTGCCTGGTTGGGATGTCATACAGGTGTTTTGACTCTGTGTCTGCCTGTTTCAGGCTAAGAAAAGGCGAGTCTTGTTTTTACTCAGGCGTACTGTGCCTGCCGTGTATGGGTGAAATATAGGCGTTTTGACGTTGTGCGTACCTGTTTCAGGCTAAAAACAGGCGAGTCATTTTTTTACTCTGGAGATTTGTATTAACAACATTTGATTGCTCCATAACGATTGCACTACTGTGAAAGACGCATACTAAACAACGATTGATCATATAATATGACATGCACTCCAACCATATACAACACAACCACACAGTACAACACACAAATAAATTTATTGTACTTTGGAGGATCAAGTTGAAGGAGAAAAGAGTTTTGACGGAAACAGAGATTCGGAAATTTTGACAAGACGACCAAGATCATTTTGGAACCGGCAGATCTAGCATCCAGAGATTTTCTGCCTCAAAATGATTGATCAAAGTAGGTCGCAGCAGAATAAATACATACCTGATTTAGAGACTACGAAGTTAGAAGAAAAAGATAGGTGCCAACCGTACATAACATTTGATTTACTGTCTCACCTGTTCGAAAGATCATCAAGATGCACACGATTTTATTGAAATCGCAAAGGAGGATCATCTGTAAATTGCAGAGGAATGAAACCAAACCCAGAAGATCTGCGGCGAGCTCGAGCGTACTACTTTCATGCTGAACTTTAATGTTTGAAAAAATGACAAACCATTTGCTCCCTTAAGCCGTGTCCACACATAACAAACATTTGATAAACATTTGATAAACATTTGACAAACATTTGACAAACATTTGACAAACGTTTGTCAAACATCTGAATAGTGTTTGTTATGTGTGGACGCGAGTTTTGGAGTCTTTGGATTTTTAAAAATGTTTGGATTTAATCCAAATGAAATGGAAAAAATCGGATGTTGAAAAATTTTCAGTACTTTCATGCACTTTTATGCAGACGGACATTCATCACGAGTGAGAATTGGGATAAAACCACCATAATTATATTTCAATAGTATTCTACTTCTCGGAATTTGTGGGATAAGTCAAGTAGCGGCTATAAAAATAAAATAAAGCGTACTGATTCATTAAAATTATTTGCAAATGACTTATCAGTGTCCGGGGAGGAGATTAACAGGAGGTTGTGACAAAGAGGCACACCCAGAAAATCTTCCGCAATGGCTGCGAAAGACATTAAAGCGGATTCAAAGAAAGAAGATGAAGATGACACCAGTTTTGGGTAGGACACGATTACAAAATTGGTTTTGAAAAAGGAACCTCTTTTCTTCTTCTGAGCCAGTACAATGTGTGTCATACTTCAAATGAGGCGACGTACCATTGTAATGCCAAAATGACGAAAATAAACAAATTAAAGAAAAAAGAAAATAAATACCAAAGAATAGCTTTTTTCACGAGTTTGATTCTAATATGCATTTAACTGCCTCAGAGTAAGAGAGTAAGAAACCTATGACTCCACGATATATATATTTATATTTTACAATCACACCTCGCCTCATTTCAAATTGGATATTTTACTCCGCGAAAACTACGTATTTACAGGCCACCACCGCTCATTCCAAAGAGAATTTTACTGCCCAAAGAAGTAAGAAAGAAGAAATCCATGTCTCACGTATTTACAATCACACCTCGCCTCGTATATCTCGATACACGTTCATATACCAGTAGGACAATATTTTTCCACCGGGACATTTCGAAAAAGTGAGGACTCAGTACAATTTACAAAAATTTAAACGAAGGGGGATACTCTATAACAGTGGATTCTGAAGTGAGAGATCAGGAAGAAAATCCTGTGGCAAATGAAGAATCTATTTTTCCTACAGAACAGAGCCAGGAACTAACAAACAAATCGGAAAACATTTTGCTCGCAAAAACTTCACCAAATGTTTGACGAACGTTTGTCAAACATTTGTCAAACATTGTCAAACATTCGCCAAACATTTGTCAAACATTTGCCAAATGTTTTTTTGCAAATGTTTGTTATGTGTGGACCGGCCTTTAAGCAGGTTACGCTCATTCACATCCTTCATAGAAAAATTATGGTAACAAATCATACGAAAAGGAGGAAGATTGGAAAATTCATCATATGCTCCTTCAATATAATACACCTGATACTCCTGTCAAAATATCACCCGTTTATCAATCTGTTCACGATTGTCCGACAAAAATATTTCCGAAATACTACTTTTTGGACGGTTTACTAGTTTCAAGAAATTTTGGGTATAGTGTATCAGCCTTAATTTCATTCTTCAACACTTAAGATGTTGAACAGAAGTTGAACACTTAGGTTCTTTACCGAATAATTTTAACCTAAGTACAAAACGATAGAAATGTTAAAAGTAAAAAATTTAAAAATATATAGTAAACACTTAGTTATGATAAACATCGTTTAAACGTTTTATGATATCCTATCGGAATAGGACGAAGAAAATATGAGTGAATCATATTACAGGCAATTATGTTGGTGACCGCAAAGGGTGCCATTTAGCATAGTGAATAGACCGGTTCTCATTCGATCACGGAGGTCAAGCAGCATTAGACGTGTTTAGTACTTAGGGAGGGCACCGATTGGAAAAAATACCACCGCTAATCGAAAAAGGTGAACAAAAATAAAAAGCTTCTCGCCACCGTAGTGTTATTATTCACATATCCACAGGGGCTATAAATTGGAGGGTTTAGAAAGTTTTTTTCTAACTAAAACACGGTACAAACGTTTACTAGTGAAACACTTTAGGTGTTTACTTTCATTAAACGCAACTAACAATTGGGTCCAAAAAAAAAACTTTATTTCCTGAGATGTATCAGCATGGAAGAGCACACATTCAGTCTGACGCCGAAAGTTGGTAAAGAACCTGTTGATCCAGCGGCTGTACCTGCTCGGCATTTCTTGCATCACAGTTGGCATTGGCTTACGCTTATTTTTCCATCCGCATACACTGCACTAACACTTCTTTCACTTCCGATTGCGTTGTTGCTTTTATTGAACTCATAAAATAAACAATGCTGAATATGGTCTTTTGTCTAAAATAGAGCAGGTGACAGAATTAACCCTTGGAACTCCCTGGCAGATCTGTGGTAGGGTTTGGATTTGACTCCTACCAGTATTACGATTGAACTGCAGGAACCGAAACTCTCAATCCAATTCTTTAGATCCAATATCAATACCAAAAGTTTGGGGTTTAGCTGAGTGTCATACTCTATTGAATGCCTTCGAAATACTTATATAGAGAAACCAGACCAAACTCACTAGACCGATGCAAATTTTGATTGAGGTATTCTGAATCAATTGAGGCCATAAAAGAAAATTCGCTGAACCCATGATGGCCATAGTATAGTAAAAATTGATGGACGGTTGAAATATTTTAAGTGATCAAATATGTTCAATGCTCAATAGACTGAAAGTGCCTTCCTCTAATCCATTACCCTATAATACAGTACTTCAAATAATATAATTAACTTTAATATCTTTAATACCAAATAGGTAGAATACATATATCTAGAAGAAATACCGCTTGTTATTCTCCTTTATACTTGAGTTTATTTTCTTTTTATATCAACAGTTCAACTGTTCAAGATAATCCTCAAGTGGGCACGACACAAAATCTTCAAGTTCCTGTATTATCATTTGTCCAGAGCTTTCCATTGAAACTGTCCTTCAATAGCCACACTATGCACACACACTTCGAACACCCCCTCCACCCTACCCCATTCCCCCCCCCGCCCTCTCCACCAACCAAGAAACTGTTTATAATACAACAGAGCAAACTATTGACGTAAGTCTGAATTTATGATTGCGGTGCAGACGTGTTCGTATAAGGGCACTTTTGGTATCCTTTTCTTGAAACATTTGTGCAATACTTACCTCTATTTGAATTCCCTAAGAAATGTTAGAGGCGTATTCCTATGTATGTATGTATTTATTTATGTATAGATATGTATGGATGTATATAGATGTATTATGTATGTCATCACCACTGCAGGTATTCGTCTCAAGTACTTGGTATACAAAACGTGATAATGTTTCATTACCCAGGATTTATGCACAACTCGAAAACTTTTCACGTATACTGTGCTACTTGGGTAAAGGAGGACTTTTAGATCTGTTGGGGGTGTTCTTCGTGTGCTCGCAATATTTTCACGTTATTTGGTAAACTTTTCACGTCTATGCCTATTGTGAAGCTCCTTCAACTATCAAAACCCTCTGTTCCACCTACTTTGCAGCTATTCGATTGGGAAGAGTGGGTTTACGTGCATGCAAGGATATACTATATAAGAAAAAAAAAATATAAAAATAAGAAGAAGAAGAAAGGAAGAAAAAAAAATATACCAGAAGCACAGCGGTATAGTGAACAAGGGACGAACAACACGAGCGGGTACACACCAAGTCCTCGGTACTCTGTTGCTTACACGGGGAATGCTTTCTGAATAAAACATACTCGCAAGGAAATTGATTTCTTTCCTTTCTCGTCCTTTTGTAGCAAAGTTTGAAAATTTCCAATCGTGTTCAGCTCGGTAACCTCTAGCTTATATTCTTCCTGCTGTTGTTGCTGTGGCTGGTTGGCTCGAAAGAGCGTTTTGCCGCATCTATGTGCATGCCTCACCCTACTCTGGCTCGATGGATATCCTACCTACAACAATCTGGCTTGTTTCCTTCTTCAGTTACTGGAGCTTCCTTTACCGTTCTCTATACTAACGAAAATATTTTCGGGGAAATTATTTGCCATCAAATTCGTCTCCCTTGTCATTTCCCTTGTTTATTTTTTTTCTTTTCGTTTCAGTGTATGGAACATCAGCGCTTGAGATCTTAAAATTTTCATGACCCACCCTCTTTCAGTCCTTCAGTCCTTATATCCTTTTTTCTTATAACCTTGAGCTTTTTTTGGTGTGATGCGATCGTACGAGTATTATTTACTATAAGGTCGCGGCGATGCTGCCCCTGTTCTATACCCATCCCATTTCCATTGCAAATTGATTGCATAATCAAATATTCTGGCATAAAATTGTTTCTGCCATGATTAAAGAGCACCACTCCTTCATCGGTCGCACCACTAAACTTCATCTCTCTAAACGTATCCTTATACTACTTTCAACATATATCTACAGGGCCTACCAGTACCACATTGATTTTCAACAACTAAAGTTCTTGTTTGATTGTGAAAACTTTATAGACGAACCTTTAATATCGACATTTCACCAGCGTTGAGTACTTCCTTGAATCCTTGAATACATTAGAACAGACGGTGAAGATTGCGATCGAATCTAACATTTATGATTTGAAAATTGATGCACTCGAAATACTCTTTAGGAAGTTCTTCGTAAAAATTTAAAATTCTATTTGTGCATTTCTTCTCTAAAGCATTCAAGTTTTAAGGTGAACGCTCCGAATATGTATGGTTGTAGAATGAAAATGCATTTCTATTTCATATATAGAATTTACCCTGGAGGATGAAGAGAAGAATCTGTCGAATGATGTGATGGTTTTTATTTTTCGTTGAAACATCAAAGGAAATCCTGATTTTTCATTCGTTTTGATGTTATTGAATGGTTGTGTGATGTGAATTTATTGTGGTTGACGGTGATGAGTTCGATTTTGAATTTTTATGATGGTTAAAGATTTTTAGAGAGAGAAATTGGCAATATTTTTGACAAGTAACATTTTATATTAAGGAAATTGTGAATGTTTATGATATTTTGATAGTTTGTAATATTGCAAACATCGAAATTTTTTTGCTTAATCATTAAATATTGCATTATTAACAATTTTACGCAAGAACCCAATATTACTACAATTTTTTTCTTCTTAAATGGCGGTGCAGTCTTTGCAGTACTCGTGTCTTCCAGTCCTCTGGTTTGCTACTTCTCTCCAGTTTATTTTAGGTAGCTCTCGTATATTTTTTTGTGAAAGTCCAAGAGGAGATTATTAAAGTCTGGATGATCACCACCATATTGAGTTCACACCATCGAGAAGAAATTTCCAACAAGCCGACGGATGTTACGAAAATCAAAACCAAATTCACGATGGTCATTTGTTGAAAAAATTTGGTAAGATTGATCACTAGAGCCCTGTCTTATATTTGTTCATGATTGCTCGAAGTTGCACTGTTTCGCTACGTTTGAATTTTACAGCTTGAAAGTCAGCACCAACAATGCGCTATATACCTTTCATGCCCATCTCCTTGGCCAAGTGGAAGTTGATCCTCTCATCTGCCCCAACCCCTGTACTCACAGGCATTAGGCCCAACTATAATGAACGTAAGAAACGAACGTCAGTCGATCAAACTTTCGTCAAACGTATAATGGTTTGTGTATACGGAAAGTTTTCACAAGTTTAAAATTATTAAAACGCATAAATATTTTTCATTGGCTATTAAAACTTGGCTATTAATCTTTGCATATTAAAAATAATCGTGTTTATTTTCAATTATAATAAATTTCTCGTCAAAATCACTCCCATAAATTTGAAGCACAACATTTTCCATACTCTTTCTTGTTTAAAACCCACAAAACAGCAACAAAAAAAATCAGTAGTCATCAATTTAACTACAAATTCTCCAAAAACGTACGTTCAGCGCGGTTCTTTTCGCATTTTTACGTTTAACGAAACTTAACGAAACAAAATATGACCGACGTACGTCCAATATGGCCGAGCCCATTAATTTCCATGAGAGCGCTCAGAAGACGTGCGATTCTTTCTTACGTGCATTATAGTTGGGCCTATTAGGTCAGTGGTCTATGCGAAAGGAAGCTACTCGTGGAATCAATTCGGGAAGTTATGTGCGTCATTGTCTCGTTCCACCCCAGTAAAGTACCCAATCTCTTGGCACACATTTACTACGTATACATGATGAGTTGAACCCAGGTTGAACCCGAGTTCAAATGCATGTAGACGCGAGTCGAGTTGAGATAGGGTCGACTGAACTCGACTCAGCTCTGCTTCCTGGGTTGAGTTAAAGCTATGGAGATAGACGCGAGTTCAGTAGTTGAGTAGTTGAATTTAGTTGACAGCAGCATCTCTGTGTTTTGTTTGTGATTTTTGTCGAATTTTGTCGATTGTCGAAAATTCAACTCAACCTCAACTCAACTATTCAACTCATCATGTATACGTAGTAATTATCCAGTGCTGTCAACTCTTGTGGCTTGTCACAACACGCCTGTAGCTACTCCACGGTCATGAGTGAGACCAACACTTGTCTTCATTGACTTCATTAGAGTTTGTTCAATCGCCACATCACTCCAGTTACTCACTCGTATGAATTCACGAATTCAGTCTTTAATAATATATTTTTCGAGTGGAAAAAGTGGGGGTTTTTGCTGTTCAACCAGCCCAGCGCTTGAGCCCGAACGATAGGAAATTTTATGTACTTTTATTATTATTATTTAAAATAAAGTAGGGGTATTCATGAAAACATGTAAAACCCTAGTAAGCCGCGTAAATCGTATAAGTTTACCACCTCATAAATTAACTGTCAAAATTTGTATGGAAAGTGAAATACGCACACTAGATAAGTTTACGCTAAAGTTTTGCTGTGTAAACTGCATAACTGATATAGTGTAAAATGTGTAAATACCAATTGAGCATCAAGTTATCAGCTGCTTTGATTTTTTAAGGGCAAGATGAATGAGGTAGTTTATTTCACTTTAAGGGTATTCATGAAAACGTGTAAGTTTACACATTAGGTATACTCGTATTTTTACGAGGTTTGTTTGATGAACGCACCTACGATGACATGATGTATGTAAACGATGTAATTGATCAACTGTTCAAATTGGACGTGAATGTCTAAATTACGAAACTGAAAAATGCCAAAAAAGGTGTAAAAAATAAACTACCTCATTCATCTTGCACTTAAAAAATCAAAACAGCTAATAATATGATGCCGAATTGGCATTTGCAAATACACATATCAGTTATGCAGTTTACACAACAAAACTTGAGCGTAAACTTATCTAGTGTGCGTATTTCAGTTTCCATACAAATTTTGACAGTTAATTTACGAGGTGGTAAACTTATACGATTTACGCGGCTTACTAGGGTTTTACATGTTTTCATGAATACCCTTATTGTTTGGCATTTTTCAGTTTAGTAATTTAGACATCCACGTCCAGTTTGAACAGTGTTGATCAATTATATAGTTTATATACCTCATGTCATCATAGGTGTGTTCATCAAACAATCTTCGTAAAAATACGCGTTTACCTAATGTGTAAACTTACACGTTTTTAAGAATACCCTTAGTGTGTAGTTTCTGAAATACAAGCAAAAACCGCAAAAAAAATCAGATTTTTTACCCATTTTGCAGTTTTTGAATGTTTCATCACGAAATTTTGTTAGGACAAGACTAGATTTGGACTGTATCGCCTTTAAAAGGAGAATTCTAAATTATATTTTTAATACAAAATCACCATTATCCTAAAATAGAAACTTTAAATAAAATGAAAATGAAATCCAGGTTCCACAAATAGATACTTTTTAAATCTTAATATTTTCCTACATTTTCCCTAATATAAACATCACTTTTACTCCTATATTTCCCAAATATACAAAAAAAAGTATCCTATAACGACTTTTCCCTGTCATTTCTACAAATAATACACAAAACTCCAATTTATCCCTTTTCTCGTACTATAATCCCAAAAAAACACAAAACAAAACAAAAAAAACATTTTCTTCTCACATATACATATATGTTATACATGCATATATATATTTCTTGTTTAAATTAAGGTCAAACATAGGTCACCTGGTCGTAATTTTCGCCATCTGTCTTTTAACAAAGCACACATCAAAAAATTTTCCCTCCAATACACTGGCAAAGCAATTTATCACGTCCATTGGGTTAAATAAAAATTGCCGCATCTCCTGTGATACATGAGTTCATTACGTTTATTAAGCAAAAAACCCTTTTTCTGACCATCAACCTGTATACTATATATCCATCCTCCTGCTGCCGCCCATTCTGCCACAGCAACTGGCTATGAATGCTTACCCTTTTTCATCCTTAACAGCTATACTGTATTTTTTGGGAGGCAATTTGAGCCTAGACCCGTACAGTATCATGTTATACACGATATACTATACACACCAGCTACATACATATTTCCTCATTATCAAGGACGAAAACTATCCCTAATACTTTGTACTACGTGTATATAAAACCATACCTTCATAATAAAATCTACGCAAATACAGGAATGTTTTGTTGTTGGTTCCCTTTTACTATCACCCGAAAAATATTTGACATCATTTTGGGACACACATAAAAAACACACACAGTCACATGCACTATAATAATGTCCTTGCTTGCTGCACTGTGTAGTGTTGCCCAGAGTCCAGAGAAATCCTGAAAAGCATAATATGAAAACGGAAAATGGTGGTCGGGCGGGGAGCATTATTGCCGCCCCCGGGCAGGTGGTCGGGCGGGGGTGGGACAACTCGGAAACGGTACGAGATTTATTCAAAATTTAAAATATATGGGAATTAGCGTTACCAGAAGCGACATCTCTGTGGAGAAATTAATGAATTATGCGGTGATTTTGTGATTTATTACCGTTAGAAATCTCAATATGTCTCCAGGATGGTACCCAACTGCCGCCGGGACTGATATGTGCAAATGAAAGGCTAAAATATGAGCCCAGATGCTCTTGATTGGATCAACATTTGTCCCCATTCTTGAATTCGATTATCGCCACCGTCATTCTGGATGGGATACTACAAGGATGTGAAAGGATTTAGTGTCGGGGTACTTAAGGATTATACCTTCATAATGGATTTGTTTTGCGGTAGTATTATTATATGGTTGAAAATTTTGCATGTGTGCGTGAAAGATGAAGCGACAGATTGGCCAATCGCTTAACATATGGAAAGGAACTGTCTAAAGGACGATTTTTTACAAAAATTTAAGTGTTCTCAAAAAACCTTTTTATAACCGGTTATCAAAAAACTGTGATGTTTTTCCAATAAACGTAACTCTTAAAATTCCTACCTTTCTTCAACATCTGAATTCAGCAAAGTTTTGGCATTTTTCACACTAGAAATCGAGGCCCCGTTACAAAAATTTTTTGTTTTGATTTTTGTTACATCCAAATTTCTTCTTTTTGATGTGAACTCCTACAACATGCAGGTTTCTAGTCTGTCTCCGGTATAACACAGTTGTCGCAGCACCAGGTCAGATAAACGAGTTGTATTCGAAGCACGGCCTTGTAGAACGTAACCCGGTCTGTTGGCTGCACGACGAACTTGGGTCTAATAAGAAAATCCCAGGCAATGAGATGCTAGTTTTTAGAGATTTGGAATATTTGGTCATTAGTCACAGAGATGACTGACTCACTTTCGATCGGTTGATATTAGGCGGCCATTATACGTTCAAGCAAGCGGCAATCAATTCCATAAGTCGTGATTAATGGAAATCAAAATATACGGAGGATTACGTCAGTCAACACCTTAGACGTTAGGTTTTCCGTCAGTCGTAGGTAAAACTGTGGAAAAACTGACAGCAAAACCTATCGTGTAATGGGCGCCTTACATCCAGATGAGTCAGTCATCTCTGTATAAAGGCCCAACTATAATGCACGTAAGAATCAAACTTTCGTCAAATGTATAATGGTTTGTGTATATGGAAAGTTTTCACAAGTTTAAAATTATTAAAATGCATAAATATTATTCATTGACTATTAAAACTTGGCTATTAATCTTTTCATATTAAAAATAATCATGTTTATTTTCAATTATAATAAATTTCTCATCAAAATCGCTCCCATAAATTTGAAACACAACATTTTCCATACTCTTTCTTGTTTAAAACCCACAAAACAGCAACAAAAAAATCAGCTGTCATCAATTTAACTACAAATTCTCACAAAACGTACGTTGAGCGCGATTCTTTTGGCATTTTTACGTTTAACGAAACTTAACGAAACAAAATATGACCGACGTACGTCCAATTCCATGAGAGCGCCCAGATGACGCGCGTTTCTTACGTGCATTATAGTTAGGCCTTAAGAGTTTCTGGTCGATGGCATCGATATGGCTTCGTATAGCTTTTTCCTATTCCGAAAGCTAAAGCATATTTTTAGTTTGGCAATTTTAAGCTCAGGAAATCTTCATGTAAAATGCCCATTTTAGGACTTTGAAAGAGCTAAACAATTTCAATTTTCAATTTTTTGCCTTTTTATTCATAGTTGGCAAAAGGCAAAAAATTGAAAAATTGAAATTTTTTAGCTTTTTCAAAGTCCTAAAATGGGCATTTTAAATGAAGTAACGAAGTACTGCCTATGCTCACAAAAAACTACATAAAAAAAACCTACAATTTAAAAAAATTTTTTTACCATAGACGATGATTTGGCACAAAATGGCGGCAATTTTAAAATTTTTCGCAAAGTGCCAATTGTTGCCGTAAAAATCGAAATTTTTTTTTGAAATTTCAACCACGTATTTATAACATCAAAATACATATTTTCTCCAATTTTTATCAAAATCCGACTAGTTTCCCGTTATTTATAGCATTTTTAGTAAAATAAAACAAAATTTCATACATTTTGGTTTTTTGAGGTTAGGATTCATTTTTGAAGTATTTATACCGAATTAGTTCGATAGTCTATTTATTCACGAGTATTTCACATTTTTTTTATTTTTCTACGACCAACAGAACTGGAGAAATTAAAAAAATAGTGTTGCAATGCACTCAAAATTCATCAAAAATTGGCATTTATGCAATTTTCTCGGGCAGCACAGGACCGATTTTGCAGAAATTTTTTTTTCGTTTTATCTTAACATATGTAAAGAAAAAAAAACAAAAAAGTCTAACTTCCCAACTACATTATAACTTCGCTTTTTTTTGTTTAATATCCCTCTACTAGAGGGGGGAATAGATTAAATAGAATAGATAGGCTATGACTATGAGAAGTCAAGAAGATATTCAATGAGATGGCGATGAACCTTGCGTTGAAACTTTTGCATGTCGTAGGAGTTTGGAAATACTGACTGCGAAAGATTATACCATTATTAAGAAAAATGTTGTCAGGGCTGCTACATTGCTGCAGTTGGTCAAAGAGTCGATGGTGGAGCAAATACCGTCGTCATCGATTAGTTTGAGGGCCCTTTGTATACTAGCCACGCTAAGGCATTTTTCGAAGCTCTATCCAAATGCTGTCTAATGACTAGAAAGTACTGTCACACTTTTCACTCCGTGATAAGATCGTTAAGAAATCGGCAGTGTAAGATATGATCACCCTTAAAGGTCAAGCCGCACACTTAAAGTCTTGTAAAATCTTCGTGGCCTTTCCCCGATAGATGGCATCAATAGTCAAAAAAGTCAAGAACGACTGAACGCAGCAACACCACTAAACGCTCGCTTGAAATGTGACAGTTCAAGTGTTGCTTTGAGTATATAAACATCGAAATTGGTTTTGAAAATGGAGAAAAATAATGAATAATGATATTTTGCAATATTATTACGACAAAGAGAAGAACCCTGGGCGCAGGCATTCTATCCAAATCTGCTGCGCGGCAGTGATTAGTTCGTTTTCGTTTTGGTAATTCTGATGTGAAAGATGAGTCACGCTTTGGTGGTCCAATCACTGTAAAAGCTGGTGATACTATTAAAAAATGTCACCAGTGTCGATATTGTTTTAGCGCTAGACATTAAACACAAAACTATTTTGAACAGTTTACACAAAGTTGGATACAAACAGAAGTTCGATGTATGGGCTCTTCATGACCAGCAGAAAAAATACTGCGCTATACATTTTCAATTCCTTTATGATCTTGATCGTTTTTTTATCGTTTGCTTTATGAACAAAAAACCAGATTGAAATAAAACTGCTGAATAAGACCCAGGAACAAATTACTCCAAGCGCCTTTGTCATGTTTACTAGGAAATTCCTCCTCTGCACTCTGAATGTTCGTTTAGTTGAGCAGATTCAAATACCTTCACCTGGAGTAGCACGATAAGGGCAATACTCTGGAAGACCTGAAGAGCTCAATCAAGCAATGTTTTAAAAAAAAAACTGTAATAAAACCATGCCCTTTTAATGTTTCACTAACACGAGCCTGACTACCACTCCAAATCCACCACGACAGTATCCTTTATGCTGGTAGTTCCATTGAAACGCTTCAACTCCTTCTGTCGGGGGCTGAAGTTGTATGCAATTTCATTAATCCAATTGAGTATAACTCAAATACCTCACAATGAAGAAACTAGCTATCAGTAGCACTTGCCAACTACTTTAAAATTTAGTTTAACGGAAGTCTAGCTGGAAGGATCGCAACTTTGTACCATCTCTAGTTTCACGTTCTACCCCTTTCTATCAGTCTTTATTACAGAAGCAATTACTTGGATGAGATTAGTTGAAATAAAATTGGAGCAAGTGGAGGAGGAGCAGTTGAATGTATTCAGAAAATCTTGCGGTAGGACACACCTTTTCCGAAAGGCGGCGCGGCGGTGTCGGCATCCACGATAACCACCATCACTACCACACCATCTTTCGACATAAGATGAAGTAGAAATTTACGTCTAGTACGTGACGTGCTTGCTTTAGTACTCTCTCTACGCGGTGTATTTTCGTCCTTTTTTTAATTATTGCATAGAAATGGATACAAGCTTTTTGGAATTTACGAGAGACTCCTTGAGAATTGAATACTGCGGGCATGTATAGTGATTGGAATAGCAAATAGCTAAGGGGCATCTCGGATAGTCATTATAAATCTTTCATTTCGGGAATGATATACCATGAATTTTTCTTCTTTTTTTGGGGGGGAGGGTTGGGGGTGGTAATAACAGTTTTTCATTAAGGGAGCCAAGGGAAAATTGGGGCTAGATAAAAACTTGATTTAATCTAATTGAAATGAGAAAGAATTTTTACATTGATTTTTGGTGGGTGATGTATTAATTAGATGGGTGGTAATAGAGATTTTGGAATAGACAGGGCATTATTATGATATGAATTTGAATGAGGGGTAAAAAAACGCTTCAATTTTGTCTTCAGCCATAGATTAGATTCCAAGGGGTGAGAGGGTGTAAGAAGACACCGACAAAGTACTCTGTGTATCTGATGGGGTCAGGTAAGCGACTTTAATTAAAATATTTATCAACGAATTACTTTATGAAAACATCAACCACAACGAAAACATTTATAATAGAATATCCTAGTGACGGGACGCCATTAATGAATAGACCAGCTCTAGTTGGAGTCTTGTTTGAAGTCTTGCTGAGTGAAGACATACTATCAGTGTGGACTCGAGTTAACGTGGTAACAAATCACGAGTCAAAGATCTTAAGTTTATAGTGGTAAAAAATCACCATCATACGCGTGGTAAACTCCGAGAGGCAAAGGGCGGTTACCGCAAGCAAACTATATAATTGGGTCATCCTATAAATAATGCGGTTTTTCCAAAATCGAAATGCATGAACTGAAGCTCAGCGGCGAGGGGTTAAACTACCAGATGGCAGATTCTGTCTTGCCAATCGCGGACATCTGTCTGACTCAATCAACTGGGACATTGAACTCATTCTTGATTGGAACATCGCATCGAATTCAATTCTTCCAAAACGTAGTAGGGTCTTATTTCCAACAAAACCTGTCATCCGTGTCAGTAGAGATGTCGCCCTCTCGTTTCCCTGAGTAGTTGATTGAGTCTTGCTACTAGTAGTAGGTACTTATGAGGGCAACGCCTGTAGTCAAGACTCCAAATTAAGAAAAATGAAAACCGCATACAGACTAAGCGTTTCTGCTCCTATAGTAGAGGGAAATTGTCATATGATAGTGATGTAGTTGGGAAGTTGGGTTTTTTTTGTTTTTTTTTCTTTACATATGTTAAGATAAAGCGAAAAAAAATGTCTGCCAAATCGGTCCTGTGCTGCACGAGAAAATTGCATAAATGTCCATTTTTGATGCATTTTGATTGCATTGCTACACTATTTTTTTAATTTCTCCAGTTCTGTTGGTCGTAGAACAATCAAAAAAATTGGAAAATACTCGTAAATGAATAGACTATCGAACTGATTTGGTATAAATACTTTGAAAATGAGTCCTAACCTCAAAAAACCAAAATGTATGAAATTTTGTTTTATTTTACTAAAAATGCAATAAATAACGGGAAAATAGTCGGATTTTGATAAAAATTGGAGAAAATTTGTAATTTGATGCTATAAATACGTGGTTGAAATTTCAAAAAAAACTTTCGATTTTTACGGCAACAATTGGCAGTTTTCGAAAAAATTTCAAATTGCCGCCATTTTATGCCAAATCATCGTACGGTAAAATATTTTTTTTTAAATTGTAGGTTTTTTTATGTACTTCTTGTGAGCATACGCAATACTTCGTCACTTTATTTAAAATGCCCATTTTAGGACTTTGAAAAAAGTAAAAAATTTCAATTTTCAATTTTTTGCCTTTTACCAACTATGAAAAGCTACTTACTTGCCAACTATGAAAAAAAGGGCAAAAAATTGAAAAAATTGAAATTTTTTACTTTTTTCAAAGTCCTAAAATGGGCATTTTAAATAAAGTGACGAAGTATTGCGTATGCTCACAAGAAAGTACATAAAAAAACCTACAATTTAAAAAAAATAAAGATGAGAGTACTTAAATTCGACACGATTCTTGCGGCCCCAATCAAAAATAAATTCGTTCGTGAATTCGCAAGTTGATTGAATTGGACATCAGTTCACGATTTGAAAACATGGTCTGGTACGTGCTTGTTTTATATTGTCGAATGCGTAACCCTAATGCATAGTACTGTAAACAGCGAACCTGTGAATTTAGTTTTGAGGTGATTAAGAACAGGTAATTTTTATAAAGATTAGGAAAAGTGCGGGTGATAGAATTGACCCTTGAGGAACTTCGACCTAAATGGTGTAGGGCATAGGAATAGGGAGTAAGGAGTTACTTAGTGTGCGTTCTGTCTAAACATTCTGTACCAAGGCGATTGTAGCATGATAGTTTCACTTACTTTTTTCGCCTTTTTTTCTCAACTAGTGATGGTGGTCTATTGTTTTTTTTCTTTTCATTAATTTTACTCTAAACTCTTCACTGGGTATGATTTCTTATTATGGTTTCTTTATTAATTTCTTTATTTTTATATGTGAATTTATTTATTGTTATGTATTTGTTAACCTGTTTATTATTTTTTATTTGCATAGCATTTGGGTGCACGTTTAGTGAATAGGCAACAGCACATGCTCATGCTGTCCCAAATCGAACCCCCTGTATTCTATAATACATAAATACTTACGCAAGAAATATAAATAATAGACTATTTTGACAAATTGGCACTAACCTGAAAATAAAAGAAAAGACAATTGTTAGAAATGTAATTAACATGGGAACAATAATTTAAAGCAATTACTAAATACCGTCTCCGCTAGATCACTCTAGACATGCCTAAGGGTGAGTGCAGTACGCAGCGTAGATGGTAGAGTAGAGCATAGCTGCGAATACTCGCTTATAGAACTCTCAATGGGTTTTAAATGGGTGTGTGCATAACGCAGCTCGCTTTCCGCTCGCAGAAAAAGCGAGCTGCGTTATGCACACACCCATTTAAAACCCATTGAGAGTTCTATAAGCGAGTATTCGCAGCTATGCTCTACTCTACCATCTACGCTGCGTACTGCACTCACCCTAATACGTATTTTTCTATATAATCGCTTTTATAGGAGACTAGCTAGGACCCGTTGCGCCTATGCTGCTCCCAAAAGCCAATAGTAGTAATCAGGTGATATGAATTTTAATATCCAGTAGGAGAGTTTGAAAAAGGCAATTTTTTGGTATTTTTGATTCCAAATAACAAAATGTGAAACTATTAGAGATCTGACATTTTGATCGAGACAATAAAAACCATCCATTGACATGGCATTTTTCGAGATATGAATTTTCATACATTTACTACCTTAAAAACTCCCATATACCGATTTTAATTGGAATCGGAATACAGTTCGCAAACTCGCCGGCCATATTGGTGCGGCCATTTTGAATTTAAATTTTAATCATATAGTCGTTATTTGCTACCTTAAAAAACCTCAGATACAGATTTTCATTGGAATCGGAACACAATTAGCAAATTCGTCGGCCATTTTGAATTTATAAGTTTTGACCACAAATTAGTTATTTGCGACCTTAAAAACCCCTAGATACCCACTTTCATTGCAATCGGAATAAAATTGGCAAATTCAACCATATTTCTGCGGCAATTTTGAATTTCGGTCATATTTCGGCGGGCATTTTGAATTTCGAAAATCGGGCTTCGAGGTGTATCATAGGAGACCTCCACGGAACTTCATGCAAAAATTCAAAGCTCTGCGATGATTTTCAACGAAGCTCTCCATGACAGCGCTATCTAGGAGTGGCTTTAGAAAGTAATAAAATAGCCTATGTTCTAAGTTTGAATGTAAATAGCACATGGTTAAAATTTCATTAAAATCGGTTGCACGGTGTAGGAGCCTATAGCGATCATACATACACACATTCATTTTTATATATATAGATTCTGAAAAGGTGTAAAAGGTGTAAAAAATTAAAATTCAATAATAGACGGAGATTTGCTTCACCAAGAATATTTTTAGTAACACATAACTACTTTTGGCAAGTCTGGGGCAGATATAACACAAACCAAATGAAAACCCTTAAATATAGCAAACAAAGTTTTCGTTTAATTAGAAAGTCGACACCAACTTTCACTCAAGCCACGAACTCGATTCTAATATTAGCACAACCTTGTCTGCTAGTTAAGATCTGGCAGATCTCTCTCTCTCACCCATCTTGGGAATTACTTAACCTCCAAACCTTATGAAAACAATAATTTTATCTGATTAGCCTTTTTTGACTCTGGCACACATCAGCTGTCAGCCCAGCGCCGACGACTATAACTTTTACTTCGAGCACATGAACATGACATAAAAATATGCTGTCCATATACAAAAAAAAAACTTCAGTCAAACTGCTGACTTAATAAAATGGCTTACTAAAGGATTTTTCTTGCACTAAACTAATTTCCCTGTCTTTCCTTTAACTTCTGTTATGTGGAGAGAAGCTTAGTCCTGTCCACATACATAAATTCCGTACCAATCATCAGTTTTATTCGGTTTGAGTGAAACTCATCCCGGTCCTGCTAACATTGAATTGAAATAAAACTAATAAAGAAAGGAATTTTCGGACAGCCTTTAGTCCTGGAAATCCTACCATCGTCCCTTTATTTGATTTCTTTTCCTTTCAACTTTCCTGGTAACATTTCCACCCCCAATCCCGGGCATAGGGGCCATTGTCTTGAAGAATTTCTTGGTCCCTTTCGTTTACGAAGAGAAGCTTTGAATGTAAGGAAAATCTTCAAGCGTTTCGGGTATATATATATTTTTTTTTCTTTCCTTCTTCTTTATTTTTTTCGAAGCTCTTCCTTTTCTTGTTGTTGTTCTTCTTCTTCCACTTTCGGGGATCCCTTCTGCTGCCAAGGAAACTTCACACATTAATATTCATGCAGCTGAAAAGTTTACCCTGAAAATCGGAAAGGGAAACGAGGCGCAGGATGTTGAATGGAAAAGTCCTGAGGGATACACTCTCATGGCGGATGAAATAAGAAAATTGAAGAAAAAGGAACACGGGGGAGCAAGAAAAAAAAGAAAAGAAAGAGCAAAAGAAGAAAAGAAATTAACAAAGAAATGAAAAATGAAGGAAGAAAAGATCAAAACTTTTTCATTAGTTCTTCTCCTACGTCAGAGAGTAACATTATCCTGTGTCTTTCACTTTTACAGGCAACCAATGTATCGAAATTATCCTGGCACGTCTCAAGGATGAAGGATTTGAAAATGTTCCCCACGTTTAACAGGATGAAGCTGTTAGGTACCCACCGGCGGCGGGCGTATATAGGCTGCGCCTCTTTTACAGATTCATAACGTTCTGAAGATTATTCATCAGTTTATGAATTTTTCGTACTTATTAGAATTTCATTGCAGTAAAATCAATTTATATGTCATTTTGGCACGAAACAGGAGCTAACTAGAAGGAGGTGTGCTTCAAGGACGAGTGGGAGATGTATAGTGTGGAAATTTAGTGAAGTTTAAGGATATTTATTTCTATAATTTGTTTTACGAAACTTTTCGTGTTAAAATATTATGCAGGAATTCTGTTGTTATTGATTTTTAGATGTTATACACGACTTTAATAATTTAACGTAAAAACGTTATGATTAGAAACTACCAAAAACAGGGTTCAAATTACAAAAATAATGGACAATACGAATTACAGAAACCAACTTTTTTAGGTAGATAAGTTAAGGCCTGAACAGCTTTTGCAAAAGGTTGTCCTCAAGGAAGCGTCCTATCACTTCTCCTATTGTCAATCGTAATGGACGAACTTCTAGGCATATCCCGGATCAATAGCTGCGTTCCATTGGGCGATCCGGAGTACTCCGCAGTACATCATCAATGGAACGCGATTTTTTATGTCAGAAGTAAATACGAGTAAAACGTAAGAGTGCAGGGGTAGTTGGGAGTACTCCGGAGTACTCGGGAGTAGAAAATATTACCCAATGGAACGCAGCTAATAGCTCTCCTACATCTTAGCATCCCACTCCCGCAAAAGCACTTGTTACGAATCGGAAACCAATCCGAGTACGAAAGTGAGCTAGTCTGAGAGTAGTAGAATAACTACTTTCTGAGGGGGAGTAGTAGTTCTCAGTTGGGTACCTTTTATATGAAAACAACCCACTACTTTTGTACAGCGTTGTTCTTCGATGGAGTCAATTGCCCCCCTCTGCATACTTCGAGAACTAATTCATTATGAACTACTTGGAAAACTAATTCATTTCGAAGTTCTTGGAGAATTATTCATTTTGAACTAACTGGAGAACTAATTCATTTTGAACTACTTGGGGAACTAATACATTTCGAAGTTCTTGGAGAACTAATTTATTTTCAACAAGCTTGAGAACTAAATCATTTTGAAGTATACTTCGAGAACTAATTCATTTTGAAGTACTTCGAGAACTAATTCATTTCGAAGTTCTTGGAGAACTAATTCATTTTGAACTACTTGGAAAACTAATTCATTTCGAAGTTCTTGGAGAATTATTCATTTTGAACTAACTGGAGAACTAATTCATTTTGAACTACTTAGAGAACTAATACATTTCGAAGTTCTTGTAGAACTAATATTCATTTTCAACAAGTTTGAGAACTAAATCATTTTGAAGTACTTCGAGAACTAATTCATTTTGAAATACTTCGAGAACTAATTCATTTCGAAGTTCTTGGAGAACTAATTCATTTTGAACTACTTGGAAAACTAATTCATTTGGAAGTTCTTGGAGAATTACTCATTTTGAACTACCTGGAGAACTAATTCATTTTGAAATACTTGGAGAACTAATACATTTCGAAGTTCTTGGAGAACTAATTCATTTTCAACAAGCTTGAGAACTAAATCATTTTGAAGTATTTCGAGAACAAATTGATTTTGAAATACTTGGAGAACTAATACATTTCCAAGTTCTTGGAGAACTAATTCATTTTAAACTAACAAAACTACTAACTAAAAAACAAGTTCTTTAAAAAAAATTTGTGGGCTTACCACTGATATCGTGATTTGAACTAGCTCTTCCCAGGATTACTTTGGCACCAGTGCTGGAACTAGTAAATTTCCGACTAGTGCTAAAATTATTTCTATTTTCTAAGTAGTCGGTTTATTCGGGATGATTCAGAATCCGATGAATAACACAACGACGACCTTTGCTTTTCGAACCAGGGCACAAATTGGAAAATGGAATGTATGAACGCTGCTTTCTAAAGGGAAGGTGGTCGAAGTCCTTAACGAGCAGAACTGATCAATAAATATCAATACCATGGGACTTAGCGATTCCAGAGGGCACGATGCGCGGAACATATCTGCCCAAAGGGTGAGTCTTTCTTATATTCTGGCAGAAACCAAACCGAAAACCGTAGGAGTGGCGTTGGCGAAAGTGAAACTTTATTAGCTGAACCCTCAGAAACACTATGATAGACTAATGCTACGCTCCAATTTAAGACGCAGACGATGACATCAAGGACGGGGGTTATATGGGACTGAATGAGAGTTTTCGTTCTATTCTTACTGCCTGTTCCCAATGAGGCCGACAACGACAACTTCTACAGCAAAACAACAACAATTTATATGGAAACTATCGGTGACGGGCTCATTGGGAATAGGCAGTAAGGGAAGATATCATTGTTTTGATGTTTGGCTGAAACGCCTTGAACACACAATTGGAAATCAAGGCATAAGCCAAGTTAGTAACAGCAATGGTAAGCTTTCGCTGACTTCTGCGGTTCCCACAAATGGTAAGTTCCCCCACTTTTGCTACAAGAACATACACAAGGAGACCTGAATTATTGTGGAGGATGTTAAGAACTTTAGTTTAGCAGAGATTGGAAATTACCACCATTTGGTAGTTCATCTTCGGTTTAGCGTACAACTTCTGCGGGCGGCATTAACAGGTGAGAATTTTCTGGGCATCTGCAGCAAACCTTAAACCAGTAATGCGTTTCTAGCGAAACAAATATTGAAGAGCTATGGAGCACAATAAAGGGAGCTATATTGACAGCAGCGGAAACGAGCTTCGGTTTTGTACAAAGAAACCAACCACACTGAATCTCATACACAACCTGGACGAAGGAGGGCTCTACAAAATAACCAGAACTCTACAAACGACCCGGAAAAACGTCATCAACTTGAACGGGAACACTTCCAATCACACGGTGCGGTAGATAAATTTTATTACCTCGGTACACTGTAAAAAAATATGTAAATTCACAGTGCAAATGTACAGTAAAATTACAAATCGCGATATGAAATACTAATTTACTACACAATTATTGTAATTTTACTATAAATTTTGTAACTTCACAAAATGAAATTGGAAATCTCCAATACTGCGTAACGTAAATGTTGATTACATGAATGTGACGTATATTTTACACAATGTTGTGTATTTTTCTAAATCGTTTATGTAGGAAAATTACAATATTTCTTATATATTTATCAATGTTATGTACTAAAAAATCCTAACACTTTGTACTGTAATTTTACTACATAAATTTTCAGTAAAATTACAAATTGGTTATTGGAATGTAAGGTTTAAATTTTTCCTCTCGTGGATATAATTCACAGGTAACAATGGAATACTAAGCATATAAACCCAATTGCTTTTAAGTTAAGGCCAGACCTTTGACTTTGTCAGGGTCTGGGCAGTTTTTGTAAAAGCCAAGAAATTTTGATAGGCATTGCCTCACGTACATGCTTAACAAGGCATTGTGAGCAAAATGCTAATTTTTTATGTATAGGGAGTGGGCATTAACTAAGAATAAAATTTGGCGCTTAGAAATATTTCAGGCAGGGCCAAGCACATTGGCACAGGGCGGTAATCTTAAGCTTTGGGTTTTTCCCTTTTCGTCTCTCTCTGGTAAAAAGTTGCAACAAGAGTTTTGGAAATTTACAAAACTATATTTACTACACAGTTGGTAAAAATACGTAAAGTAGATCAGGAATATTCCTAATAAAATATATTGCAAATTTACAAAACTGCTTGTGAATAAAACTTCCAGTATTTTTTTTGTAAAATTACCACAGAAATTTTTTACAGTGTAGTATTATTACCGAAAATGGCGGGGCAGAAAAAGACGTCAGTTCCAGAATAAATGCATATATGTAGATCGACGGAGATCTCAATTAAAACCAAATTGTGTCCAGGAGATCCTGGATGGAGCTGAGAGCTGTCGAACAAGACAGAGTCCGATGGAGGGCAACTGTTTCCGCCTTATGTCGCACGATGGATTAAAGAAGCAGAAATGAAGAAGTAGAGGCTTCGGTGGGCAAGGCAAGAAAATAAAAAGGTTTTAGCTATAGGTCTCTACGATTTAGGCAACTACAGAAGCCTGTTGCCTTGTTTAGGGATACAAAACCACACGGTTCTCCTCCAAATGGTTAGAATGTTTCCCCAATTGCAGCTGGCTCTAAAGAGACAGATCAGGTTATCGAGAATCAGCTCGAGGCACTTTTGAAGTATAGTGCCGGGAAAATTCCAGCTCTTCCCTTGGATTGTTAGGTGTTGAAAAGAGGCCACTGCCCATCTAACCTCCTTCTTCCCTAAAATGAATGCAATATTATTTTTAGTTTCAAGTCATGCACATTCTGCAATTTAATCAGCATTTCACTCACAACTAACAACATCCAAAAAGACAAATTCCAGATGGAATACTTAAAGCGACTATATCCAAAAAGATCTGCAACCAAGAAGGTGGATTTCTTTTTGTCTTCTCAGATCTCAGCGTTTCATTACTCTGCATTTCTTCCATATTTTGCCTCTAGGACTCTCCTGATAATGTTTTGTGCAAATGAGGAAAATAAAGGTGTCACACCATCCACATTGGGCGACACTTTTGTTTCTTCAACTTTTCATAACTATTTTGAATATTCCCAGCGGGGGTGGCTGAGTCTCGTTCGTTTGTCGCAGAAACAATTGGAGGAATGAACTCAAAAGGATCTTATATAAAATTCAAAAAGGAAAAATTAGGTTGAAACAGGGATGGTAGATTCTATCTTTTACCGACATCCTCCACGATGTCTTTTCAAATCTACACGAAGAATGAAAGAGATTTAAATTTAGATCTAAAAATTTTCTTTTTTTTCGTAGAATAGCGAAATGCATTAAACTCGATAGTTTATGTCCAGCGGATCACTATAAAGCGCAAATATCCTTCTGCATAAAGACATTTTGAGATGTGTCTCTAGGATAATGTATAACAACAATAATAATAAAAATAATAAAAAAAAATGCTGAGAAAGAAAAAAAAACGTTCGTACAGAGAATTTTGAATTCTCAGCAACAAAAGGATGGAAATTTTCCTCGATTTCCCCTTGTTTAGATTTTATTTACGAGACACAAAGGGTCCTAAAGGAGGAAGGATTTTCTTCTTAGCGATGCATTCTCTTTTTTAAAGAAAAATCCTTGCTCGGTTGTTCCGTTCTGTCCAAGAATTTTTCTTTTCTACTGATTTCTGTGTTTTGTATCAAAAGGAAGAAACTCGATTTTTTTTCATCCTTTAACTATTTTGGGGTTTCCTTTACGCTCGATAAAAGCCGATGTAGGATGCAGACAAGGATTCTCTACAGCCGTTTCTGGTCGGTGAAATTTCTATGGTCAGCCCAAGTTGATGCTTTTGTGCATTCCACTAAGTGTTACAGTATCCCTTTTGTGTTTTCTGCAATGTGCATTGCATGCACAATTTCATGTGTTTCCTGTGGTTTTTGGGTTTGGAAATTTTTCGGTAGCCTGCAATTTTGTTTCTTTGCCAGCGTTTTGTCTTCGACTTTATTCCCAGTTTTTTTTTTATTCTTTACTTTTCTTTAGTACTTAAGAATGAATGCACTGTTTTTTTAAGGTTTTTATGTTCGTAGGAAAATAGTGAATAAAAATGAAGTTTTTAGGTATCTAATCTACTGAAGTGCCTTATAAAGGTTATTTTGGGAATAGCTTTCAGATTTTCTAGTGTAAGCACCCAATTTTATACTTGTTCTGTTAAATTGTACGAGGAGATTAGCTTAATTATTTAAAGCGCTTTTGCATGCTTTATATAGCAACTGAAGACAAGCTAATCAGTAGCCATTGGCTCTAAAGAATTATATCGAAGGTTTTCGATAAGACTATTAATTAAGGTAGTGTTGGACGTCGTCACATCTAAACCACACAGCATCTCTGGCGGTGTCCCCCAGGGATCAATTTTATCACCTACGCTTTTCCTAATCTTTATAGACGAGCTGCTATCGGTCTCTTCCACTCCACTTCACAGTTTCGTTGATGAGAGTACTTCACGCTACTCTTACGCCTTTGGTAATTAATGCAAGACAAGCGCGTGCTAGACCTTCTCTCTATGATCGTGGACTTATGTTCAACTCAATCAACAATGACATTAAGGGGACATAGCACCTACAAATTTTCAAAAAATCTAACATTTTGTTTTGATAGAATTTGTTAGAATAAACCTTTACGAAATATTTTGTAATAATATAAATAAAAGTGAAAGGCATCGTAGATTGAATTTTGGTAAGGTTTTTTTTAAAATAAATGTAGTATTTTAACTTGAACGCGATTTTCTTAAAACAACGTGTTTGAAGTTGGTGGGCAAGATTAAAAAAAAATATTTATTCGATCGTTCTAAAATTTTAACATGTTAATCTACACGTGTTAATGTACAAAATGAACTACGGATGAAAAAATCGACGTACAATTTTTTGAGTAAAGGGATGTTTTCGATGGCAAAAAATTTTGATTTTTGAAAAAATGCCGCCATTTTGTTATTTTTCAACCAAATTTTTTCTTTTTAGTTCATTTTATAGCGGCTTTGATGCTGATTAAAACCCCTTTTTTGTTTTTGTGTCCGACTTTTCTGAGAGCGGAAATCATGCACACCGTAATTTTTTGGGGTTTTTTTGAAAAAAAATCTAGCAGACGACGCGGGACCAAGAAAAATTAAAAAAATATTTTTTGCATAGTTAAATACAAGTAAAACATATGTAACATATTAAAATATGTCTACGTTTTCATTTAAAAATTTACATTAAAAAACAAAAAAAAAAATGAAATTTGAAGGTGCTATGTCCCCTTAAGCTTATTTTCGATAAGAATCGAATTTAATTCAATGCTTCCAAAACAAAGTACTGTCGTATTTCCAATAAAACCTCTTCCCATTAGTCAGGGGCGGCGGAGTGCGGGGGCATTTAAGGAAAAGTACACACGCACTTTCACTTTAAGTGGGGAAATCCACACCTAAATATTTCACACCTAAAAACCAAGTAAACCAAATAACCCAGAACGTTGGAGGCCGTCTCGGTCGTTGGTGACTAAGGGACGTGGTCGACGGGCCTCACACAAGCAAGGCTTTTCATACGAAAACTAAATATATTATATTAGAGCTATTAAGAACTTATTACTGTATAGCCCAAGCTTTTAAAACCCCACCCTACTAGCAGGTTAAAAAAAGGATTGCCTCATGCAGCGTGTGAGCTCCATGTGGCAAATGAGGAGCATGCCGAAAGAAGGATTACCCCGTAGGTTCCTCATGAGGACCGCAAGTGGGAAATGAGAGGCATGCCGAAAGAGGTATTTCCCTTTAGATTCCTAATAATCCCCACACAAAAATAAATCAGCGATATTGAAGTGAGGAATTCCTTATCAGTTTCTAATGAGGGCCCTATGAGGCAAACCACAATGAAACGTGGCAACCCCAAAACTTGCCTTAAGATGAAACCACAATGTACGGTTTGTGTTTTGCTTTACTTTGACATATCTCTTTGCTGAGGAAATAGCTTTCTTGTATATTGTAGAGCTGCCAAAGACCTTGTTTGTAATAGCTGTTGAAGATCTCTTTTGTTAACTGCCTGAATTTCGAGAGATCTTAGTTGGAAGAGTTTTTTTGCTCCGTCCTACTGGAAAGCATACCTTATACGCCGTGTGGATAGCGTTTTTGAAAGGGTTAACCCTATCTTCTCTATCTTACCTTGTATTCGCTCGCTAGAAAGTCTCGCTCTCAGGATCTGACCGAGCTTCTTCCTGTCAATTCTTCTTGGGTTTCTGTATGGTTGAGAAGCAGGTTGAAGGTTTACCCTAAACCCAGGAGGCAAAGCTCATTACAAATGAAATGGGACAATGCCAACATCCACCTTACGTATTCGGAAAGCTTTTTAAAAAGCTTTAAAGTAAAGCTTTTCAAAAGCTTTAAAGTAAAGCTTTTCAAAAGCTTTTCAAAAGCTTTAGTTTGACTCATACGTTTTTGTGGCTGCATTGCTTCATATTTCAGGCAATTATGTTGGCGACCGTGAAGGGTGTCATTTAGCATACGTAATAGAGCGGTTCTGGTTCGATTACAGAGGTTAAGCAGCTTTGGACGTGATTACTACTCAGTAGGGGGACCGCATTGGTAAAAAAACACTTGCAATTAAAAATATAAAGCTTTCGACACCGGCGCAGTTATTACTTACATATCCACGCTGAAATTCTTAAACTTTTCGGACTCTTTTTCCGACTCTGGATCGGGTAACAATGACTTTTCGCGGGACATTCCTTATGACGAGGTGCGAATGAGGCAAGGCGTTAGATACCCTTACTCCCACACGATCACCAATGATCAAAATCAAATACTCTCTACCCAGTTCTCCGAGCGTTAGATAGCTGACAATGATATTGTACATGTTTCTCAACTTATTATTATAAAGAAACCATATCGTAAATCCAAATAACAAAACAGTGCATAACTTGTGTCCCAAATATTATTTTGTAAATAATAAAAACAAACTAAAAACCAAAACCATTCTGTTTCTATTTGTTTTTTGGATGCCACAGCGGGCTTATGGTGTGAGCACTATACACTCTATTTAAACTCAATAACGTGCCTATTAAGTGTATTTTTGTAATGATTTAGTTTTTTATTACCCTTTTATTACCCTTTTATTACCTTTTTATTACCATGCTTTGTTCAAACTACTTAAGATTTACTTGGAAGGCCTGAAGCATTTTTAACAATATATTATACGTTTCTGCGTTCGAACTCTAAAACTGCCAATAGTTAACTATCCACATATCAAAATCTACTAATAATCTCATGATAACACAACAAAACTAAATCCCTCACATTATTCGTACTACCATACTCACAATTTCCAATTATACTCAAAAAAGCAGAATTTGTTATTAAACATCATATAACAATCACCAATCTTAATCCACCCTAAACTACAAAATAAATCTCTTCTTAACTCGCACAGGAGCAAAGCACAAAAAAAATTGCCCAAATAAAATTTCTTTGCAATCTGTTCTCCTGTCATAAAGCACACACACACATTCCTGCAGAATTCCATTAATAATAAAAATCACACCATCTTCAACAAATCCAATTTACCACGGATAAGCAACGTTCTCCAGTCGTATTAGAAGAAAAATTTCGAAATTTTCAAAATAAATTTATTAACAAACACAAAGAGAAGTGAAAATAAGTCAACATTCGGCAACGTTCATTCATTCTCCCACTTTCTATAGTGTATATATACGAGGATAAGTTTTTTTGCGATTGTAGTTGTGATGACGGTAGGAGGATTGCCAAGGATTCATCGTACCAACAGAAATGTTCAATATTTGTCATCAAATCACTTACAAACAAGAAAGTCAAACTCTTTCTAGCAAAGTTCGTACCGTAGAACATACCGCAAAGTACGTACCCAGAGCAAGACCGCAAGGTTTGTTATGAAATGTCGTCGTCGATCTACAAAGGACAAAAAGGACTCTCGTATGTCTGTCTGTTTATACGTAGAGAGAGAGCATCTAGGGACATATGTGAATGGGAATGTTCTGTTGGGCAAACAGAGCACTTCAAGTCCCGAAAATACTCATTCAAGCATGTTTGAACTGGGTCCTATCCTGAAAAGCGATTTCGTCCTTTCAATGGCACGTTTTTTCGCCCCCAAAAACCGAACGGGAAATCTCTCAACCCATACCACACCACACACAGTTTCTGGTGCCCTTTGACACTGTCAACATTTGACTTTAGGGCATGGGCACACCGGGCGGCGGCAAGGGTCGGAGGAGCGCACTCTGGAACCAAAGGCAATGGGGGCACAAGCCCTGGGATCCCTTGAGCATTTCACAAACTATTCGGAGAAGCCGCTTCCTCGTTAATGTCAGAATCCTGGCAAGGTTGAATATTCTATAAATCTCTAGAGATCACTAGATTAGCTCGGAGGTAGTTAACTCGTGAAATGGATCCGCATTCACGAATTTCATTCGATGTTACGAGCTAACGAATCCTGGACTCCCTGAATGATGACGCGCGGCTGATGCTGCTACTATAGTTGACCTCGTAGTTGTCCAACGATATATATATATTTTTTTTGTTCGTGTTCGCCACAAAAGTGTAGAAGCGCACATATGTAGTACAGGCGTCCCATACTTGAATGGCGCAAGCGAAACTATGTCATGAGCTTTAAGGACATTAGAAAAAGGATATGTATGCGATGTTTGTTTTAAGCACTCGCTTCTTCCCTCTTCTTAATTCTAGAACTGTGGAGATTCCCACTTGGGTAACATACAGCCGAGATTGATATCCGCTTTTGTATACGTAAATGAGATCATGAATTTTACAGGGCATCCAGAAATATATACATGCATGCATGAAAACTAGGGCTGCATATTCGCTCCACTTTATTATATGAGGCTCTAAAGACCAGTTCATCTTCATGACCGTATTATACTAGTAGTACCCAGGGCTGTTCCCCACTCGAAACTAGCATAGCCCAACGCCGTCAGCCACCAACATCACCACCACCACCACCATCTGGTGGCGTTCCAATGAACTTTCTAAATTTATACTATGCATGATAAGGGAACGAACAAAAGGAGGACAAGGCAATTTTCTTGCTGCGCTAGACTTTTCCCAGAGACCAATCATCTTATTGCAGTTTCGGGCACGACTACTCCCCTTCGAGGTATGCAGGGATAACATAGAAAACATGGAGCCGGGGGTAGAAATATTTTTGTATACATATACATAAGAAGGGTGGTCTAATAAAGAACCAGGTTAGACATGGGGTGGTCTAATAAAGAACCAGGTTAGACATGGGGTGGTCTAATAAAGAACCAGGTTAAGGGAGAACGGCGAGGTCATCTTTCACAATAAAATATTTCTTCCTTTTGACTCCTTGTGCATTACAGCAAGCCCAGACCCTAGCCTGTACTTTATTATTACCCATAGAACGAGCCATTTGCTTGTTCTTTTGTTTCTTTCATCTTTTTCATTTTATTTTTTCATTTTATTTTATTTTCTGGTAGTGGTAGCCTAAGCATGCAATTAGGTAGTTAAGTGATTGTTAAGGAATTTGACTTTTCCATGACTAATGATGTTGTGGAAAATATTTAACATTTAAGAATCTTTTTATGTTTGAAAAATAAAGGCTGGATTTTGCGTGATAAAAGATATTAAGTTAAATTTAAAAGTAATTTATTTAAAATATATTCAATGGGGGACTTATATGCACAAGCATAGAGTGTGGCAGGTATGGTTTTGCTTAGCTTGTGGATTATGTAATTATTTTACGACTCAATATAAAGTTTGATTTGAGTTATTGCTGCTATTCAGGATATTATGATTATTTTGTTATTATTATAATGATTACCAATAGAAAAGTACAAGATGACGACATTTAAATGTCAAAATTCATATTTGGAATATGTACACGTAATGCAAATCTATTTGTGAAGAATTGTGTATCATGAAACTACTTTACTATGAAGAAAGAAGCACCTAGAACAAAAATTTGTACATTTGTGCATTTATCTTCTTCTTCCTTTATCGCCGGGCTCGATTGTGTGAACAGCAGTAAAATGTGCATGATTTTGATAGGAGTGAGATAAGGCAATGACAATGACATGTTGACGTGATTCGTTATAATGAAAATCTAGTCAAGCAGTCACTCAATTGTAACCTACAAAGAACCTGTCGAGTTAGAAAACTTAAGTTAACTTGGAGAAGAATCTTTTTGGCAAAACTTGCGGCAAGTTTGGTGACTAGCATCGAGAAGAATTTCATTTCATCCAAAATGCCTTCATTTATTTCCAAGAAAAAGATGATAACAGAAAACAAATCCAAGGCAAGTTTATTATCATCTATAGTCACGACTAGGTACGTAGTACTTTATTTGGCATCCTTAATTATCCAACCTCTAAATTCTATTAACTGTCACTGCGCCTCATTAATTAGCAAGTGGATTCCAAAAACAGCCTCTTCGGAGGGGTGGGTTCGAATCCCACTGCTGCCACCAATTTTTTGTGCTAAAGTTTTACCTTATTTCACTCGTGCTAGGGATTTGCGTTAAATAAAGGAAAACGTGCCTAGCCGTTACTAGACATCTCTGTTTGCTTCTAACTTTTCTTTACCAGACAGTAGTACCCTACACCCTAGCATACTACACACTTAATAAACGCGGTACAAAGGGCTTTCCCTGAGCTCTCTAGTCTTTCACATTAAAAAAAATGGTGAAGTGTAGATATCTCAAAGATATCTCAACGGTCCTTAACACATAGGCCTCATCTTTGCCTAAAACCTTTGAAAAAACATAACTCCAACTACCGCCTAATACCAATTACTTCTACTCTTTTCAAAATCATGGAGACAACAACCAGTACAAAACTAATGGAATATCTAGAGTTCAACCGAACGAGGACCGAACAAAAGGAGAAAGATCAACTGGCAAACTTGTTTAGGGTCTAGCAAAGAATCTTAACCGAAATATTCATAGCTTGCCTGAGTCTGGTCTCGCATGAAATTGACATAGTATACTAAACCCGGCTCTGTTGACTAAACTCCACGCTTTTGGTATCGACTCAACTCTAAACAACTGGATTGAGAGTTTTTTTCTGAGAGTTCGATTATGGTAGCACTGCATAGTGCCGAATATAAAAATGTGTGCACAGGATACACACTTCTATAGAAAGAGTCCGTACAGGCCGTGAACCATTTCATTAAAAAAAAAATATATAGTTTAAAAAAACTAAAAAATACGCTTTGATTTTAAAATGAACTAAAAAGTAAAAAATAATTTTGAATGTAAAGTTTCTATTGCTCCAGCCAGAATATGGAAACAACCTACCTTTCGAAATGTAAAACAGGGTGGGACTCTCTTCCTATATTCTTATTTTATTAACACGGGAAATTTTCGCTAGCAGCCCACGCTTTTTTTACATTTCGAAAGGTAGGTTTTTTCCATATTCTGGCTGGAACAATAGAAACTTTACATTCAAAATTATTTTTTACTTTTTAGTTCATTTTAAAATCAAAGCGTATTTTTTAGTTTTTTTAAACTATATATTTTTTATTTTCTATTTTTTAGTCTATTATATATCTTCCGCCATTTTGTAGTGACCGCCATATTGGATTTAAAAAGACGTCACACAGTTTACTGTACTATACTCGTCGTACACTTTCATTTGATACCCATACCGAGGGCGTTGTAAAGAAAAAGATAAACCGCCATTTTGTGTTGACCGCCATTTTGAATTTGGAATCACGCCACACAGTTAATAGTATTCTAATTGTCACACCCTTTCATTTGAAACCCATACCCAGGGTGTTGTAAAGGAAAAGGTAGTCCGCCATTTTGTTTTGGCGGCCATTTTGAATTTTGAATGACGCTACACAGCTAATAGTATTCTACTTGTCATTTTCTTTCATTTGATTCCCATATCGAGGGTTTTGTAAAGAAAGCGGTAGTCCGCCATTTTTTGTGGGCCGCCATTTTGAATTTTGAATTGTATTCTACTTGTAATACTCTTTCATTTAATACCCATGTCGGGGGTCGGAGAGCACAATTGCAAAATTCGCAGAGCACAATTGGAACCGCCATCTTGATTTTTTACAAAATGGTCAGATTGCATTGTCACGCGAACTATACATATGTGCAAAAAGTTGATCCGTTGCCTAGAAGTGGGTCAAAATAAAGTTGCAAGATTTCTTTACATGAAACATACATCATACAACATACAGCTCAAGCTAATATAAAGCGTATAAAAACAAAAGTCTGTACGGCCAAAACACCCGACATCCCGATGTCCCGCAGGGGTCAATTCTATTACCCGTTTTGTTCGATGAAACCATCTTCACAGCTTCACTAACAGTGGTATTCTGTACTTCTATTGGGCCTTCAATAATATAAGACAAGCGCGTGCCAGAAGTTGTTTTTATGAGTTCATGCCCAGCTCAGTCTCTATCAGAGTCAGCGATATCATTCTAGACTGTTGTTGCAAGAATCGTCTCAAATTCTACGTCTCCAAAACTAGATAACCTTCCTTCCGTTTCAGTGGGCCATGTGGATTCAAAAGATGCTTCATCTCGTAACGACCAAAGCATAACATCAACCAAGGATCTACTACTTAATGGCCACAAATACCAAATCGTCAATCAACAATCCTAAGACGGCGTTCACATTGGCTAGTATAAAAGGTTAGTAGGTAGCGGCTACTGGCGACAAGTAAAAAGTAGGCGGTGATACATACTCTCAAAAAGCTGGTGGAAATGCATGAATAAGATCTTGATTTTTTCAACAAAATTATTCTGAGTGGTGAAGCTTATTTCTATCTGCCTGGGCCCGTAAACAAGCAAAACTGTCGCTTCTAGAACTCCGAAAACCCAAGAGAAATAGTAGATCAACCACAACGAGAAGCAATTTAGTGCGGTTTTTGACCTGGCGGTAAAATCATGTCATACTTTCTTCAAAATGCTGCTGGTTCGACCGTTACAGTGAATGGATTTCGCTCCTGAACAATGTTGATTGACTTTTTTGGCCTGAAATTGATGCCATGGATGCAGACGACGTGTTTTTTCAGCAAGATGGCGCCACCAGCTAAATAGCTCGTGAAACATTGCGTGATCTATTGCGTCAAACATTTAAAGTACAAATCCTACAGCCTAGTGCCTCGAAAATCGCATTAGCGTGGTTCGATGATATACAAGGCTGCACTCACCAGAAACATTGGTTAATGAGGCACGCACACGCCCCTCAATTTTTGGTAGTAAACTGGGAAGGTTTCGGCTTTAGCTTTTATGGAGCTCAGGCATAATAGTCCGGGGAAATTAGCAAAAAAAAGGGCACAAAAGGAGACCAAATTCCAAAATGGCTGAAAATTGGACCACAGCTTCCTTGGGACTTTTTAAGAAAACAATTTCGGAATCACAAAAAAAACAACATGGTCGCCGGAGATATCAGTTTTAGGCAAAAAAATTACTCAAAAGCTGGTTTTTTCGAAATTTTTTTTTGATCAGTCAATACAAAACATGATTGCCTACAAAATACCCGTCTTGAATTTTTTTCGAAAACCTTGACCTTTCCGAATTATTCAAAGTATTTTTTGGCCGAAATGTGATTTTTGGAAACTTTGACCTTGAATAACTTCGAAAGGGTTAGGTTTTCGCAAAAATGTTAAGAGGGCTTTTTTGTAGGCAATAACGTTTCGTATTGACTGATCAAAGTTTTTTTTTTAAAAACCAGTTTTTGAGTGATTTTTTTGGCAAAAATTGATATCTCCGGCGGCCATGTTGTTTTTTTTTGTGATTCCGAAATGGTTTTCTTAAAAAGTCCCAAGGAAGCTGTGGTCCAATTTTCAGCCATTTTGGAATTTTGTCTCCTTAAAATGCTAATTTCTCCGGACTATAAATAAAATCAAACTAAATAATATAATAGTATATCATCTCCAAACCATCAAAATTCAGTTTTATTCAAGCATAGTCTCAATCCACGCATAGCAGATGAAAATGGGTGAATTGGACTTGAAATGATTCACCGCCTCAACTCTCAACATCATACCGAATTATCTGCTACTAATTTAGCACTCTGAAGTAGATTTTAGGAGCAATGGGAGTCAGCAATGAGGGAAGAAGAAGATATCAATCGTGCCAAAATTTTTGTTCTTAGAGAGTTCTTTATGCTTAGTTCCCGTTTTATGTGAAAAACTGAAGCTCAGAATCAAACATGTTTACTGCATACAAATATTGAACAGCAATTTTACTCCACTCGCTCCCTACCACAATACTTCTGCGATGCAACGTTAACAACTCTGGTGATAAAACAGGAGATGGCTTCCGCGCTTATTGTTCTTACTGTCGAAGGCTGGATAGAGGTTAGAGAGTTGCTGTAAAGAATGATGACACAAAAGACGGAATATTTCGTAGAAGTGTGGAGTAAGTGGAAAGACGTAGGAAATGCCGCGGAGTGGATTCGAACCGCGGACCTCTGGAATGACAGTCGAACAACTTAAGCCCTCCTAGGCCACGAAGGCCAGCATATTGTTACTGAATAATAACAATAACATTTTTAATAATAAAAAATTAAAATTCGCATTTTTTTCCTATTTATTTTTTACAATTTAAATATGGTTTTGGTCCCTAAATCCGCCAGGGGCCAATTTGTATGAAAACTGCACCCAATTCCCAGAAATAATTTCATTTCGCTTTATTTTAATAAAATATGTGCATAATATTTTCCAATTTTGTATATGCCATTTGGTTTCATTGTTTTAATATTTAAAATTGTTGTTTTTTGCATACAATTTGATACAAACACAAAAAAAAACCGATTTTATTTTTGTTTTATTTTTTCAGGATTAAATTTACGAAATATTTTCCTCTGTAATTTCCCCTATCGGATTCATGAGGGTGTGGTGGCTAACCCCCAGATTTCACTCTATATATACGATTTTAATTACCACAGCTACTAAAAATACATACAAATGCGGCATTGGAAATGAATTACGTCCGATATTTCCTCGGAATGTCATTTACATCCCCTCCACTTTCGCCGGTATCCATGAACGTACACAAATATATCAAATGTTATCCACAAAAGCAACAACAACAACAACAGAAAATAAATAGAAAAAAAAACATCGATATTTCGTCCTTTCAGAAACTATACTGGTTACCCACCAAAAAAAAAGGGACGAAAGAAACCGTGTAACCACACAGAAAAACTGGATACAGCAAGGATATTTTTGTTTTTATTACTATGGAAATATATCGCTTTGGTGAATCGAAGGAATACGGGCTTAGAATTTTCTTCTTTGCTTGTGCTGCGGTGAAAAGGAAGAATGAACGTTGGGGAGATGAATTTTTACCTCTCTGGTGAATGTAGATGATATCCATTCATCCATGCGATTAGGATTTGCTGCTTTGAGAGCTGATGGAAGACATCGAGATATGCACAGGACTTGTACTTGTTCGTCCGTGTAGCCTTTATTAGGGACTTAAGGGGTTTTTACCTTCGGATCTAATTAAAAGAAATCTAAAATTTAAATGCTGGACAGAATTTTAATTTTACGGCTTTTCCTCGGCGATGGCGGTTTTGTTCGCCGCTTGTAATTGGAATAAAGGGAATCAAGTTTTATAACATTTTGTTTTTGTACCGCGCTGCGCCGCAAATGGATGGGGGTGGGTGGAAGGATGGTCGGCTAGGGGGATGGCAAAAGATAAGATATTTCTTTTATTTAAGGATCTCAGATCTTGTTTATGTTTATTCGTGGTGTTGTTTTGTTTTAAAAAGTTCTGCAGAGTCTCTGAAATGGTTGATTTGACGAAGCTGATAGAAGAAGTTTTATTTTAGAAAATAATTATGGTTTTAAATATTTTATTTAATTAAATAATTAAGGAAAGTCCTTTGTGCTTATTTTGGAATTTGATTAGAAAAACAAAACAAAATTAAGGTGTATTTACTGAAAAACAAATCTGTAATGTTTGAGAAGGGAGAAATATTTTGTTTTATAATAATCTTTTACAAAACATCCAGCTCTATGCCTTTTCTGAACGGTGCCGTCATATTATATAATAGTCCAGTCATTTTAGACTTAAAAATGGCTTCTGATCTAAGAAAATATATCCTTCATTTTTTTTCTGGAATCGGTTTATTTTGGTGTTTTAAAAGAAATGTTAAAAATCGAGAACAATATCACCAAGGCATAAAAAATTCTTCAAGGTCAAAGATCACGAAAATTAGTTTTTATCAAATAGCTCGAAAATTATCGGTTTTACGTAAATTTTGGCTAGGTAAACTTTGCACGTGAGATAAATCTGCATAAAAATGTCCCATACAAAATTTATGTAGAACCAATGGTTTTCGAGAAATTGGGGTGACAAGCTGCGAAGCAACGCATACGCCACTAGTCTATAAGACTGCATCTATTTGTTGTGTATGCTTATGTCAGCTTTATGAATGAGATCCCGGACGCGGGAATTCTATCTTATTACAAGCCCGTGAAGATTAAGCCTTCTTTGATTCTTATAAAAGATGGGCCATCTGTTGGTTTCTTTTTGAAATTGTTATTTAAACTACACCGTTCAATATTTTCCAATGTATGTTGTTTTATTGAAGAGAGTACATCTTCCGATTATTTATATAAAAAACTTTCACTCAAATAGCCGCCGCGGCTGGCTAGCCAGTGTCCCATGTTTTTAACCAAATTTTGTTTGTGACCTTATTTCACGTCTAGCTAGACAGGACATTTTTATGCAGGTTTATCTCACTAACAAATTTCACTTAGCTATTTACGTAAAACCCGGTAATTTAAGAGATGTTTAAGAAAAACTCATTTTCATGACCTTTAACCCTCCGTAGCTTGAGTATCCGGTCAGTTGGCTTTATGGACTTTTGGGAAATTATTTGTGACCCCAATATAAAGAGAATCCCGCTGTAAAATCTCCAGTTAGATTTTTTTAGAGGTTTATGTATAAAGTGACTGGGCTAATATACATATGATTTGTGCGGAAACTTTGAAGCACATTTTTGCTTAAACTGTTCGTTTTATGAAAAAAATTGAAAGATATCTTTTTTTTGGGGAATTTAATTATCTTTCATTTTCATAATAACTTTAATTGGCCTCCGAGCTATAGAAAGCGCGATATTCGCAAAAAACTGTAATTTATGAACTTTGAGCTTGGATAATTTTTTACGCCTTGGTGATATCGTTCTCGACTTTTAACATTTTTTTTAAAACACCAAAATAAACTGATTCCAACCCGAGTAAAAATAAAAAACGGCCTTATAAAGGGCGAACACCGGCCGCTTGGCTTTTTAAGGGGCATATGATGGCCGTAGAGTTTTTAACCATTTTTAATGCGAGCACATACGGCCTTACGACGGCCAAATTTGACCAAAAATTTAAAAGGCCGAGTACTGAACTGTAGAAACGGGCATTCGGGAAATTTGAGCCAAAAAAAACTGCACCAAATGTATTGTTGAATGCGTTTTATGGGAACTTCATCATTTTCGTTATGTACAATGGTTCTTTCGATTTATCCTACTTAAAGATATCGATGCACAAGAGAAACGAGCTCGCCAGTCGGTTTGTTGTACGTGAAGGGTGTGGTGCGTGTTGATTTATATTTTAGTGGGAAACTTTGTTATTTAACGGCTTGAAAAAAAAAACACAACCGAAAAAAAATCAAACATTTAATTGCAGTGAAATATATTTTCTTATAGGAGGGCGAATATCCACGTTGCTGCCACTGTACCACCGTCGTATACCCGTAATAGCAACCATGCGGCCGCCGTACCACCGTCGTATGGCCGTTATTGGAACTGTAAGGCCGAGGACTATGTTTCAATCACAGTCGGCATTTGCCCGTTCTAAGGCCATCATTTATTTTTACTCGGGAAGAAAAAAAATGAAGGATATATTTTTTTAGATCAGAAAATACTAATTTGACTGGACTATAAGGTCTCAGAATCAACAGGGAATAATTAACGTTCATCTAGTAAGCGCAAAATAAAAATTTGCACCAAAAAGGGCGATCACAAGACCTCGCTTCTCAAATGTTGGCTTAGACTTCTTTGGTCCGCTGAAGATTTAGTATCCAATTAGAGGAAAGTAACCCACCAAAGCACACGTTGCATTATTCGCCTGCTTCGCTACCAAGGCGACACATTGTGAAGTGGTATCAGATTTGGCTATATCTGCCTTTATTGCTGCCAAAAATGGATTTAGTGCTTGAAAAGGAATCCCTGCAAAGTGCCTTAGAGATAATGCTAAAAATAGTATGGGTTCTCGTAATGAACTACAAGATTTGCATGCTTTCCCCAGCAACAGTGAATATCAAGCACATACACCACATATACAACATGCACCTAATACTTCGCCCCCTCCCCCGGTGGTGTGTTAAGGAGTATTTATTTTAAACAAAATGCTCATATTCAAGGGATTCCCAGGATGAGAAGAAGATAAATATCGTGCACTTGATCTAGGTGACTTCTCTATGCGCAGTGCTATTAGTAACCTTAGTTTGAGAGATAGATGAGAATAGGATAGGTTAGTATGGTCTGCATATGCATAGTTGTATGCATAATTCATTTTAAAATATTCTACATACTACAACTACTCGAGCGAACATTGAATTCACGGTAAAATTACAATAGAGTAGTGACAAGATCATTGATTCATTAAATTTAGTTTACGAAAATCAGTCGCCAAACCGTACGCAAATTTTTGGACGAATAAAATGATCCAAAGAAGGTAGAAAGGAGGCGAAAGAAGATCAGCTCTCCGAAAGACCGTCATCCTCACAATGACCACTATAGACATTACTTTATAACTTCAACAACAACACCGTCTAGTAGTACAATGGATGCTTTTTAACCTAGCTGATTCACATAAACAAGCGTGGTTAGACAATACCGCTTAAAATATGTACATATGTACTTGATGTAAGCAAAACTACCGAGCACAAATTATCTCTGACTATCACTCACTTTTAAACTAAAATTACTTTACGTAACTCCATCAAGTCAAGCTCCTGACTTAAACCAATTTCACTTCTTTAAACAAAAAATTTAATTTCGTTAAGTTTTTCAATAATTCAAATCTGTTAGCTTTCCAGGATTTCTCTAAGTTATTTACTATATAAAAAAATAAAATACAGGCAAAAAAAAGGGAAAAAGAGATGAATTCTTTTACAATCTCAGTACCCTAAGTTCATCATTCATTGCGACAAGGTGGGTGAAAAAAATATATATATATTCCTTGACCGTTACACAGATATAGTATATGTGCACACAAGGCTATTTATCTCGTCGAGCATGAATTTTCATTAAAGGGAAAACTCTCATGCGCTGCTCAAGGCAAAGCACCTAATAACTTTTACGTGAAGGTTTCAAACCGAAAGTGCAACCTTACCATAAAACCCCATAAAAAGTCTCGGAATGCTATTACCGGTTGCAGTAAAAGCGTAATTCTCCCCGTAGAAAAACCCCCAACGTAGATGAGATCCAACTGGTATTACCTTAACGTTTACTGCATCCTATTTCGTGGTTGTCGTTGCTCTCCTGCCTTTTTTTTCTTCCTTTTTTTCTTAAAGTTGTTCATTTCGGTGCGAGGAGTATTGATCTCCGTCATATGATACTTTGCTACACTCCTGTGTATCCGAGAGACTCCCGTAGAACTTGGGAGCTACGAGCATATCCCTATACCCGCAGAGCCATATGGTTTCAGGATTGGGTATACTATTCGTAGAACAGAAAACGTTTACAGACACACACCCTTCCTTCGACGATGCTATTTTCTATCTATTCGTCCTTTCTCAACTATATGTGTCCTAACCTACCTATACTACAGCGTATAGTGCTCCCTGGAATACCAAAGTATTGAGAAGAAACCGAACGAAAACCTGGGGGGGGGTTGCTCGCCTTTTCCGAGTGAGCGGCAGCTGAACGGGGGCCTGCCTGCCTGGCGGGGGGTGGTGGCGAATGGGGGATGGAATGGTTGACAGCAATCTTTAAAGGGAGAGATGAACACTAAAAAAGACTGAGGCACTAGCATAGAAGTATTAGATTTGATCCGAAAATCCCTCCCTGGCTTAATGTCGTGTTCTATTACGTAGCTTTATTTCTATAACTTGGTTACCCCCAATTTAACATTGTGGTAGCTTGTGATGTCTGGATCCTTTCCGGATTCCGGGTAAAGGGCTACTATATCGTCGTCGTTCATATCCCGTTGATTTTTAGAACAGGATTTCTTACATACATACACACATTTTGAAAGAGTTCCCCACAATGTTCTTTCATAACCAATGAATATAATTCTTTTGATTCAGATTAGTTTTTACTTTGTTAGTCTCGAGTTACATGATCGAAGTAATCAATGGGAAATTTTCTGATATATTTTCTTGATTTTGTAGTAAAGGAATGAAACCGTTTTTGCCTTTTTTTAAAGTTATTGATCATCACTAATTGAACGTGGAACAGGTTATATCATATGAGGAATGGAGAGATGCTTTCAATTTTTTTTAGATAGAAATTAATTAAGTTAAAACGTGGCTGTTTTTGGGAAGATGATTAACAAGACATATTTGAGCTCTTTTGAGATATTGTCATGCTGGTGAGAAACATTGACTTTTTGTACACAACTACTTTTATAGTCAGGCATTTTGAAATAAAAAACAGGATGGTGGAACGCTCCATCTGAGCGTGAGCATTTATGAAAAATATTATTTTTACAATTAAATAATTTATTTTGTGGGAATTTAAGTTTGAATGTAAAAACAGTATTGATGTCTTAAAGAACTTGATACTAATAAATCTACTGACCCAAATAAGATTCCCCCCATGATCCTTGAAAATGGCACCTCATCTGAACCAAGCTGCCCCAGTTCTATGCCCTTTTATATTTGTCCGAATTTTATCTGGGCTCTTGGAAACTCGCTCTTGTCCAGGCCATACCGAAAAAATGTGACTTAAGTAACCCTTCTGACTACCGCCCAATAGTAATCCCTCCTATTCTCTCCAAAATCACGGAGACAAGTTGATACAGAAAGCTTATGAAATATTTTGAATGTAACCAAATATTAGACGGCAAGCAGTACGACTTTAGACCGAAAAGATCTACTGGCTACTTTCTTGTACGCCTAACTGAGCACCTCAAACACCATTCATATGTCATTCATACGCGAGGGATCATGCTTCTGCAGCCAAAAAGTTTTGCTTCAAGTTTGCTGAATGTACAACGGAGCAGCATTGATCGAAGCAACTTTTGTATTGCTACACGTAGCCCAGTTGTCATAGACTTTGACCTCGCACAAAATGTGATCTCGCTGAAAATTGGGGCTTAGGTACTTTTTTGGGTGTAGAAAACGATAAAAAAATCTTTGCTGCTCTAAAGTGTATGCTAAGTTCACAAATTCGAAAACAAATTCGAAAATTTGGTTTTTGCTTTATATATCGAAAAATAAAAAAAAATTCGAAAAACTAATAGCGCCACGTGAAAGAGCGGAAAATTTTACTAAAATCTATATTATAACTTTAATTGAAAAAAATTGTTTTATTATTATAAAAAAAATTTAAAAATAAGAGGCAAATTCAAAAATCTAAGCGCGCCAAAAAGCTGAATTCAAATTTTCTAGCGAGGCGTTCGGGGAAAAACCAAAGTATCCTTGCATAAAATGGACGCTAAAATAAAAATAAAAAAAGCATTTTAAAGAGGACACTCTAAGTTTTCTAAAAAAGCCATTAGTTTTTATTTTTTGTTTTTTTCTCATAGAAAATTTGAACGAAAGTTATAACTTGTAAAATTCTCACTCATGTTTATAAAATTGAAGATATATATTAATAGAGGCGTACAAAAAAATCCTTGTACATTTATCATCACTAGACAATTACTTTTGATGTAAAAATAATTAAAAAGATAAACATTGTCTCTGCTTAATAAAATTTATGTTGTAAAATATTCATTTTTTCTTACAGCATACATTCGACGCCATTTTTATATTCAAATACAGCCGGCACACAAAATATGAAGAAGAAGAAAGACGCGCCCGGGCCGCCGGCAGTCTTTCACTTTTCTCGTTTGGTGCCGGTTGTTTTTGAAAATAAAAATGGCGCCGACTAATTGTTTCCATTAAGGTCGTCCTGCATTAACGATGACTTAAGATGAAGAAAAAACCAAAAATATCCACAATTGTACAAAGTGTGAAACTTGTGACATATATTCTTAAAGAAGATTGTTGTGCGATATTTGATGACCGCAAGCTTTCGAATCAACCTCTGGAGGTAAGCCTCTTTACATTGTCGGCGGTTGCCGATAATTGATTGCAATGCCGGACAGCAAGCTCTAATCGGAACGATAGTATAGAGTGAAAATGCACCATTTATTCCATCGGATTTCATCCACTGCAACCACGAGAGAACGTTCACTTCGGTGATCACTCTTATTATGCTTACAAGACGATGGGAGGAAAAATAGGAGGGAATTGCTGTAAAGAAGAAAAGACAAGAAAGAAGAAATATTATGTAGGAAAGTGGGACAAATGTATAGGCGAATGAACATCTTGCGTAACGGAATCGAACCACCCACCTCTGGGATGGTGCCGGACGCCTTAACCGCTAAGCTACCGAAGCCGGCAATCTAGTAGTTAGATTGAATTGAAGGATAGAAGGGAATAAGATATGTTAAGGATCTTTGGGGGGGTACTGCAATACATGTCGATTAAGCTTTCGTCTGAACGCTGAAATGTGTTACTCACTGCAAACACAAGTGTGTGATTTTAAAACGCATTTCGCGTGTAAAATCATGTAGTCACTTTTTACGCGTTTAAAATGTGTTAATTTTTATTACGCGAAAAGTGTGTAAATTTAACACACCTAATGCGTTTGTTTAAAACACACCAAATATGAATTGCTTGGAAGCTTTTCAGTGAAGCTTTTTTCGCGTCGTTTTGCGGGGGAGTAAACTTAGAAAAATCGCCACCGTAAGCTTAAAATTCTTGATATAAACTGCAACGACTTGTCTGGACGCCCTTCTGTTACCTACTGACTGTAAAGAGAGGTCGTGAAGCTCTCTGGTCATTGAGCATTTAAATAAAGAAGTTATCTTCTCATGCGTGTTAATATATTGAAGTGTGTGAAATGACACATAATGGGTGATTTTCACACGTTTAAGGCGTAAAACACGATAAAACGTTACAATTTCTTTAGCGTGTAAAAAATATTATACGCTGGACGTGTAAAATTTTTACACGTATGTCTTTTTATACGCATTATTTTAACACGGTTTATTCCTAAAACACTTTATTTTAATACGATTAACAGAATTTATACGCTTATGAAGTGTGTAGTGTATTAAATTCACACGGAAAAAATATTCTGGGGTTTGCAGTGTAGTTCGAGAACTGACTGTGGATGGTTGTCCCGCAATAGAGTTCTTAATTTTAGTGGAATAGGCCTGTCTTAGGGCAATGTGTCTATGGAAGAGCAAAAGATGCCATCACCAATGTGTTTGCCGGCGCTCGGTTTTGCACTTTATCCAGCCTCGATTAGACGATTAGACGGCGCCTGACCGGATAAGCAAAATTTCTGAATCTACAAGGATTCCAACGTATTCTAAATTTTAACAATAGTTTTAGCTAGAAAAAAATTTGGAAACCACATTTTATTCATAATATGAGTAAACAAACAACTTATTCACACTATTTATTAAATTAAATTCGTATTTTAACCAATACGTATTTATTTCCCAAAATAACCTCGATCACCATCACATTTTTCTCCATTAAAAACTTTCGATTTCTTCCCCCAATATTCCAGACACAATCCTCCTACAATAATCCTTAAAACAATATGTACAAAAATCTAGAGAAAAAAAAATAAATGTTCAAACCAATTTAACATTTTGCTACCAAAAAACAATCCTCTCTCGAATCTCCTTAACAAACAGTTAAATAAACATCCGAAACCTTTAACACTTGTTATCATTAAAGTGAGTCAACATAAGGATCCCAGGGTAAAACTTTTTGAAGCACACAAACACACATACAGAGTCCTAGCATCTTCTCCTAGCTCTTGTTCTCGTCGTCCTTGTTTTATATTGGCACAGAAATCGTATCAGTTTACCACTTTTCAATCTACTTGTAAGACACCCCCCTCATGCCCCACTCTATACCTAAAAACAACTAGGACATACCTCAGGTGTAAACTAAACTTGTCGACAAGGAAGTTAAGCCAAATACTTTACAGATCTCTTTTCATCCTCTCCTGCCATAATAACATACAAAACTTTTACCCCAGAAATAGGATTTGTGGGGGAAAAAACGAGAAGAAAGTATGGGGGTCTATTGAAGGTACAAAACAAAAAGAATGCTGCTCCTCGTGTCCTTTTATTTATTTCTGGCCACTCAACCGTGCCCTATATTAATGTAAATCCCGATTTTAAATTCAGGATGTTAACGGTAGAATACAAAAATATAAAATGGAGAGAATCTGCGAAAGGACTTGAATGTTTTCAAATCTAGAGAAACTCACAAACGCTATGGTATCTATACACGTATATATTTGCTCGTCCTTTATTTTTTTTTTTTTTGAGAAAATGTCCTGGAAAGAAAACATTTCCTGTTTACAAACTCTCAAGTGCTATCTGCAGTGTCGTCTAATCTCCCCTAGGACACAGGCAAAAATAAACAAATGAATGCCGCTCACAGGGCAGGAAAGTCATGAAAGAAAATTGCATCAAGATTCATGCACATCTCTTCCCAGCAAGGATATCTTCCTTTTAGTCCTCTCTGTGTGCATTCCCTCTTTCAGAGCTGCTCAGAGCCAGAGCGATATATCCAAGGAGGAAATTGAGGCGGTTACTGATTCAGCCCAGCTTCTTCGCTCCGGCTCCTCAGGGGATTGCATGACCGAAGTGTCGGGGGGAGGGGCAGGCAAAAAGGATACTGCGACTTGGACTTTTATAAATGCAACATTCATCGTGATAAATTCCTTTCATCCTTTCGTTTCTTTGACTTTTCAACCCGGATGTTTGCAGCCTTTTCTTGACAGATTTACGACAGGTCACTGGAGTGAAATGAAGATTTCATTGATTTTTTTTCCACCAGCCTCTCTGTTGGCCCAGTTATAGTGCAGAAAGAAGAAGGGAACGGCTTAAAAAATGAATTTTACCTGAGATGAAAACCCGGAAGGATTACAATACAAGAGAGGATGAGGCATTCATGGGTATTATGTAATTTAAAATATGTGGGATTCAACGGAACGGGGGTGGTTTATTTTGAGGGTTTAAAGGATTGTGATGTTTTGAATTGTTAAATTCAATTTATTTGAATTTTCAAATATGTGTCAAAATGTCACCATAAATTACATTATCGGGAAACAGTTTTGTGTTATCACACATTTGATTTTCGGGTTGGATTTGAATTTATAATTGGCTTAGTTGAATTTTTAGATGGTCTTCGGATTAGACACACTCTTAGTATATAAGAATTCTTATAAGAAAATCCTTGTTTAAGGGAAAAATATTTGTAGTAAGTTGACCTTTTTATGTGGGGTAAGGACACTGTCGACGGTTCTATCACTGAGTGCAATGTCGAAAAGTGGTAGAGAGAAGATTCGAACCACAGACCTATGGGTAACTAAATTCTTCAAATTAATAATTCTAATCTATCTAACCTACTGGCCCTCAGCAGACACATCATCGGTCCATATTTCTTCAACAATAAGGCCAGCCGGACCATAACTGTACTACCTGAAATTGAAGCCCGTTATCTCGACGATATTTGGTTCCAATAAGACGCTTGCCACACAGCCCGTGAAACCATGGTATAACGCATAGTCTCCTACGGTTGGACCACTCACTAGCCTTTCCATGAGCCATCTCCATAATCTCATTGATTAAGGATTGGGAAACTTTTGCGATACTAGAATCACCATGTCTGTCTGACTGCCTTTATCCTGTCGCTTTCGAATATTTTTAGAATCTTATCCACAGCCGCAATCCATAGAACTCGAAGTACCCAAGTCATCTTTACCGCTAAACTGTTGCTGAAGAGGTGCTGTGGATGATTTTAGTTTTACGCTGGTGGGGTGGGGGTTCCATTGGATAAAACCAGAATTCCACCAAGGACCTGGCTTCACTCTGCACGCCAGACTGCCAAGGGTAAAACTCAAAGGAGTATTATACATTACTCACTTCTACTCACAATTTTTTACAGTGCGATATCCACCGATTTATACAATACTATGCGATATGCACATTCTGTATTCTAGAGTCTTCAGAACAAAAAAAAGTTTTGTGTCGCTGTTTACCTATCTTCAGATTGAAGATGACTTTGTCGACCCTGAGGTTCATGGTTCGAATCCACTGAGCCCTAGTCTTTCACATACGAAAAACTTAGACCCTCTTCCAGGACCAGGACACGTATTTAGCTGTAATGTAGGCAGTTCTTATAGATTACCTGGACTAATAATGTATAAAGGCTTCTGGAGCATAATTGTTATTATATTGTCTACTAGCAAAAAACCCGCGTTGTGCAACTTATACTAAGTTTGAAGAAAATGTGACTAAAGAAAACAAAATTCGCATACAACCAATTCAACCCCATTTCACCCCTTAGGCCCTTAGGGGATGAATTTCGAAAAAATCGCTTCTTAGTGGATGTCCACGTGATTATAGGGATGCACTGTCAAAATTTCAGCTCCTTAGGTCCAGCAGTTTGGGTTGTGCATTGTCTGTCAGTCAGTAACGGAAATGTTTTGTCCGCCCTAGGGACTGAATTTCGAAAAATCCTGAAACTCGTGTTTCATTATTTATGGTGTTGAGTATTTTTACCAAGTTTGAAGAAACTGTAACTAAAGAAAAAAAATTCCCCATACAACCTATTTAACCCCATTTCACCCCCTTAGGGGATGAATTTTGAAAAATCGCTTCTTAGTGGATGCACTGTGAAAATTTCAGCCCTTTAGGTCCAGCGGTTTGGGCTGTGCGTTGTCTGGCAGTAAGCTACTGTTTTATATATAGAGATAGATATGTCTTCCGCCATTTTGTTGAGCTTACTGTTCTATACTCGTCATACACTTTCATTTAACACCCATACCAAGGGCGTCGTAAAGAAAAATGTAAACCGCAATTTTATGTTGACCGCCATTTTGAATTTGGAAAGACGCCACACAGATAATAGAATTCTACTTGTCAAGCCCTTTCATTTTATACCCATATCAAGCTCGTTCTAAAGAAAAAGGTAATCCACCGTTTTGTGTTGCCCGCCATTTTGTGTTTCCGGCCATTTTGAATTTGGAGTGACGCCACACAGCTAATAGTATTCAACTTGTCATGCCCTTTCATTTGATAGCCATACCGAGTGGCTTGTAAAGAAAACGGTAATGCGCCATTTTGTGTTGGCCGCCATGTTGAAATTGGAATGAAGCCACACAGCTAATAGTAATTTACTTGTCACACCCTTTCATTTGATACCCATACCGAGGGCGTTGCAAAAAAATGTAATCCGCCATTTTGTGTTGGCCGCCATTTTGAATTTGGAGTGACGCCACACAGCTAATTGTATTCTACTTGTCATAACCTTTCATTTGATACTCACATCGTGTTGGTTGTAAAGAAAAAGGTAGTAAGCCATTTTGTGAAGGCCGCAATTTTGAATTTTGAATACCGCCACATAGCCAATTATATTCTACTCCTAATAACCATTCATTTGATACCCATGTCAGGGATCGGGAAACGCAATTGCAAAAATCGGCCGCCATCTTGGAACCGCCATCTTAATTTTTTACAAAAATGTCATATTGCATTGTCACGCGAACTATGCATATGGGCAAAATTTGGGGCTGATCGGTTGCATGAAAGTGGGTCAAACTCAAGTTGCAAGAGGCGTAGAACGTAAAAAATGGTGACGTACTAATTAATTAATTAAAAAAAAACTAATTAAAATTTCGAAAAACAGAAACTTTTAGTCACCTGTTTGGACACCCACGCATCTACAAAAAAATCAGATTTCTATCTCTTCTAGTTTGGCTCCAACGCGCGACGGTACGTACAAACAGATAGACACACTGACAGACACTTTCTTTTATTAATATAGATACCTGGTGAATTGTACGGAAAGAAACTACTTAATACTCAATGTATCATACCCAGCGTGACCGTTTGACAGACTTTTTCCCATGGCACTGCTATTTCGGTCTGTAACTTAAGGCATCTGGCTGAGACATCTTCTTCGCAGCACGCAAACTAGATATTCAGGTGAAGTTCCAGCGCTTCCCCAGAGGTCACTGTTCCCATACCGTCTCTGCCCCTGTAGTAGCCCGAGTAAAAATAAAAAATGTCCTTGCAACGGGCGAACACTGGCCGCTTGGCTTTTTAAGTGACATATGATGGCGGTAGAGTTTTTAACCATTTGTAACGGAAACACATACGGCCCCAGGTCGACCAAACTTGACCAAAAGATTTAAATGACCGAGTACTGAGCTGTACGCACGGGCATACGACGGGCATATGAAGGCCAAGTCAAATCCATACGAAAGTGTTATTAAAACCACTGTGATTTGTAAACGGAATGTCATGAATGCAAGTTATTTGAAGGTTGGTACTATCTAAAAACCATATAAATTTGCTAATAGTGAATCTATATGCCACCTTATGAATTTATTGATTAATTTGGTAGATGTTGTAAATGAAGGTAGAATTTAAAACAAATTTTTCTAAAAACTTGTTTCTGTCTGTATTTCAATAAAAAATTACAAAAAATAAATTTAAAAAAAAAATAATCCATTTAATTCCTACCTAAGCTCAAAATAATTCCAAAATTCCTTAATTCATAAAACTAATATACATCATCAACAAAAGACAAATGATTATCGTCATTTTATTATCATTTTACACACTTAAACACTCCTTAAATATCCTTGTTTCTCTCACCTAAAATTTTATTAGCCTTCCATCTTATCTAATCTTCTATAAATTATTACCTTAGAACACCGCAAGCATGAAGAACGATAACAGCTCGTCAAACTTCAGCCCACCGGAGATGGACAATATTCTCGGTGGTGTTCACAATAATGTTGTTTCTGTCCCCTTAATATGGCAACATTACAAAACCCAAAATAACTCCTGATTAGCTCTGGGAGAAAAACTGCCATAACTCACAACTGTCTCATAAAACGTCGACATGACAATAGGTCAACCCCCGGCAAAGCAACAACATCGAACGAACACGAAAGACTCCGCTAAAAACATCCATGACAATGAAAAAAAAATTATATATATAAAGAAAGAAGCCACCACCACCACCTTTACCACCTTTTTAATTACTCATGTTGCCGCTCTGATAAGAATAAATTGCGTGTGGCTTGCGCTGTCTTCCAGGAAGTACCTGAGCTTCCACGGTCTAGTCCAAATGTACGAGTGTATGTGCAGGTGTATGTATAGCAGCACACGAAAAGCGGGTTTCTCCCTGTACCGCCCCGAATGAAAGCACTTTCTCTTGCGTAACATCCGACCATGACATAAACATGAAAATGACATAACCGTGGTGTTTTCTTCATGGCGACCTTCCCCAGCGGTTCACATGACATGGCAACACGTTCTTTAATGGGAAATTAATTTTCATTTTCTTTAGCGGGAGGCCTCGCGCTCGAGGTGCACACACATATACATAAGTGTACGTGGCGTTTATATTTTCCGGGATTCCCCGTTTCGAGTATATATATATTTCTCATGCCGACACCGATGGTCCTGGGTGGACCACAAACCATAAACGGGCCTAACATAGAACTCTGTGGCATCCCGGCGGGGCTCCCTGATACGATGACGTTGGGAAATTTTTGTGAGAAGAAAATTGCTAAGAAACAAAATTAATTATGCACCTGGGAGCCATGTGCTGGGGCCACAGGAGCGCAGAGATCGGGCCTCCATATCGTGTGTAGAGCACTGGAACCAGTTCTGTGCATTTCTTCTACTTAGGAACGACCTGACTCCTCTTCTGGTTAGCGATGATCAGGTTCTGGGGAACCCTGCTCCATTCCTGGTTATTGACTTGAAAGGTGAAAAGTGACTTTTTCACGTTTTCTTTCTTGGCTCTTTTTTTTTTCTTCGTTATTAGCTGCGAGTATTACTGATGGGCACCTCAGGATGTGCTAAGCATAAATGGCGAGCTTCAGATAATCTTAGGAAATTATTGCACAATTGTCGGTTCGGGAAATAAGATCACAGCGCGCTTCTTCCTTTTCGTTTTCACTGTAGCTGCTACTGGTATTGTGGAACTTCCTCTTTCGGCGGGGGTCATTAAATTATCAAGATCAGGTGTGTTTACACAGGTTTCTTATTTATGTTTTTCCTTCTTCTTGCACGTAGTATTACACAAGAGATTCACTTATCAAAATCATAGGAAGATAAGAGCTCCAAGAAAATGTTAGAAGTGAATTTGTTAGACAAGAAATTGTAGCTTGTGTAGAGTTTAACTCAAAATGGGTTTTGTTTTTATTTCATGAAATTATTCGACTGAATAAAGGATACGTCAGTTTGGGACTTAAGGACCCATATTTTGAGGTTTTCGACGTAATAGAGATGCGTGAGATGAAAATATTGAATAGAAATGGTCCAAGATGACTACCTTGAGGAACACCATAAGTTACTTCGATTTCATTTGAAAGGAATTCTGTGTTCTTTCATTAAGATATGATTTTATCCATTCAAGGGCAGAGCCTGATGTACCTACCGAATTTTAATAGTTTCGCAATTAGAATATGATTGTCTACTCTATCAACGATCTTGCTGAAGTTAATTAACCTCAACTCCAGGTGCGGATTCAAGGGGGGTCACGAGGGTCATGAGCCCCCCCCAAAAGCGCTCGCTGTTTAAAAAACCAAATTGTCCCAACTAAAAAAACAAAAACAAAAATAACCAAACGACCAAAACCAACTTTTTTTCAAATTAAAAATTACCTTCAAGGTCAACAACAGATTGATCTATACTCTTTCTTTAGAAGTGCCTCTTTTTTCTTTTGAGCCAGTACAATATTATACTTTAAATGAGGCGAGGTGCTATTGTAATACAAATTACAAAAAAAAGCAAATTAAAAAGAAAGAAAATAAATACCAATGAAGTGCATTTTTACAAGTTTAATTCTAATATGCATTAAACTGCCTTAGAGTAAGTAAGAAATCTATGCCTCCACAATGTAAAACTAATTAGAAGCAGTTTCATAAAAATTGCATTTATACATTTTTCATGTTTTCATGTGTGTTCCCTTCAATAGGCCCACCATTATATAATTAAAAAAAATTTAAGAGGAGATGGTGGTGATTCCTACATAAAAACATAAAAGCTGTATAAATGCAATTTTTATGAAACTGTTCCTAATTAGTTGTCCGTGGCCGTATATTTATATTTTGTAATCCCACCTCGCCTAATTTCAAGTTGGAAATTTTGCTACCGCAAAAGAAGTAAGAATTGTCTCTCCAGTAAAAAATTTCACTCCCTCGAAAATGTAAGAATTGTGTCTCCAGTACAAAATTTCACTCCGTCGAAAAATGTAAGAATTGTCTCTTCAGTACAAATCGAAAAACGTATAAGAATTGTCTCTCCAGTACAAAAATTTCACTCCGTGGAAAATCTAAGAATTGTCTGTTCAGTACAAAACATCACTCCCTCGAAAAACGAAAGAATTGTCTCTCCAGTAAAAAATTTCACTCCCTCGAAAAATGAAAGAATTGTCTCTTCAGTACAAAACTTCACTCCCTCGAAAAACGTATAAGAATTGTCTCTCCAGTACAAAATTTCACTCCGTCGAAAAATGTAAGAAATGTCTGTTCAGTACAAAACATCACTCCCTCGAAAAACGAAAGTTTTCTCTCCAGTACAAAACTTCACTCCCTCGAAAAACGTATAAGAATTGTCTCTCCATTACAAAATTTCACTCCGTCGAAAAATGTAAGAATTGTCTGTTCAGTACAAAACATCACTCCCTCGAAAAACGAAAGAATTGTCTCTCCAGTACAAAATTTCACTCCCTCGAAAAATGTAAGAATTGTCTCTTCAGTACAAAACTTCACTCCCTCGAAAAATGTAAGAAATGTCTCTCAGATCCGCGCCTGCTCAACTCACTTTACTATTCTAACCAAAATCATTTTTGCTTCACCTAAGAAAGTGTTATCCATTAATTTAAGGATCAAGTCTGTGTAATTTGAATGAAAACAAAACAAACTTCACACGAAGCTGTTAAAAAAGAACAAAATAAGTAAAACAACATTTTGTGTTACTCTTACCCCTTCACCACCCTAATAAAAGAGTAGAATTTCTATTTCTATCCAGCACATAAATTCATATGTCTTCACAATAAAAAAGGCACCCCATCCCCGCTACCACCACCACCTCCCGTTTTTTCCGGTAGGGGTAAAAGGCAATTTTTTATTCAAATTTCCTCATTCGTGTGCAAAACTCCGTCAAACTTATTCCGCACACAAATTATTTACAAAAGCCGCAAACTTAAAGTAAGACCTCAAAATGTGCTCAAATTCAGCCCTTTTCACCATTTACCATTTCTATTGGCTCATTATATCCATTCTTAACAACATAATTTGTCACAATTTCAATTTGTCACTGTCACATCGCTTGTAGGTCGTTCGTCCTGTCGGGCCCCGGATATGGTACCTACGCCAACATCTCTACGCGCACAGTGTTCCAACTCTCTCTAAAATTGGTAAAATGTAAAGTCCTTCCGAATGGTTGACTTCCCTCCGACCATTTATGCCTTAACGTCTCCCCCAAGGATCATATGACTCCTGAAATGAAATTTTCGTTCGTCCTTTTAACCCCTACTCCTGATGTCTTGCTCCTTGCATACAAGAATCGTGTACAGGGCGCGGGACGCTGAGAAGTGAAGAGTGGGCGCGGGGTCCTTATTTTTTTTTATAGTATATATATTTTTTTTTGTACCAAAAATCCTGTGTACAAGCAAGAATTCTGGTGTGCGGTGAAGCGGTGGAGCCTATTCGGAGTAAAAGGCATTCGGTTCATTGCCTTCAAATTACCTTCTCGCACCATTCGATCCCCTTCCTTTTTTGGGGGCCTAAAACATGCTCTCCACCCGCTGCTGCCCCTTCCCCTCCCCCCTTTACCGTTTCATCCTTACAAGCGGATACACGGCCAGAGACGAAACAACTGTCCTTAATGGTCTTTCCTGGCTTTTATTTTGGCTCCTTGCAAGGATATTTCCTTATGAAAATTACTTCCGTTGTAAGGACACTCCAATATGGCTGCGTCGTTAATGCCCATGTTTTTAATCATTTTCAGGAATGTGGAACTTTAGTTACTTGAGTCGCTCATGCGGTGGAGGTAGCCACTACTATGGCGCCGTTGTTCGAGAGACGAAAAAAAACATAGAATTGCTCAAAAAGGGGTTAATGGGAGCGTTTTTGGGGTGGTGTATGCGAGGTGGTGGAGGCTGTAAGAGGGCGAGAAAGAGTCGAATTAATTGAGTTAACGGCGCATGAAAGTGTACGAAAACATGCCGAAATTGGAAAGGAAACAAAAAGGCTAAGGAGGTGGGGGGCTTGTTATTTATGACGTAAAAGTTCTCTGTGACTTACATCATTTGCCCAAAAACCTTCTTTTGTGGCTATGAATTTTAGGGGTTTTTGATTAATTTTTGAAATGATGAAAATGCGTTGCTGAGGGCGGTTACATCGGTTTTTGTTACAAGACCTTTTGTATATGGCTATGATTTCTATTTTGAGATTGCTTGAGCGTTACAGCTGGCATTGCTAAGTAATCTTTATTAACTTTGAAGTCATTGGCAATAGGCATGTGTCAGTGGCGGACTAAGCCCGTCAGAGGCCCGGGGCGGCAAAGCTGAATGAGGTCCTCAGTCTAAGAAGTCGATGTAATTTTAGAAGCCTTTTATTCAGTTGCCATTTGTATGGACAAGTGTGTGTATATGTTTATTTCCCAGTAGGAAAAGCATTTAATTACCCATCGATTCCGAAAGTCGTACTAAAGGCAAGTGTCCACTATAGAGTTTTTTTCGGTAGAATGTAGAGCGTAGAGTGTAGAGCTCTACCTGTACTAAGTACTCTACAGCGCTTCTCTACCACTCCACCGCCCGTAGAGTTGATCTAGAGAAATTTTGAGTCGAGACCTACAACGAGCTCTACAGACTGAGTACACTGCAGATGCATTTTTCTCTACTGTAGAGTCGTATGGTAGAGCGCGCAACTGCGGCCATCAACTTTTGCATGTCACTTCATTTCTCAGTTATTCAGAGATGCGTGCGTACATATGTATATTGTGTAAAAAAATTAAAGGAAATTAATAGAAATCAAAAAAATAATAAAATGAGTTTTCCCCAAAAGAAGGCAAAAGAAGGAAAGGATATGTTGAGAGGGAGATTGGATTGCGAAAAGAAAACAAAACGCTGGAATGTACCGAGAATTATGGAATGAGCTCACGGAAGAAGATACATCTTCATACCAAAATTTTCTGCGTATGTCGTATTCGAATTTCGTTGTTATTTAACACGCCGATACAGTGCCGCGGCTGGCATATGTGCTGGGTGTGCAACTGCACAGGGTCCCGCGTGTTTTGGCACCGCGAGCGAAGCGAGCAAAACATTTTTTTGGCAATAAAAATCATTTGAATTCTTTATTTGCATTTTTACTTCAATGAATGGGTCATACAAATCAGCATATGGGTCATATCAGACGAACTCGCATCACACTAAATATTACATGGGGCCCATTTTCCATAATTCTGTCGCGGGGACGGGTCTTTATGACAGAAATTTTTTTTGGAGACTCTGGGGCCCCTCGCTGAATTTTTGCACAGGGCCCCAATTGTCTGGCCGCGGCACTGCGCCTATGTACAACAATTCGAAGCGCAGTCGAAACGCAAATAAGAATGAATACTGTAGAGAGAAAAACTCTATCAAACATGCTTGTTAGAGCGTAGAGCAGATGTAGAGCTCTACCAAACACAAAAAAATTGCGTATACACTTTATAGTGTAGAGTGCAGAGCCCGTAGAGTGGGTGTAGAGAGCATGTGTAGAGCTCTAGACGGTGTATACACTTCTCTACGCATCTCTACGCGAGAGTTTTCTCTAGCTCTACGCAAAAAACTCTATAGTGGACACTAGGCTTAAGTTTACAAAAACTCCTCTTGCATGATGCAACCGAGATGAAAATGGTCAAGAAATATTGAAGTATATGTAAGCGATGTAGAGGGTAACGATTCAGTAAAGACCCATTTTAATAATTACATGCTGTACTTATTTGTGTCTACGGGAACATTGTACGCGACCTCCGACTCCAAAGTACCACTTAGGTAGGCACTGCCCTTATTTTAAAAGCCTTGTTTAGGATTTGATCAAGAGAACTTGTAGATATTTGGAGGCCCCAGGAACCAGAGGCCGGGGCGGACCGCCCCCTCCGCCCCCCCCCCTTAGTCCGCCACTGCATGTGTGAAGCTAATTAGCGCTGTAATAAATGCCGATGCTCGTTTTCGTTTCTTACTATAAACTTCACATAACTCCCTCAAAATATCATTAGAAATAAGAAATATAGAAAATATTATTATTTTATGTGAAAAACCAAGCTTTGGTATCACTGGACACTAATAATAATCCTTTTCACCAAATTTTAGACCTTACCACGCAAGTCCTTAGCATTGCAGATCAAGAAGTTTAACTCCTGCATCTGATTTTCATTTCCCCTACACCCAGTAAGGTATTCGACCAAGATAGACTCATCTCTTTCTAACTCGCACCTCTTCATAGTTAGAGGTGATTTACCCTATCAATTTTAAGGCCTACCAAGATACTTCCTAATAGTACTGTCTGGAATTACGGAAGAACCAACGGACTGGGGCTTATTCCTTCTTCCAAGACACTGATTGGGATCTGTGTTTACTTAGTAAGAACACTAATGCCCGATTTCTTCACAATGGGTTATACCTCTGCTAACTTTATCCATAGTATATCTAGAGAAATTTGTTTTCTTCACTTTTGCTATCCTTGGGTTAAGACTTATCGGGGGTTAAAGTTAACTAGCCAATTTTAAGGGCTTTATCTCTTGGTTAGTGTCAAAACATATGTTGATGACATTTTTTTTAAATATTTAATTATATTAAAAATGGACGCCCTTATGAATGTTAATGTTTTCTCGACCGATGAGAGCGAAGAGGAGAATTTAATGGAAAATATGACATTAAAATTAGAAAAAAATATGTTTTCATTCATAAATGAAAACATTCGTTTAAGTATTAAGTAGGCGTAGCGTAAGTATTTGCCTGTCTCCCAATTTTAATTTAAATCTTTTTTAAATTAAATTATTTCAATGTTTGACGTCAAAAAAAAAACCGCCAAATTATAATTTGGCGTTTTTTTCAACAAGACTTTCGCAAAAGCCAAGTTGCCATATGAATGGTAGATTAACGATCTGTGGAATACGTAACTTTGGATTCGATGGAAGAAAACCATCCAACCTTTAATCGAAGTTTATCTTTATTCTAAAGTTAGAAAACCCGTGGATAATAATTGTAAAGTGAAGAAATCGGGCATAAGTCTGTCATTTTGGGTCCCAAGGTTTATATTGACGGGGATGCGCTTTTTAGTTTCAGATTTTACGCCTAGGTTTTTTTGGAATATGTAAACTTTAAAAGCCAAAGAAGCTGCTGTAGACCATACGGATGTTCTCCAAATGAATTTCGCCGTCGCACAGTGGATAATTCCCAAGCCTGGAATTAATGAAACTTAAAATTTTTTTTAACTAGTCGTTATAAAATTGCTTTTAATTCTATCGAGCCCGAATTTTGAAATTTCAATATTGAAGATGGCTAATCCAATATGGCGGACATAAATTTTGTAATAAATTTAAATTTTATCAAAAGATTTTTAAAATTATTGAAATTAATTAATATTAATTAATTTTTGGTTTCCAAAAAAACCCCCAACCCCCCCAAGCAACAATTTTTTATCATTTTAAAGAAGAACCTTTTGATAAAATTTTAATTTACTTACAAAATTGATGTCCGCCATATTGGATTGGCCATCTTTAATTTTGAAATTTCAAAATTCGGGCTCGATAGAATTAAAAGCAATTTTAAAACGAATAGTTAAAAAAATTTTTTTTATAAGTTTCATTAAATCCAGGTTTGGGAATTATCGCTTGTCCAAAAAATGAGCTATTTGCCCCACTGTGCGTCGCCAGTATATTAAGTTGTAAAATTCAGAAGCAGGCAGTGAACCTACATCTTGGCTATCCTTTCTGTGGGAAATAAAGCAGTCTTATGAAAAACACTCTTCATATATCCAAAGAGAAGCTCTTGTCAGACAACTGGAGTTATGTACCGTAAATGGCCTACAGTTTAAAAAATGTCCTTCCGCTGTTTTTCTTTAATTTATGAAGTTACTATAGTAGGGGAGCTGGCACTTGAAAAAATCGTGTCGCTCCAACCTTCTGCCGTTTGGTATATAAGCTTTTGAAGTAATTTTTAGCATTTTTTATAATATGACATTTTTGCGGGAAGTGGACCAATTTCGAGTTAGGGGTTTTGGGGGGTAAAAATGGGGTTAAAATTGAAAAAAATTTCTGCCGCTTCGTATGTAGGTTCTTTTAGGGCTAAATAACCGTTAAATACTAGTGGCAGACATTTTTGACCATTTGGACCCTCCCCAAGCCACCCCTAGCTGAAGTTGCCATTTTTCTCCCCACACCCTAGTAAATAGTCAAAAATTTCTGCCACTAGTATTTAACGGTTATTTAGCTCTAGTAGAACCTACATACGCAGCGGCAGAAATTTTTTTCAATTTTAACCCCCTTTTTACCCCCCAAAACCCCTAACTCGAAATGGGTCCACTTCCCGCAAAAATGTCATATTATAAAAAATGCTTAAAATTACTTCAAAAGCTTATATACCAAACGGCAGAAGGTTGGGGCGACACGATTTTTTCAAGTGCCAGCTCCCCTACTACATTTCTTTAAAAAATTGATCAGATTTAAAAGGTTTCTATCTTCACTAATGTCAAACCAATTCTGCCTCTGATGATCCTTTAATACATAAATCTGACACTATTTTCGTAAACTATTTCAAACGTGATGAGAATCTGAAGTTTTTCCAATGGAATTTGCTTGATTTCTTCTTCTATGTGAAATTCCTTAACCCAACTCTCTTCGCGTAGTTAAATGGCGATCGTGCAGCAAATTGTCTTGGCATGATCATGTAATCACGTGAATGGTTGTGCAGGTCAAGGATCTTGTTCGATAAATGGTTTACTTGTGAAACAAATTCTCTGCTCATATAACCCTCGCAGTGTATTTACTTAAAGTGTTTATAGAATGTAAATAAAAATTGTTGTTGAAGTTCTTTTAAATTTGAAATTATTTAATCGGGTTCTATGTGGTCAATTTCGTTGGCAGTATTCCCACTTACGACGATAGACACTATGATTAGTATGAAGTATGCTGCCATTACCATTTGTCATAAGTTATCAGAAGTTGGTGCCCTGTTTTCAAAAGATTGTAGCTTGTATAGAGTATTAAAACGTATTTTGTTTTTATTTTATGAAATTATTACAAACCGGCTTTATACAGTTATTTTAACAAATGAATAACTTTTTATCACTCTTATTTACAATTCAGCAGCTTGTCAATGGGGGCTTCTATTTTCTTTTTCTCTTTTAGCGAGACATTGGGTTCAAAAGCGTCGCGAGCACATCGCTTGGTCTATTGTACTACATACCTATACCTCATGTTTGTAGATCAGGCCGCTTGAACAAGTTTGCTTGTCACTTAAACTCAACTGATCGAACAGGGCCTAGTTGTTTAACCAGCGCGGGGTACTCACAGATAACATGAAAAGCAGACTCATCTTCCTCAGCCTGCAAGTGGGGTTCTCCGCTCTTCCTACCTTCCATGTTTGGTAATTCAGGGCGCACTGTCTAGTAGTCAAGCCAACAACTGCCCTGGAATCCTTCCTACTGCGCCCCAAATAATTCCTTAGCCGCGTCAAGAGACAGCACAGGAAGGAACCGCTTAGAGTTGGCCAATCCAAATGAGTGAATCTAGACCACCATGAGTCCATCCATCCGAGAAACCCCAAGGCAATGTCGTTTAGAATCCAAGAGCAGATCTCCAGTGTCTGTTGTATTTTGTCAGAGTACTATAATCTAGGGTCCTTTTCACGAAATTGGTAGGAGCCCTAATAGCTTACTATGGACCGATGCGTACGTGCGTTTTTTCACAGAGCAGGAAGCCCTTATAGCCAGAAATCTACATAAGGGTGGTCCGATTGAAAATTCCACCTCATGTTTCTGGTCTTAAACTAATTTTGAATAGGTCCTTTGGGTCTAATTACTCCTTCGTTGTTAGATAGGATTACGATCTCCTTGTTAGCGTAGACCCTTCTTAAGTCTTCTTAGATGAATGCTAATATAGGGAACCCGTCTGCTTTAAAGATAATAGCTTGACTGCCTTTTAAAGATAGTAGCTAGAACTCTCCTAAACCTGGAGCTTTTTCCTCAGCCAGCTTTTTCGGAGCCATACATGTGTACAGGGGCGGCGCTTTCATATGTGCGAATGGTGCACTTGCACCGGGCGCAATCGGACGGGGGCGCAATTTCAGAAATAAAGATTTTAAATAAATTGAAAAAGTTTTATCTTGACTTCATTTTCATCTATTTAAGGAATTCAAATCATGTTTCCAGTTTATTTTTTCGATAAAATTCTGGGGGCGCGAGAAATTACACAAGTTTTTCCCAATTTCTGTCCCTGTGCTTTCTCATGCAGGAAAAAGCGGGTAAATTTTACTTCTCCTCGTGCAGGAACTTATTACAAATTTTAGCTTCGAGATTTTCATCAAATTTTACTCTAGAAATTTTTTTAGAGATTTTACTCAAAAAAGGGGCAGACCTTCGTCTTCGAGAATCAGAAGTAAAAATTCAGGAAAAATCCCCATTGTTCTTCACTGCGATCAAAAAATAAAGAGCTGATGGGGAGCAATATGGCATACTGCACCGGGCGCAAAAAAACCCTAGCGCCGACCCTGCATGTGTACCTAATCTTCTTCATCTTCGGGCACATGCAATTTGAGAGAATTCCTAGGGAAGAAGGAGATTAAGAGAAGGTCGTTTATAGAAGCTAGGAAAAGAACGATGACAGGATTGATCCTTGGGGACACTGGTAGAAATAGTTTGAGGTTTTAAATCCAACGCCATCCAATACTACTTTGATTGAACGGCCAGAAAGGAATTGAGTCGATACCAATAGATGAAGTTTAGTCAACAGACAAGGAAACCATCAACATCATCATTTATAGCACTAGAGCCTACTATGCCTTGGCTTCCTCAGCATTTCTCTCGGTGCCGTTCCGTTTTTAAGTAAGTTGTGCTCAACGGAATTCATGTATGTCATCTTTGGTAGACCGGACTTTCTCTTTCCATCAGAGATTCGATTTATTGCTATTTTTGCAGGATTTCTATGGTCAAGTCAACATTTGCTTGAGATTTGATATACCTTAAATTTTGAAATTACACACATGGTAAACGGAGGTGTAAAACCATTATCTTAGCCTAAATCCTAGATTTTATCTGAGATAATCTTGGTTGATATTTCTGATAAAATTACAATCCAGGGTTAACTTCTTTGATGTATATGGCCCTTAGTGCTTGCTTCGCTTATTAGGAATCCCATTGGTTTTGCAGCTCTGTCCAATGTGATGAAAGTTTCTTTCACACTTAAATTGCTCCCGCATCCACCGAATTCTCCAGATTTAAGGCGCATTTACAATGTTGCGAGAACGAGACGAGTCTCGCACGTGCTGTCAAACCATTTTCCATAGCAGGCTTTTAAATGGCGCAATGTTAAATGCAACGCGATGCGATAGTGCGAGACGAGAGATTTTCGAAAAATTAAAATTTTCACGCAGCGAGATGCGATGACAGTTCAAATGTGTTTGTTTTCATATTTAGACGAACGGCATGCAGAGAATTAGTGGAGAAAACACACAAAAATTAATAGATTGAGCACAAATTACTTTTAAAAATATAAAAAAAAATTTAAAAAAATATAAAATTTGATTGAATTTGACGTAAATATGAGCGATGAACGAGACGCGATTATTGGGCGAGACTCTTCTCGGTCTCCCATCGCACTCTCGCAACATTGTAAATGGGCCTTTAGCCTCCAGCGACTATTAACTGTTAGCAAATTTCAAAACATGCTCGCCGGAAAGAAATATGCCTCTTTACAATGGTGGTTAGCTACAGTCTCTGGAGCAAGGTTGCCTCGAGAATTTGTCTGCACAGCTGTTAATGACGTTCGTGTAGTATAGGCATTTTCAGCTGATCTTCACCTTAAGGTGTCCGGGGATGCTCTGATTCAAGATTGCCATTACGTGGCCTAGAATCAACATTTTTCAAAGTTGTCCCTGCACATCGATGTCAAAGGCTTAAATGACTTCTAAGGAGTCAGTTTCAAAGAAGCGCACGCAAAAGTTTTAAAACATATTGCGGTAAAATTAGGTGAGGCGCAAAAGCAGTGACTCAACGCCCCTGTAAAGTCAGGAATGAAAGAGGCTCCTCACAGGAAACATGTCCCCTAAAGCCGACATTCAATCGAATGTAAAATTTCCGAGTTCTGATTCTTGCCCGGCCTGGTCAGTCTTCACCTATGCCAAAGTCATGAGACGAATCGGATCTTAGGATAGTAGAAAAAGAGTCAATTCTTCTTGTCCAGATCGTCATGATAAGTAATCTTCCAGACAGTTCTAACGGTCCGGTTTAACTAAATATAGAGGTAACCCAGGAGCAAAATGGGGATCTAGAGGCCATTAAGTACTTTGGTTTCCTTTTTTGTGCTGGGTTCTACCTTCCGTCCATTCAAATGAGATATATCTCTGACGCCAGATCGATTTTATAAGCTTGTGTGTTGTGTGATCCATTTATCAATTTTTGGTCTCCATATTTTCACGTATTTCCGAAAATACCCATACTCTGGCCCAATCCTTGAGGATATCTAGAGCAACCAGCGTAACAGAGTATTGGATGTGAGTCGGTGGAATAAAATCGTGTGCTGGCATGCATTTCTATCACTTTTCTCAATACTACTAATTTAAAACAAACACCGAGTTTAAGTGAATATCCCTTTGTTTTATTAATTTTTTAATTTAATTTTAATTTTGAATGAGTAACAAAGAAGTTCTTACCAAAATTTGTCATCCACATATTGTCAAATCTTACCACAAATCCTTGAATATTTGTCTTCAACTTACCTAAAAAATTGAAAAAAAAACTAATTACAAATTGAATTAAATATTTAACTTAATAAAAAAATTATCTTAAATTATCCAACATTAACTTTCAGTCTAATCGTCAAACCATAACATGAATATTCTTCCTCATGCACAGAGCATAAATCAAACTTGTTCCAGAGTTGGGGAGGAACATTATAATCCCAAAGTTTAGAGCAAAAGTTATAATTTAATATTCAACTAAAATAAACCCGTGCACGTCTACGGGATTCCCCTGAATGTTTGCGCGGTACACCGTCAACTTTGAACGAAATTTGCATTCCAGAGCTTCATCTCTTAGCGAATCTTAATCTAATAATTAGAGGCGAGCGCATAAAGCATCCCAACCGCAATACATGTTTCTTATTGCTTATATACGAGATCCTTACCATCTTCTATATACTTGCATATATACATAAATATAGAATAGACTGAAATGCGTCCCTTAAGTAATAAGGATACGCTATGGTGCATCTTTGGTTAAATGCAGCTTCGTTATTATCAGCTGGAAATCTTGTGCTGTTAGAATTTCGTCGACTTAAGTAAGCATAGTCTTGGGAGTCATGGGGTTGCTCGAGGAAATATCTTTGTTATTTTCATATAGAAAGGACAAAACAGGATGCAAAGTTACCCAGGCAAATTAGGGACAAGTTAATTAGATTCAAAGCGAAATCAATTTCAATCTCTTGCAGCAGCGGATATAGATGTGATTTATGAAGTTTCAAATTGATATGAAATGGAAATGAAGTCTCTGTTTTGGGGAGGATATAGCATAGTCGAAGAGTGGAATATTTATTAGTGTGCGTATAATTTGGAGCTTATTTGCAAAGAGGAAGTCTATTTCAGCCTGGAGAAATAAAAGGAATGTTAAAATATAGAATATAATTAAAATACACAATGAATCACATGAAATAATTTTGACATCAGTCAATTGTCAAACAGCCATCAGCTGAGAAGTAGGTACCAGCGCCATTTTGAGTCATTTGAAGGTATACCGAGGTCGCAAAAAGCACCGATCGCCATTTTGTGCAATTGCAAGGGTAGAAAAGCCAATCTTTCTTTGACGATTCGCTTCCAGGGTACAACGTAGAAATTGGTACCTATTGAAGATCTGTGTCTGAAAGAAAAATTCAAAGAAAATGTTTGGTTGACTCATTGGCTTGTTTCTCCTCACAACTACGGCAGAGAATCTTGTATAGCGACATTCAATCTGGCCGCATGTTTCCCAATTGATCAGTGATGATCAAAACGATCCTTGCGATGAGCTTCCGCAGCATCATCATCAAACTCCTTCATCTAATATGTCACACGTCACACACAGCGTACCTTATCTACTGTTGAGTCTAATATATTTGCTCCTAGTTTAGCCAATTCGTCTGCCTTCTCGTTGCCCTTGGTGTTTCTGTGACCCGGTAGCCAATGAAAAATGGCCCTGTATTTTCTAGTCAAGGAAGACAGCTCCTTCTGAGAAGGTTTAACCAGATGACATACATATCAATCCCACATTATATCATAACCGCTTGGCCAGTATTCCTCATGGAAGACACTTGCGAAATTAGGAAGGAAATAGTATTTTTGAGGGTTCAACGCAGCGGGATGCTCGAGCATTAGCATCCACCTCTGATTTTGGGGCTCATCCGTTTGAAGAACAAGGTCAAAGTTCTTGTCAGGCTATTTCCTATTTTTTTTGGTGACGATCTAAACATCGAAATCTGGTTTGAGAAGAAGTTTCGATGTCATGTAGTCTGGTCACCCTTCTAACATTCCCAGTGGTAGAAAAAAGCGCTACACTGCAAATCTCAGATATTGTGTGTTATTCCAACACGCTTAAAGTGTTATTGTGACGTCACCCATTCGGTAAACATTGTAGTCACATTTTACACCGTTGAGATTTGCAGTGTATTCTTGTATCCAGGCGCGGATCTAGAATTTTGTTTTGGCGGGGTCACAGAATTAAAAGTGGCGAAAAAAATGTCTACTCCAAAAAAAAACAAAAACAAAATTGACAAAACGAACAGAACCGAATTTTCTGGTAGGTTATAAACAAACGTGCCCTACGCAGTGCCGCGCCACCCATATGTGCAGACTGTGCATTTGCACCGGCCGGCACTTGGGAAGGGTGGCATTTTCGCGAACGAAGCGAACGAAAAATGTTTACAATATATTTTATAAATATGACGCGCCGACGGCACAACACTCAATAGATTACCAATAATTAATTAGCACACACAGCATGTACTGGACACATTAACATTGCGAGGTCCTAGGGTCGAAGGCATAACGACAACCTTTTGCATTACCATTCATTTCAATAAGAAGGTATAAGCACAGATAAAGCCGGCTCTACACGATGCGGTGAACATTTCATTCGAATGTTGGATTGAGTCAATACCGACATCAGCCAAAACGTGTCCAAATACGAACGTTGGACGCTTAACATTGAACGCTTATAGTTCGAGCATCGGCCACACGATGCGTCCTACCATCAAGCGTCCAACTTTGGAGGGTGTTCATAACATCGTGAGGTGCCGGCTTAAGTAAAATTCAGATGCCTAATCGAATAGGCGAAACGGGTTCCATGTTGCTGAAAGCGATTAATCCAAGCAAAGTATTTAAATGTTGGCTAAAGCATGGCAACTTTTGGTCGAGTTCCAGCAACAGGCAGCAGCGTAAAATTCTACGGTATGCGAAGCAAAATGAAATGAATGTTGAGAGTGGCGTTTGCATTGCAACATATACTAATTCTTATAAAGAACAAAAAAAACCGCGATTTTTCCCTTAAAGGGGGCGGCATCGGCGGATGTGCACTGGGCGGCAAAGTGCCCAGCCTCGGCCCTGGCCCTACGTGCCTAATGTGTTTTTGATGAAGACGCGCCCTTTCTTGTAAGTGCAGCTAACTTCGGAGATTGCTAATGAAAACATATAGAAAGAGTATAGATCAATCTGTTGTGGTCCTTGAAGGTAATTTTTTTTAAGGTCGTTTTTTTAATTTGCAAGAAACTTGGGTCGGTTTTGGTCGTTTGGTTATTTTTTGTTTTTGTTTTTTTAGTTGGGTCAATTTTGCTTTTTAAACAGCGAGCGCTTTTGGGGGGGGGTCATGACCGCCGTGACCCCCCCCGTTGAATCCGCGCCTGCTGATCAAATCACAGCTGTATAGAGGCTGCACTATATATGTGCCTCAACTCTTACCGAAGGTCTGCTTATGCTATATTGGCTTTCTTTGCCCTCTCTTCGATGCTGTGCTCCACCCGAGTAAAAATAAGACTCGTCCGTTCATAGCCTGAAACAGGCGCACACAGCTTTAAAACGCCTGTTTGGCACCCAAAACAATCACGGTACACCTGACTAAAAATCTACTTTTTCAAATGCAGCCCGCTACAAACATTTTCCAATAAAAGCTGCACGGAATAGTCCAAACGAAGCACGATACGCTCACACTTTTTTTAGACCATAAAGGGTGCCATTCGCATACCCACTAGACCGCTTCTAGTTCGGTTGCGTAGGTCAAGCAGCATTGACCGTGGTTAGTACTTAGTAGGGGGCAAAACAACACTCGCGTTTGAACTGGTCGATCACGAATACACTTGTATCTGTATCAGAGGCGTACATACCTCTGGCGGGCGGATTTAGATCTTCATGGCTGTAGCGGCGCATTTGTTTGCTATGCGTGCTAGTTGCGGGTGCGTATATGCTTTTAAAGATGTGCTCGACCATTAATTGTAAAATGTTTGTTCTATTGCTGAAGAGCATCAGTCTTTGTTTTTCCCATCAACGAATAGCTCAGAGCGGTATTATCATTTGCTAATCTTTCCAAGACCCATCTCTTCTAGCCCTAGCAGGGGTGGGCATTTTTCCCCTAGGTAAGCCCCAACACTTCGCGTACCACTCTGCTGTTGCCTAAGTTGCTGTGGATAATTCTAGTTTTCAGCATGCGGAGGACTACTGACTAAAACCATTGTAGACCCCGAATCTCAGTAAGGCTACCTGTAAGGCTGCTTGTTGTTCCAAACGCCAAGGTCAATAGTTTGTATTCTAGGAAGTATTCTATGATACGAACTATTTCGCGCAGTGTGATGTGCATAAATTTTTGCTTTCAATATGCATGTTTGGAGGAAGATATAGAGACCTCTGTTATAGAGTTTCGGAAGCATAGGTCTTGAATAAGTTCTGGGGTCTTCACGACGAACGATGACAAGCTTTTAGGCTTATAATCCTTTGCCGTTTCGTGCCCGCATCTACCTACTTTCGCATTGAATATCACTTCAACACTCCTCCAGAAGTGGGCACATAGCCATAGTGTAAGTTCTTATGGATTGAAAACAGTCATGGACCAATTCTGTCGTGTGTCATCTGGAGAATAATAGGTTTTAGCCATACCTTGTGCCATATAAGAGTAACTGCTCACTGTCCAGCAAACTTCCCAGGATGTCTATTCTATCTATGCCTAGGTCTATATGACAGTCTCGCCTTAGTAATTTCTCTGGACTATTCCCAGTTCATTGTCCTGAGAGAGGAGAGAGAAATTATATTTCTACTCCTGTAGTGCCTTGTTGTAGATGAACTCGTGGAGTTACTCGGTGTCCAAAACTTTTTCGCGCAAGTTTACACAGACGTGTAACTTATCGTAGTGGAAATCGCTGAAACTGGAGGTAAAACGCTAAGGTGAATGCAGCAGGCACTTAATTTGGTTTCCAGCTGGTGCGCTAACATAGGACTTATTGGCAATATCTACAAAACAGTGCTGATACCGTTTACTAGGAAACAAGCACTGACGAAATTGACAAAACTGATCGTGGCTCCAAGCTCCAATGAAAACAGCAATCTAATGAGAAAACGCGTAGATATACCGCCAAACTACATCGCCGACCGCAGCGATCGAGGCTCTGCTAGATTTGGTAACGATCTACCTTGGAGTAGAGAAAACCGATATGTAACACTGAACCCATTGGTCCAGAACTGCCTGTTGAAGCATCCATCAATTTGGCGAAAGTGGCTCTAGGCGATCGAACTCTGATGGAATTGGACTTTGTTTTCTCTGTCACCTTTCCATGATAGAAACAGGATCTTGCTGTTTGGCGCGACCTTGCTCGAACAGACTAGGCTGCAGTACCTGCAGACCCGATATCTCATGGAAAGAGAAAGAAAAAGCTTCTTAACTACTGCAACTACATCTTTCCAGTAAGTTAGCGAGCACTTACGATTTATTCCTAAACTCCTTTCCCCAAACGCCACAAAATCTCCTAAACTAAGATGTCTAAATAAACACATACAGTAAACCATACCAAATTAATTTCCCTTTCAATGAAAACTACCAAATAATTCAGCCTCCCCCCACTCCAAGTAAAACGCCAAATAAATACTACAAATAATTATATGACTTTACTGAGTTACAGCAGCAGTTAAAATTGTTTTATTTGTTGGGACTCTGGCGGCTCCAGCGGGTCTCGTTTGTTATCCTTAAAATAGAAATCATAATAATTCCTACCTTATTAGGGTTTTCCCTACAAAACACGCAACAATCTGGCAACAGAGAGAAAAAGTAGAAAGTAGCAGAAAAAAGGCAACCTTAACCGCAATTTAAAAACATACTCCGCCGCCATCCATCCAGGCCACCCCCACTCTAGTTTCATAAAAACACCAGCACTAGCAATGACATAGCTCCAATGTAATCGCATAATAAGCGACGTTTAGTACTGATCCCAGTAATAAGAACTTACAAGTAAAGAGTACAAGGCGCGGTTCAGCATATTTTATCCTCCGTCTTAGTATGTTATTTTCCTTTGCACCCTTTTGCGCCACCATTTTTTTTTTGCCTTATCCTTTTTCTCTTCTTAGAGAGAAAAAAAATTATTTTTTTCTTCCTTCTTTGAAAAAAATTTTTTTTTTATATTTTTTTACGCTTTTGACTTTTTCTTGGAGTTCGTTTTTTTTTCTGTTAAGTTTCTGAGGCTGGAGGGATGCTTGCTTTCTGCCCGAGCAAAGGCAACTTGTAAGGATTTTATGAGACTCCCGGTCTTAAATTGTTCGTCCTAGTGCTAGTACAGGACCTGCAAACTAATTCGTGCTCCGTGCATAGTGCGAGACGATATGGCTACACTCTCTAAGCCTTGGCGCTGGTAGAGTGCTTGATATATGCTCGTGGAATTTAGTGCTGAAATTTTTATGATCCCTTTTTTTTCGTTGTGTTTAATGTAAGGATGTTTAAGGGAAATATTTTCCTTTTTTAGAGAGAGAAAGAAGGACGACTCGTTATTTTATTTGTTGGGGGGATGTTGAAAATTTTGCAACATTTGAGGAAGTTTAACAGTAAGAATAGTTGCTTTTTCATGGGTGTTGAATTTTTCATGTTGGTGAATGCAGACTACACCTCCTTATAATACAAGTTATTCGTACAATTTTATAGAGACAACTTTCATAACTGATAGACGAGAAATTTTCTTCACTTTTTTATTATACTATATTACGACTACATGAAAAACTATATTTCGAAGAGAGATCGTTTTTATAGTGCGGACCTTCGAGTAATTTTCCGATCATGCCATAAAATGTAAAGTTTGAAAATAATATTTAGAAAATTCTCTTTTAGCCATAAAGTGTAATATCGTGTCTCCATGAGGAAACAAAATCTAGAACCCTGGTGATAGCTACACTCAGGAACCACTCATAGATTAGACATTATTTATACGAGTTTGATAAGTCAATCAAATTCGTCAAAAAAAATTTGTTAATACGCCATCCAACATGGCAGCCCTAAGATCTGGATATCGTGATCTATGCCATCCTCCACCGGAAATTTAAAAGCCTCAGTTGTGACGGGTCATAAGCAAATATGAAAACATTAATATGGAGACGAATCTTGTGACAAATCAGCTGTTTCCGATTCTCAGTGAAAAATCGCAACATTCGTCATTAGAATTCCACCACGATTGTGGTGGAAATGTGAAATGTCAAATATTGTGAAATTCTTCTGTGAAATGTCAATCATTAAACGCATGCCAAAATGGAAACAGGTAAATTTTTCTGTAAATGGTATGAATTTGACTGTTTATATTATTTTTAAGTCTTTACAGGAGGAAAAAAGTCGTACCGAAGAACCTCTCCAGAGCAGCTGGAGTTTTTCCTCGAATTTTGCCAAAATCATCCAGAAATTCGACAAAATAAAAATGACCCCACCAACACGAAGCGAAGCGGATACAAAAACTTTGGGCTGATTTGGCTGGAAATTTAAATACCCTTAACGAGACAACCCGGACGCCCGTGTGAAAAAAACCTTGTTTTGTTAGTTTGCTGTGAAAGTATATTTTATTTTGAATTTAGTACAAATAAAACGTCGTGTGAAAAAAATCTTGTTTTTTGTTCGTCTGCCTGCCTGCCTGCGATTTTCATAACTTGAGACTGGCGCACGAGAATATGAAAAAGTCACAACTGCGACTTACCACGCCTTTATGACTTTGTTGTGATTTGTGATATGTCACTGACGATTTGAGAATTAGCCTATTAGGCTATCTCACGTCGCATCTCTCATCGCATCGGGTGGCACTGTCGTTGAAAATAATTTTGCCTAGCAAAGGCATATTCAGCTTGCGAGCATAACCCGCCAGAGAGCACTAAAAAATTTCAATTTTTCAATTTTTTGCATTTTTTCATAGTTGGCAAAACGAAAAAATTTGAAATTGAAATTTTTTAGTTTTTTCAAAGTCCTAAAATAGACATTTTAAATAAAGTAACGAAGTATTGCGTATTTTTTACCGTACGATGATTTGGCATAGAATGGCGGCAATTTTAAAATTTTTCGAAAACTGCCAATTGTAGCCATAAAAAATCGAATTTTTTTTGAAATTTCAACCACGTATTTATAGCATCAAAATACACATTTTCTCCAATTTTTACCAAAATCCGGCTATTTTCCGGTTATTTATTGCATTTTTAGTAAAATAAAACAAAATTTCATACATTTTGCTTTTTTGAGGTTAGGATTCATTTTTAAAGTACTTATACCGAATCAGTTCGATACTCTATTCATTCACGAGTATTATACAATTTTTTTTATTTTTCTAGGACCAACAGAACTGGAGAAATTAAGAAAATAGTGTAGCAATGCACTCAAAATGCATCAAAAATGGGCATTTATGCAATTTTCTCGTGCAGCACAGGACCGAATTTGCAGAAATTTTTTTTTCGCTTTATCTTAACATATATAAAAAAAACCAAAAACATCCAATATCCCAACTACATCACTATCATATGACAATTTCCCTCTACTAAGATGGCTTCCTCATGTATAATCCTTAAAGGCGATGACAGGAGAAAAAGCAGGGAATTGCAGAAAAATTGAAAGTAGAAAGGCAAGAAAGAAGGAATATTATCTAGATGGAACAATTGGAAAGACGAAGAGTAAACCACGCTGCCTTTGCGGAGAGAAGGACCGAACAGTTTCCAATAAATAAAAGGACAAGGCGGACAAGGAGTCGTTTCTTCGATGAGCGACAAAACGTGAAGAGCTGCTCGATTTTTAGTTCACGACTCGAATAATAGCACCCAATTTTTAATCAATACCGTGCGCGAATGTTTCCCTATTTCTGACTTTTTTCTTGCAAAACTAGAGCTCAGAGGTAAGGTTATTGGAATTGTCGAGACTTTTATAATTGAGTTCAATATCATACCAACATAGATTTAGTCAGAAGGATCCCAGCGGGAAAAATTCGGAGCGCTGCTCACGGGAGCTAATTTTGAGCGCTGCCAAATATGCTGCCAAGGGAGCATTACTGAAGTTTTCAAAAAAAATTTATAACGAAGAAAACGCGCGAGTATCTTGGTGACCATAAAGGGTGATATTAGGATATCCAATAGGCCCGTTCTCGTTCGATATGGAAGTCAAGCAGCATTGGACGTATTGTTAGTATTTAGTTGGGGGACCGTTTTGGTAAAACCAGTTTGGAGTAAAGAAAAGGCAATTGGAAGACCAAAAATGAAAGCTTTTAGACACCGGAGCTTATTCACGAATCCACAGGCCTCAATGAATATTCTTTATTAAAAAGCTTTTTTATAATGCTTCTAAAATGCTTTTAGAAGAGCGTTAAAAGGATGCTCCCCTGTAATGAAATGCAATGTTAAAAAGTATATGGAACTGGTATGGGGAGCGCTGTATGCTTTTTTAGATGTACTCAAAGATGGCTATTGCAGCAAACGATTTCCCGCTGGGATAGTAGTGAGAACTAATCAGAAACCGAGGAAAGAACTGCCAACGCAAATGCATGTTTTTATTCCACCAGCAGAAAATGTTTTCTAGTGATAGTCCAGGGAAATTAGCAAAAAAAAACGCACGAAAGGAAGGAATGGGTCCACAGCTTCCTTGGGACTTTTTAAGAAAACAATTTCGGGATCACAGAAAAAAACATGGCCGCCGGAAATATGGCGGTTTTCCGGTGTTTTCCTTGTATCTTGGTTTCTATAGGTCGTACAACCCCGTACAAAGGCCCTAAATGTTGATAACAACTTTAGTTCTTACAAATATGTTGACCCGATTAGCACTTTCAAAGTTATTCAAGGTCAAAGTTTCCGTGGCCAAAACATTACTCAAAAACTGGTTTTTTCGAAAAAAAATGTTTGATCAGTCAATACGAAACGTTATTGCCTACGAAAAGCCTGCAATATCGTTTCGTATTGACTGATCAAAAAATTTTGGCTTTGATACAAAAAACTTCAGGACAACTTCAAACTATTTTCTAACATCTCAAAAGGGTCCACAAAACTCAATGCGATTAAAACTAACAACCATTAAGTAAACATCGGCATTGTATGTACAATGAATGGCTTGTACCCACCCGCATGAAATTAAAAATCCTTAAGTGCCCACTAAAAACGAGATAAATTTGATTAAACTCGACATTTTTAAGACGTCCACATACCCCAAAAACAAGACAATAATTTTTTCAATCAATCGCCCAAACTTTCAATGACCGCCCGCACATCAGCAACGGCAACAGTCGCTCAGTTTGTATATAATCATAACGAACACTTGATAACAGACTTCAGACATTGACCAGATTCCCGTGTCCTATCCCCTTTCTCGCCGCGCCCTCACAAAAACTAATATCTCCAAAAAATATTCGAGCGTTCAGAGCTCGCTATATTTTTTTTATCACACCCTTTTCTTTCGTGTTCTTAAAAGACCAAATAATTCTCGTTGGCACTCGGGATGGGTATCGATGATGAAGTGTTGAAGGAACCAGTCTTAAGTGGCTCGATGATGACACAAAATGACCAAAAATGACGTTCATTAAAACGCTTAACTCCCCATCTTCCAGTATCCGACATAAGAAGGGATGAGCACAAAAATAAAGTCTTGTAAGAATATTTTAAAGAAATTTTCTGACTTAAAGTGCCCTCTAGAATCTTTTTTTATTCTTATTCTTCTTCTTCTTGTTTGGTGGTCGTCCTCGTCATCTCGTCTTGTTTTACTGCGGTGGAGGAGGTCTTTTGTGTTTAGTCAAAAAAAAGAAAGGGTTTTTTTTTGTTATGCCCTAGATTATGAGGGTTTTTAAGGGTTTTTATAAGGTGGTAAATGGTTCATTTTTTTCCCTAAAAGGTTCTGTCCCTGCATGACGGAGGAACGAAATGGACAAAAACATTTTTAAGTTTCGTTAACACAACAAAAAAGGAAATGTTTCCGCGATAAGAGAATTAATGCGGATATCATAGATATGACATATAATTACGGATGACTGTCATTATTTCATTTTGGTAACGTCATTATTTCATTTAGTGATAAATTTTAAATGGTAAATTTTAAGCTAAGACAAAAGAGAGTTGTATTATGATAATTTGGTATATTGTCTCATTTTGAAGACGAAATTGCGTGTTATACCTGAGGGCAGGACAGGAGCTCAACCTAAGCTGCATACCTTTATTAGAACAATTCCCAGCAGAGACATTGATTATAATATTAGAATAATAAATAGGTTCATAATAGGTGAATAAAAGAATACCCTAAGGAATAAGGCGACTACTATCAAAGGGACTAATATTCGATTCCTCGCAATGGTATGATTTTTCTCTTTTCACCTCAATCAACTACACTGTAAAAAATTTCTGCGGTAATTTTACAAAAAGTTCAGGAAGTTTGTTCACAAGCAGTTTTGTAAATTTACAATATACATATATAGTTAGGAATATTCCTAATCCACGCAACTTCTTCATGTGAAGTTACGAAATTTATACAGGGTGCGCCATCTAGACCTTCGGTATTTCAACTTTGGATGACTCTGACGTTTTTTAGCCGATTTCGACAAATGTACACGATTCTGAAACATCATTCAGTACCATTTCAGCTATGAGCCAATACACCGAAAGAATGCGCTGAAATTGTAGCGCTTCACATTGAAAACAATCATCAAATTGTGAAAACTGTGCGTGCTTTTTGTAAAAAATATTGGAGAAATTCGACGTTGTCAGACAACGACTTTGGTGAAGAATTTGTTTGAGTACAGATCTGTCGCCCCCGTCCCATTCGATCGCGTCGGCGACGCTCCAATGAAGTCGTTGAAGCGGTAGGAGAGATTGTTACCGGTAAACCAAATGTGTCGTATCGCCGGTGATCTGTTGGATGTTGGCGCAATTTGTGTGTCCGAAAATACGTGAAAAGGTATTAAAGGTCTGACGAACTTCTATTTTCAACAAGACGGCGCACCTTGCCTCACCGCAGCTGCTACGATGAAGTTCTTGCAGCGCAAGTTCCGCCCGTGACACGTTGGGTCGAAAAATGATGATTTTGAATGGCCTCCTCATTCTCCGGATTTAACGGCACCAGAGCCAACGAACTCAAAGCTAACATACGAGCCGAAATAGCTGCTAAAACGCCCGAAATGTTGGCCAATGTTATGCAGGATGCCCGTATCGAATCGAGGTGGACATTGTATTCAAAAACTGATTTGAAATAAATTTCACGTTTCGATAATTGGGAACATCCATCTATAACACCGTGCTTTTATAGCTCGGATTCATTCTAAAACGGTTCAATATTAAATGGTTGTTAGGAAAAAATAGCCGACTAAAAATAAAGAACGGCCTTATAAAGGGCGAACACCGGCCGCTTGGCTTTTTAAGGGGCATATGATGGCCGTAGAGTTTTTAACCATTTTTAATGGGAGCACATACGGCCTTACGACGGCCAAATTTGACCAAAAGATTTAAAAGGCCAAGTACTGAGCTGTAGAAACGGGCATTCGACGGGAAATTTTATCCTACTTAAAGATATCGATGCACAAGAGAAACGAGCTCGGCAGTCGTCGGTTTGTTGTACGTGAAGTGTGTGCGCGTGTTGATTTATATTTTAGTGGGTTTTGTTATTTAACGGCTTGAAAAAAAACACACCCGAAAAAAAATCAAACATTTAATTGCAGTGAAATATATTTCTTATAGGAGGGCGAATATCCACGTTGCTGCCACTATACCACCGTCGTATACCCGTAATAGCAACCATACGGCCGCCGTACCACTGTCGTATGGCCGTTATTGGAACTGTAAGGCCGTTGTTTCACCTTCAATCGCCCCCTGTACGGCCGTACTGTCCTGCAACGAGCCTTCTGTTAACCGCCAGATGGCCGAGGACTATGTTTCAATCACAGTCGGCATTTGCCCGTTCTAAGGCCATCATTTATTTGTACCCGGGTATGGCCGGAATTTGATCGAGGAAGCATAAAACAGTAGTAGAATTTGCTGGCGTCCCCAGAAGGGGAAGGCTTCGACGAAATGACTGCACAATATATCCGAGAATTACTGGTGGAAGAAGACAATGATAAAGGCGGTTTGGTAGAAATGATAAGTATATGGAATCGAAGAAGTTAAACAGGTATATGTATATGAAGACGAAGAAGTTAAAAAGTTTACTCTACAAAGCATAAAGAAATGCCTAGGCCCAGCCGAATTGTTAAAGTCATATTTGTTAAATGAAAAACCTTCAAATGAAAGGAGCACAAAGTATAAAAGAGTACTTCATAAGTGCTTAGCACCATATAAAGAAATTTAAAAGCGAGAAATCGAATGCCCCGGCTTCACCGACCTCAGTTCAATAATGTTCAGTTCAATCCACATAAGAGGCTTCACCAGCTAAAGTCCAGTTCATGTTCCCGGGTGAAAATAAAAGGCCGAAAAGACGCCGAAAAACAGCCTAAAAGTACATTTAAAGTCGAAAAGACACCGAATAAACACCGAAATATTATTAGAGGCCGAAAACAAGCCGAAACGCCGATATATTGTTGCTTAGATGGTTCGACACCGAAAACAGGCCGAAAATACACCGATATTCTATTATAAAATGTTAATATTTAGGCCTGTTTTCGGTTTAATTGCAACTACACCGAAAACAGGCCGAATAAACGCCGACGCGTGGGCCTCATGGGACTTATGCATCGGCGTTTATTCGGCCTGTTTTCGGTAAATATTTCGGCGTCTTTTCGGCCTTTTTTCGGTTTATGGGTCATTCACATGTCGGCGTATATTCGGTGTCATTTCGGCGTTTTATCGGCCTTATGTTCACTACCTCGGCTATTTTTCGGTGTATTTTCGGCTCTTTTTACCATTCAATTTTTGAGCCTAACCCAGTTTAAAGGCCTTCCTTAAGAAGCTTTTAGGAAGGAGTTCGTATTCGTAGTTCCACAAAAGTAGAATGGAAGGGTCAAATATGGATATGTAAATTAATGTACAGTTTTTATTCAGTTAATACAATTTACAATTAAATTGTGTATAAAAATAATATCTTCCAAGGATCTCAATATATTTAGAAGATGTAAGAAATTGTACTCCTTGGAAGAAATAAAAGAGAACGTATCACAAACACCTTACCGGGAATGCGTGGGGAAGGTGAATGAGCTTTTAGAGCTTTTCGACTCATTCCTTCTAATGACATGACTGCACAAAAAAGATATGGAGCGGAATGCGAAAAGGAAGGAATTCTCGCCTTCCAAAAAAGGTTACCGTCATGCTTCTTGGTATGATTCCATTTCCCGCTGGGAAAATACACCGAAGTTCTCTTATTTTTCGGCCTCTTATTTTCACCCGGGTTCAGTTCGTGCTTGAAATTGTTGTTGCTTTTTCGCCAGCAGTTAGAAATGCAAAAGCATTCCATTATTCCAGTTGACTACTCTCTTTTGAGCGAGCTTTTACGTTTAACTTCAGTTCGAGTCCAGTTAGGCGAAATGTCCTCAGTTGAATATGTGGGGTTTGTATGCGAGCTTAGGTTATTTTGAAGTTCAGTTCACCAATTTGCTCAAACTTGCGCCAGTGAAGCCGGGGTATAATAATAAAATAATTGATTTTTTACAAAATTTAAGGCATGTATCTGAAGAAAATGCAGAAAAATGCTGATAATGAGCATATTTTATCAAAAGGAAAACGACCGAGGTTAATAGTACTCAGTGATAACGAAGAAACCATTGTTTAATTCAATTTTTTAAATTTTTGCAACCTTACCTCCCTTTTCGTACAAGTTCTTTGTTTCGTATAACACGGATTCGCATAACACGGCAATTTTTTGAAACGTAACTCCCGTGTTATACGGGGGTTACCTAACTTCTTACTTATCTTCCTTATTTACATCAATTTCTTACTCACTTTAAACCAGGAACCCATCTCCTTCAACCAACAAAGTTAGGATTCTATTGCGATGGTATTGGATTGGAGTCGATGGAGTGAAACTACGTGTTAGCATTGGTATTCCTTCATTTCTGTTTGACTGATCTTACTATTGGACATTAGAGGCGTTTTACCTCTAAACTTTAGTCTTCCACTTAAAAAAATTTTATTCTTCCTTGTCCTAACGAGGAAGCATAGACTCTCTACAAACCCATGACATCGGATTTCACTGAACATAGTAACATTTATAATTCGCATTATGAACGAGGTATTTGGTAGTTTTTTTGGTACTTTTTTAAAATCTAAAATATAGAAAATACATTGTTTCATTTTGAATTTTAATCACTATATATGCTTTAGAGTAGGTTTCTTTTAGCCGAAATAAAAACAAAACCGTTCACAAGTGATCATGAAGATTCTTGTTATCTATACCAGTCATCGCAGAGCCTCGAAATTTTGCACGAAGGTCCGTGGGGGTCTCCCATGAAACACCTCGAAGCCCGATTTTCGAAATTCAAAATGGCCGCTGAAAAATGGCCTAAATTCAAAATGGCTACTCAAATATGAATTCGCAAATTGTGTTCCGATTTCAATGTAATGATCTAAAGGTTTTTAAGGTCTCTAATAACGAATTTGTGGCCAAAATTTATAAATTCAAAATGGCCCCGCCAATATGGCCGACGAATTTGTCAATCGTGTTCCGATTCAAATGAAAATCGGTATCTGGGATTTTTTGAGGTAGTAAATAACGAATGTTTGATCAGAACATATTAATTCAAAATGGCCGCCGAAATATGACTGAAATTCAAGATGGCCACCCAAATTTGCCAATTGTGTTCCGATTTCAATGAAAATCGGTATCTGGGGGGTTTTAAAGTAGCAAATAACGAATTTATGATTAAAACTTATAAATTCAAAATGGCCGCTCCAATATGGCCGACGAATTTGCCAATTGTGGTCCGATTCCAATGAAAGTGGGTATCTAGGAATTTTTAAGGTTGCAAATAACGAATTTATGATCAAAACTTATAAATTCAAAATAGCCGCACAAATATGGCCGATGAGTTTGCCAATTGTATTCCGATTCCAATGAAAATCGGTATCTGGGACTCTGGGAGTTTTTAAGATAGCAAATAACTAATTTATGATCAAAACTAATAAATTTTTTTTAGCAAATAAGTGTAATTTCACTGTCAGCTGTAGGCAGGTTGTTCAAGAGTTGGGAAATCTGAATCTTCACATCCTAGCTCCAAATGTAAGAACATTGAACATAGTGTATCTTGGTCATTTCCCCTATTGTGGTAAAGTTTGTCACGCGATCAAGTGTACCTATAAAATCGTCGACTAATTAAAGGTAAATGGCCAAAATTACAAAGAAAAGGGAAGGACCCTCCACTGCCATCACGAGGTTAAACGATGCCATCTATCGCATCCAAAAAGTTCGATTGGTAAGAACGGGACGGAAGCTGTGTTCGAGACGAACACTAAGTAAGAAGGGACAGTGTAACGGCTAACCGAAAAGAGAAAAACAAAATTGTAACCGTCCCCCACGCAGGTTGAATTTTAAATGGGATTTAACATGGGTTTTCATTTTTTTAGGTTCAACCATGCGTTGGTCACTTGATTTCCATCGGTTCAAGGTGAAACTTGGTATCCTGAGGTTTTCGATACCGAATACGAATATCATATCAAAACCCGGTTTTGACTAATGACAGCTGTCAAAAAAGCTGTCAATAGAAATTAACCATATAAAAGGTATCCAAAATCATATTATCCAGATTTGTTGTTTCTTTCACTTTTTCCTACCGCGGACAGAGCACAAATAAACTTTTTTTATTTAAGGGCGTTGCAACGCACGCAGGTTTTTTGCTAGTAATAAATAAATGTATAAACAAAAACAAAACATTTATTCCAAAACAGAAGTTACAAAATTTCAAACCACGTAACCATAAACTTACATGAACTACCCCAAAGTGGCAATGACTTTACCCGAAGACATTATAATACCCCAACGATATTAACGTTAAGAAGAGCTGAGTAATTTTCAGTACAATGCTCACACAAAAGCCAAATTAGGAAACCATAAAACAAGTAAGATTTTAAGCTGTTTGAGTAGTCGTTCGCTCTATTTCTTTTTTTCGTCTTCTTCTTCTTCTTCTTAAAAGAATCACAGTTCCTTACTTCCATTTCCATCTTGATTACACTTCCACACATAATACCTTTCAAAGCATCAAAATTTACGTACAAACATAAAAATAAAACCAGCTTAGGAAATGTGATCCTCTCTCTCTCACTACAAAAATAAAAATAAAAATAAAAAAAAATAAATACACCGAGACGAAGAGCAGCCGGGAAAATTCACGATAATTGCGCGTTTCCAGTTTTCTCGTGGAAAACCGTTGAGTTTTATAGTAAGACCCCATTAAAACTAATTCCCGCACCTAAGGAAATGGATTTCGCCGCAAGCAACTGTACACTCTCGTAGCAATCCCTTCGCCAAAAAGAACACACCCAAGTAAGATATCTCTGGCGATACTTAAGCAGGCAGCGAGACAATTTGCGGTTCCGCGAGATGATTCCATGCCTGAATGGATGCTGGATATCTGTGCTCGAATCCTAAGGTTTCTTTAGAACACTAAACTTCGAATGTCTTGCGAGGAAGAAGTCATACGGAAGTCGTCTAGATCGAATTACCTAGAACGACCGGGAGTATACCTACCTACATACATACATAACGACGCGGATCTGTGCCAATTCGGATTCCATTTTGATTGAATGCAGAATCACAAGTTCTTAAAACAATACCAGGGAGTGGGGTTGATGGGGTGTGTAGCGTCGACATACTCACTTATGCCGAAGCCAGCTCCAAGACCCTTGAGGATATTTACTCTGGATTGAAGGAACTAAAGTCATATGCACACCCACTAGATGGAACGAACATGAGCTACCACCGCCCAAAGACGACGAAGGAAGCACTTAATTGAGTTTAATGCTCTGCTGCAATTATTAGGAAAGGAAGCCTCAGAGTGTACGACGACTATAGTGGTGGGGGCGGGTTATGTGTGCGTTTACTTCTGGTTGAAGACGTTTCATGGCATCCCTACCAAATTGGATGGAATGGAAATAATTTGAAGACTCATTGGGAATGTCTGATTCGGTGAATGATGACTGTCACCAGATGCCAGGACTAAGAGGACAACTTACAACGACAAGCTATAAGGAGACAAGAATGTTACACTAATGGAGCAGATGAAAAATGGATAGTTCCTGATAGAGCAGGGGGAAGAGGCAGCCCGGGGGCTTTTACTAGGGACAATGGATGTAATTTGGATAAATTTCCACTAGAGTTGAGGGGATCACACTAATTTATCCCTTTTACCTAGGGTATGCTAAAGGGTCTATGATAGAAGAGAGAAGTGAATTTTTTTTTTATTACAAATATACTTTCTTGTCTACTGGTTGTGTACTGTGCAATGAATGATGATGAATCATTAGAATTGTGCAACTATGTCCTTGATATAATGAAAACTCAATGGACTGGGCCCAACAAAAAAAATCACGAAATTTTGTTAATGAGACGAAGGGAAGAATGTTTCGTTAAGTACTGAATATAGTTTTGTAACTTCAGTGGAGTCTAATGGTTAAAAGTGGTTTGAGAATCTTAGCTAGCTAGATGCACAGGTCCCTAAACATCAACGAGGATAATCCTTTTTTGTGATTTTATTATAAACATCAACACACGGCAATGTTACGTTACGACGAAAATTCGTGTTTACGATGAATACCATTTTTGGGGGTGGCACGCGGTACATTTCGTCATTATCGGTAAAATTCATCATTATGTTTTGACAGTTGTAATAAGTGAATGTGTAGTGAAGAATGTCAATGAACGAAAATTAAAAAAATAGGTTTTCTTGTTATGTTCTTGTTCATCCGTCAGTGTCTCAATCGGCTAATCTGGAAACAAGTTATATTTTTTTATTAATTTTCAAATAAAATTTAAATACAAATCGGCTGATACCGCATGACACTGGAAAAAACTCATTAAAGCGAGATTTTTTCAATGTTCTATCGACCGACAGATGGTCCTCTATTTTACTTTTGTCATAATGACGTAAAATTTTGCGAAGTTAGTTTTCGTCGTTACGATGCTGAACATTCGACTAATGTGCAACCTGATGGTGGATCCTCGAACATGATGCCCCTACCACTCACTCCCAATCTCTTACTACGAACTTCAAGTGGTGGCGCTGTTAACTCTAAATAGTTACGAGGCAACCCCAGCGGATCGGATGAAAACGAATGCGGTAGGTGAGAGGAAGCACAACCTTCAAAGAATACAATCATTCTATTCATGGGACCTGGATGAAACACAACGAACGCTGGAGATCTGCGCCTGATTGGCCAATTCTAAGTGTTTCTTTCCTGTGCCGTTGGTTTGATTAAAGGCCACTGCACCCTGAATTAGAAATTATAGAAGATAGAATGGGTGGAGAACAAATTGGATTTTGAAGCTAGCCAATGTAATTGAAGACATGAATGGATGAAGATGATATGTCGCATTTTCGGATTTTCGCTGTTCAATGCGCGGATGAAGGTGTTATGTGCATACAAGCAAAAATAAACCTTAAAGCAGCCACTTTTAAAGCGATTTTAGAAATTAACTACTTGATTACTCAATTTGTATTAAAACTTTCTTTGTGGAAGATGGAGTTATGTTCAGTTTTTTTAAATAAAATACTAAAACTATTTTTTTTTATTTTTCTCTTCTATCATAAAATTATATTAAACTGTTTACGCCGCTTCACACCATTTAAAAAAAAGGCTATACCTTTTGGAATATCTCCAAAATTTTTATAGAAACTTTGAAGAATTTTCTTTAAATTAGAATTTGGCGACATATCACCTTCATCCATTCATGTTTTCAATTGTTATTATCACATTATGTTATTATTCACACCGGTGCACCAACATTGGCGTCACACCAACACCGATGCACCAACACTGGTAACATCCAACCCAAGCCTAACGATTCCCACCCAAGACTCCCCCATCATGAAAGCCTACCCAAGACACACTACAGGGAAGTTCAACTAGTTTCACACAGGTGGCGCTCACCGCCAAAGCTCAGTATAAAAAACTCACCACACAAGTTTTGGTCTTGGATAAAGTTCACACCCGAGCTCACAACCGATGTCGTCACTGGTCCAGAAAGCCTACAGCTATACGTCTTTTGATACAAGCTTAGGTACACTCTTAACCATTGTCTTTCCAATACCTAAAGCTGACAGTGTGGATTGTTATTTAACAGTGCAGTGAAAAGGGATAATGAGTGGCTTACCCACTTAAACATACTTGTGTAGTTTACCACAGCTTGCCTTGGTTTAAACCCTCTTAAAGACTTGATTTTTACAATAAAGATATTAAACTAAAGTACGGCATAAATTTCAACACTGCAAAGCTTCTAACAATAGCTTCTCTTCCTATTGATCTCTCATCCTTCTATGAACATTGATACATGAACGCTTCCAAGAACCAAAAAAACAATCTATATCTTCTCCTGCCGGTATTTTTATAAATAACAAAAAAAAGAAAACCTTACAAAAAAACAATATATTTCTTCCAAATAATATTGATTAATCCTTAGTACATCCTCGACCAAACATCGAAAAAAAAAATATAGAAAATTCCCTCTCCCCTCCACAAAAAAACAGAGAATTTTTTTCATCACTTTCACAAGGTCCAAATATCTTCATCACCACCTCCATAATATATTATCACAAGGCAGCCAAACAGCCAAACAACCAACAACGAAAAGAAAAGAACTATAATTCCCATTCCCGCACAAAGGAATTTATCGTAAATTAGGGATCTTATCAAGGACATTACGTTTCCACTTTTCCTATCTATTTTCGGAAAGTACTACATGTCCTCCTCGTATAAGGAGCGCTAAATCTCCTCAAGCAACAAGCCCCGACAAGAAGTTACTCTATATAGGGATCCTTATCAGTATCCTGTTCTGCTTGTTCTCCTCGAGTTCAAATATTTTGCTATCAATCCATCACTTTTGTGTTTGGGGCTTAATGTCATTCTAGTCCTCTACTTTCCCACGAACTTTCAAGAGTTCGATTAATATCTTGGCCGATGTCTATTTTTTTTTGTTGTTGTTGCTGTTGGCTTCCTTTGGTGTGTCCTTAACTGTGTATAAATGCTTCTCCATGGTTTCGGTGTAGAGATGGTACGATGTCGTAAATAGGGGACAACCTTGTGATGGCTTTAAACATTTGTAAAAAAAACAACAACACACAACAACATCGACGATATTGTGTTTAGCATTTTTCTTAAACTGACATAAAATCTTGATTTTCGTAAATGATTCGCGTTGTTACCTTACGACAGTTTTGGAAAAGTTATGGCGGATTTGGGTCGATGATTGTAAGTTGATAGGAAGGATTCGTTTTAATTAAAAAAAATAAGTTTAACTATTAACTTAAGTCCAATCTATGCATTAATAAGAATAAGATATCAATTGTTTATACAAAGTCAACTTTAAGTACTCAAGTCAAAGATATCAGAAAATCACTACAGACTAAAGATCCGAGGATCAATTCCCACAGGTGATATCATCTAAGATTTTATTCATGAACGTCACTTTAGTTTCAGTGTTGCATGACTTTGCTGTTGAACAGGTGCCTTAGGTGTAATTTTTCATTAATTATTATCAAACTAGTAGACATTGTTACTAAATTAGGACTTGCATAATTAATATGCTATGTCATAGTGCTATATACACGATGTTCATTCACATTCCAACGATATATTACAGAGTTGGAACTCTATAAATGAAATTTGAACAACAATAATGAAAGTAAGTTAGTGAATAACCATAAGAATTATACAATATGAAATTGCTTCGGCTCTTCAAATCAAAGAATCTAACTAGACCATTCATGCGGCTAATGTATAAGACTATACAAGGGTAAGACCATCGCCTTGTACAGTAGCAGTTTGAAAATTATGCTAAGACGCTTCAATCAATGGATTTTAAGACTCCTCAAAAATTCCAAAATGCTTCCTGAACCTATTGTCGGGCAATGTAGTTTAGGGAACATAGGGTATTGTGACTGTCGCAATCACACCTGATGCTGATTAGATCAAAATAGTGAAAATTGACGAAATTGGTATTAAATTGTTAAGCTATCATTTTTATAGCAAGTCGACAATCACTGGAGTATCGACAAACAAACATTCAAGTCCTCCATATCCTTAACCCTTAAACCCTCCTCTTCAGATCATCTTCACCTGAAGCTTCTTCCAAACTGAATTTTCGGACCATTCTTAGGCAGTTTAATAATGAATTTGGTGTTACTTCGTTGTTGGACGCTCTATATTCTAACAAGCTCAACAAAAAAAATACTGCACCAAAAAGGTCAATGAACCCTATACCCTCCACCTACAGCGTTGAAGCCATGGGCGTAACTAGAGAATTTTTCTAGGGGGCCAGGCCCTTTGTGTTCGAAATGCAAAGTACTACACACTTTGTACCGGGAAATGGTCAATGGGCCAACGCACACGGCGCATAGTTATGGCACATAAAACCGGTTTTATAGAAGAGAGAGGGAAGGGAAGGTAAGAACTTAACGAAACAATTTTCACGCGAAACCAAAAGCGTGAAAACTAACACATGCATATTATATTTTTTCTTATGTCAAATCTTCTTCTTTCTGAGCTCAGCATTTTCCCACTGAAATTTTTTAATCATTCGCTTTTTATTCATCCACCTGTTCCATTGGTCTGAAAATTTTGTTTTTTTTGTGAGCATATTGAAAAGAGTGATATTAAGGACTTTTTTTCATTATTTCTATTTGTCAACGATATAACAAGTAATTTTCATATGCACAAATACATTTAAAACTTGCTGTAAAGATTCAAGTTACTACACAAGATGCTATTACCCCGTCTGCGTTCCGAGGAGTGTAGTAAAACCGGTTTTATGTGCCATAACTATGATCTCGTGTGCGTTGGCCCAATGAAACACAAAATACGTATTATTCATCGAAACCCGGTAGGGAATGGAAACGAACTTGCTTACGTAAATTGTGTCGTAGTTTACAACAAACCAAAGTAATTTTAAAAAAATTACTGAAATCTCACTTTAAATGACGCCGCTCACGGATAATTACATTTTGTGCGCTTTACGGTGCAAAATGTTAGGGATATAACATTTTTATAATTTAACGAACATTCATTAAGTTTGTTACGCCCATTTATGTCGGTCCAAATAAACACAAAGGTTGATATCTCTAGCCAGAACTATAATAGACGATCGTATTTAACGAACATACATTTACGTGTCTGTCATATCGGATATAGGACCTTAATAGAAACATAAAACATATTTGTCAACTCTTTTAATTGCAGTAACAACAAATGTACGGTTTTTGTCGCATAAGACGGCGTTATATTACGTTTAACGAAAACTTAATCAAAAGTAGTACTTTGCCTTTACTATGGTCTATAATTCATTTTCACATTAGAGCGCGGGTATTGATGTACGTTCTTTTACGTCTATTATAGTTCCGATTTTGGTTCAAGCTTAAACGGTAAATATCTTAAGCTTATACTAACCAGTTCTGCCACTACCCTCTTTATTATTTTCAAATAGAAAAGATTTTAAGCTGACCAGACCAGTCTTTGCTTCAGTTTGGTCCTTCTCCTCCCTTAACGCTCGGTACACCTCCTTCTTTACTTGGTAGTCTGGTTCTGCCGGTGTCACAGCCTTTTTCGACTGGTTAGCGGAACTCAATTGTTTCAGGTGGCATAACACTCTGACGAGATTGTCTCCCGCTAGCTCGGGTGGTAGCACGTAAGTTGTTTCAATCGACTTCTCCATACAAAAATTCAGAATTTTTGTATGAAGAGGTCGATTGAAACAACTTAGGTGCTTGATATCAACTTACGAAATCACACCCGTTACAAAAGAAGTTTGTTTTGATTTTAGTTACATCCGTAGGCCTCGTGTAAATTTTTTCTCTTTGGTGTGAACTGTTACAACATCCAAGAGTTCAAAAGCTAGGTCCATCGCCTCCTCCTTCAGCATCCTCCAGACTCTTTTTAATCTATCTCGTCGTCTATTCCTTCCTTCGAACCAAGCATACTACTAGACATTGCACAATGACGAGTACGACATGACAGAGTTTTAGTGCAAAGAGTGACTCCTAAGCTTGGACTTTCACTTAAAAAAAAGTAGTCGCACCTAACTGATCTTTGAAGCAACTCCCATAGCCCTTTTTAAGGATAACGATGATGTTTGAGTCACCTTTTGCTAGAACCTTTTTTATGAGCCATATAGAAGTGTAAACTATGAATGCATGCTAAATTCTTGCATCGTTTATGTTGGAATGATTATAGTAGAGGCAAATTAAACAAAAACCAAGCGATGTTATGATGTAGTTGGGAAGTTGGATTTTTTTGTTTTTTTTTTCTTTACATATGTTAAGATAAAGCGAAAAAAAAATTTCTGCAAAATCGGTCCTGTGCTTCACGAGAAAATTGCATAAATGTCCATTTTTGATGCATTTTGAGTGCATTGCTACACTATTTTTTTAATTTCTCCAGTTCTGTTGGTCGTAGAACAATAAAAAAAATTGGAAAATACTCGTAAGTGAATAGACTATCGGTTGATTCGGTATAAATACTTTAAAAATGAACCCTAACCTCAAAAAACCAAAATGTATGAAATTTTGTTTTATTTACTAAAAATGCAATAAATAACGGTAAAAAGGTCGGATTTTGATAAAAATTGGAGAAAATATGTACTTTGATGCTATAAATACGTGGTTGAAATTTCAAAAAAAAAATTGGCTTTTTACGGCAAAAATTGGCAGTTTTCGAAAAAAAATTAAAATTGCCGCCATTTTATGCCAAATCATCGTACAGTAAAATATTTTTTTTTAAATTGTAGGTTTTTCTATGTACTTTCTTGTGAGCATACGCAATACTTCGTTACTTTATTTGAAATGCCTATTTTAGGCCTTTGAAAACACTAAAAAATTTCAATTTTTCAATTTTTTGCCTTTTGGCAAGTAGCTTTTCATATTAAGCAAAAGGATTTTGCAGAAATTTTTTTTTCGCTTTATCTTAACATAATGTAAAGAAAAAACACAAAAAAATCCAACTTCCCAATTACATCACTATCATATGACAATTTCCCTCTACTATTAATTCAATAATGGTGAAAAAAGCTCTGAATGTATTACCAGATGTGAAAATACTAGTTGGCAGAACACAGCTAAGATGGGAGGACAAGGTTATTTTGGACTTGGGCCTTACAGGCGGTCGAGCACACATCCTCCTGCTATTCAATTGATGAAAGATTCTCACCATTACCTGGTAAAAAAGAGCTTTTGGATCTGGAAGCCTACGTCCTCGTTTATCATGGATTTATTAGCTGCTGACTTGGTCCTTGGTTAATAGACATTTACTGTGTTTCCATGAGCCAGGGTAGAGTTTTCGTTAAGTAAACAGAAAGCTTTTTCTCTGAAGATCACTCGATGCTTTTTCCATGACGGTTCCTGGTTAAAGTGACAGATACTTAATTCTACATTGCGGCGCCGTTAGTATATGTGCAGTAAACGATACTGAAACACACACATATGCAAAACCTGGTTTAACCGGACTGGCTTCGTTGAGTTTACTTGGATTTAACGACACTTTACTCAATCCCCGTTTCCATGGGCGCTTAATCTGAGTAAACTCAGGATAAACTCTGCATGGAAACATAGTAATTGGCACAGAAATCAAAACTAACTTGCAATGTCCACTAGTCGAGATGGGAGGACAGGGTTTAGGCTGATGAAGCATGATACTTGCGACATTTGTAGAACTATCCAAGAAAAATACTATTAAGGGGTGCCAATGCGCCACTTCCAAGTCTCCAAATTGCTCTACTTTTATTTAATTGAGACTTGTTTTAAGTGACTCTTCCGTCACTGTAGTTAGTTGATGAATTCAACAAAGACAAAGGTACTACTCATTAATTAAAACGAAATAGGGAAAGTCCTATCAGGACCATCAATTCCCTTAACGCCTAGTCTAATGTCTACTTAAAAAAAAAGAACCAACCCAGAAAAGACTCCAAGCTTCTTCCAAACATTAATTCTCCTTTTTTTTCTAACCAAAGCTTGACAGCCACAATTAAAACACACAAATCCTGCATGGAATAAATCTCAGTAAATCTCGTGTCCTTGTCCATTTAAAACCACGCAAATTTTTAATTCCACCCAATTTAATTCTTTTTTTTTTTGTTTGTTTGTTTAAATGTTAATTTATAAAACTTTTCTTTATTCCCAGATTTTTTTTTTGTTGTTGCTTACAAAATTTATATCCTCCTCCCAATAGCCCTTAAGGAATAACTTTATTAGATAAAATATATTCCTCTCCTCCTAGTATTAAATGTACTCGATTATCATACACCGCTTGGACATTGATAAATTATATTTGTGGGGAAATGTTGGAAAAAAGAGGAAAAAAGCCTCCTGCGATGTTGATGGGGTGGGGGGGCGGAAAAGGAAAAAAGAAAGCAAACGAGAACTTTCCGCATAAAATTTCTTGTCACAGTTACCTTAAATGTAAAAAGGAGCCGCAACGAACAGCCTAAAGGTTATTGTCCCTCTTTTTCACTGTGGGGTAAAAGCCAAGCCAAGGTTTATGTTTTACAACAGGAGAGGCTCAACATTTCGCGTGCAGGACATCATTAAATGTTGTTTAAATGTAGACAGAAAAAAAAGATAACAAAAAAAAATAAATAAATAAAAGAATTACAAAAAGATTCATTTTATGCTCTTTTTTCATGCATAAAAGAATTACGGAATTTTTTTGGGGGTTGGTGGTGGTTTTTCTGCAGGTGGTTGAGGTAAGTAGTGATAAAGCATATGGAGTTGGATTCTAGGTGAAAGAATAATAAATAAAAGTGCTTAAATGGTGGAATTTTTCATTAAATTTTTTTTTCGGGTGGTATATAAAGTGTAGAGTAATCCATTGTATAATCTCCTTCCTTCCTTCCTGTACGGGGCGAAATCAGTTCTTTGCATAAACGAGGGAAAATATTTATTTTCAAAATGGAATTATCTCCGGCATACATGCGCCCCCCCAATATCTCCTGCCACCTTTATTATTATTATTATATTTTTTTTTTAAATCCAAATTTCCATTTCCTATCACAGAAAATCCGGAATTAAATGTCACTATAGACCCAAGGAGTAATCACATGGATGGGTGTTAATTATTGATTAGAGTCCTTAAGACCTTCTCTAGAAGTAAGTCACGTTATCAGGGATTACCGGGCGTTTTTCCGTTTGTTAGAAATCCTTTGAACCGTAAGCCATGCCTGCTTCTCTTGGCCTTTAGAGAGTACTGTTGCCAGAAGGCTAAGCATTATAGAAAGAGATGGCAATAGAGCGCGAGGCAAATGTACCACGTAAAATGGAATATGGGTACTGGATGTGGATCAATAACTCTAGCACAAAATTCACACAGCAGTGTGCCGCGCTCTTATACACAAGGTAGCAGCAATTTACTTTGACAAAAGAATGCCGCCGCTTAAACACCTGCCAAAGCTCCTTTAAAACTCTGCTTTTAACTTCCAACTCTAAGGGCTGAGAATTGTGCGGGTATTGGCGGCAGCACTGACGATTTCCTTCTTCTATAAGACGAGGAAAAAAATATATATTTATATATCTATGTACATACATATGTATATATATAAATCTACTTGTGCTTCGTTCCTGTGTAACAAAGACGTTTTTGCCAATCTATATAACATTTGCGAGAAGAAAACGCCCGTGTGCCTATGCCATCCCTTAAAAGCACTTTTAGTCCTGATCGCCTTATTGAAGGAGCTCAACAACGGAGGTGCCATAAGACACAGTCATGGCTCCTGTTCTTGTTTCTTGTTGCTCGTCGCCGCCTCTGTTGTCCTCGTCGTCGTCGTCGTCGGTCGTCTTTCACAGCTTTATTCTTCTTCTTCTAGTTTTATGCTCGTTGATGGCATTACATAAGGGCTGCTCCCCCCAAAAAGAACCTTCCGTTGCCCATACATATTAGAGTTTTGTCTAATGTTGTAGTAACCGTTTTCAACCCTTTTTCTTTGAATAAAATATTCACGTTTTTAAATAAGGGTGAAATGTTGCATGTGTTATATATGTAGAAAATTCATGTGGGGAAGAATCTTATTTCAAAGCTCTTTACATACATATATATACTACTTCTCCACCCTAGCCACCCCCCCCGCAAAACTCGCAAAAAATCCCCACCCTATTACCATATGCATGTATGTACTACATCCCGACTATGTGCTTCTATGCCCAAGCTTAAGGATCAATTAAACGGAGCGAAAATTTGCAGAGTGATACCCTTTTCTGGGCTTTTTGGAAATTTAATACTTCACCTAATTAACACAGGTGTAAATATTTGATGTAGTCAAGGTGAGCATTTATATGTATGAGTATGTGTTTTTGCACATATATACATATATTTATATGCATGTATGTATGATTTTGGTGCTTGGTGGTTTTCAGAGTTATTTCCATGAAGCCCACCACTTTCAACATCCGTTCTCTGGCTGCTCATGGAAGGAAGCAAGGAAGCCAGCTTTACTATATATATTTAACCGAATGACGGTTTTCAAAAATTAATTGTAAGTAAAAAGGAAGTTAGTTGGTACAGAGGCCGGGTTTTTTTTGCTGTTGTTGTTGTTGTAATTTGTAATTTCGTTGAAGTTTAATTATATGTGCATATTCGTGGTAAGCCAATGGATTGTCATTAAGGGTGCTTTAGTAACGTAGTTAGAGGATTGATTCGGTAGGAAATTGGTGGTGGTGGCGTAGTCCTCGTAGATGTGCAGAGATACTGTAGAATTATTTATGTTACATAGAACCTTATCAAAGGCTTAACCATTTTTTAACGATAGAAATGTGTTACTAAATCGTCACTTGTTACTCAATCGAACATTTCAAAATTTTTATCAACACACTGCAATTAAATGTTTTATTTTTTTTTCGATTGTTTTTTTTCTTCGAGCAGTTAAATAAGAAAATTTCCCACTAAAATATAAATCAACATGCACCACGGCGTCGTGAGGCCGTATGTGCTCCCATTAAAAATGGTTAAAAACTCTACGGCCATCATATGCCCCTTAAAAAGTCAAACGGCCGGTGTTCGCCCGTTGGAAAGCAATTTTTTTATTTTTACTCGGGATCGCATCCCAAAACGGCTCGTATGTCTTCTTCGATGTCGAGTATTTATGCCTTATCATTTTTTAATGCTTGTATCGCTTGGGGTATTTTCTTCAAAGTAGGCGCAACTGCGCTGTCATCCTCCTTGTAATGTTCTGCACATTTCGGATACCAACGTGTGCTCTAGGTTTATTAATAGCATTTCCTGGAAATACTCTGGCCATATTGCCAATACTTCATCTTTATTACTTAATACATTCCCGTTTTTGTCCTTGCTCATCGTCAAAATAGGTTCAAATTCCTTATGGTTTTTTGTAAAAGTATCACAAATATTGAACCAGTTTACCAGCCATGAAACCAATTAATCGCTTCTAACATATTTATAGTTTCACTAAAATAAACACTCTCTTGTCTACACGGTAAAAACAGAGGAGAGAACTATGTAGTTGGTTTTCCTGAACCTTTTTTCCAGGATGCTCTAAAACCCGGTCTGGTTGCTCTTCTAGATATCCCCAAAGCTTTTGAATAGTACAGCTCGACTGAAAAAATATCTTCTGCAGTCAGTATTTCCTCATAACATACAATATCCCAGAGATCAGACTTTCGGTTTATCGTCATCTGCTTCAGCAGCCCGCAGTGGTTCAAAACGCCAAAAACACGGCCAAAACTAGAAGAATAATTCCTTGAAATCTGATGTCCGGGGGTTTTTAGAATCACCAATTTAAAATTTTACAATTTTTTTTTTAAAAACAAAATGGCCGTCTCAAAATGGCGATCAAAAATATTTGATAATTAGTTTTCCTGTACGAAACTTGGTTTCTTGGGTTTTCGAGGCTTCAGATTTCGAATTTGACAATATTTTTTACAAAACCAAAATGGCGACTAAAATGTTGAATCGGTTTAATTGTTTAATTTTTTTCCATTGCACGCGTAGTCAATTGGATTTGAAATGCAAGTTCATCCGTGGAGTGTCGCATTTTTCTGCTTTTCTTCGTTTTGTCCGTACACTGGCTTCAGCGAAACTTATATATGGAGAACGACCACCATCGCCTGTTTCTATATTTCTTATGAAATCAATGATAAAAACCTCCTTTTCGAGCAGCAATTGATTATTATTTTCATAAAAGCGGAACTTCGTTCTATGAGCTTCTTACCAATTAATTCGAATTATGTTTTCCTCTTTTCTTAGATGACTCTTTTGATTATTCGACACTGTTCGGTCGATTTCATGTAGCATGTATTCCTCCGAAATACGAAAAACTTCCGTATTACATTTTCTTCTAATCTTCCTGAACAAGTTCGAATATTTCTTTCCGCGATAGAGAAATAGTTTTGCCGACATCCCAATCTTTATGAAACAATACCTACTTTTGAAAAAACAAATAATAACGAATTCGAAATCTGAGACCTCGAAACCCCAGACACCCCTTTCCATTAAAATATTTATGATTTTTTAACATTTATGGCCGCCATTTTGAAGCCGGCATTTTGTTTTTCGAAGAACTGATAACTGAATTGACCTCGAAAACGCCAAATTTTAAAGAATTATCTCAATTGCTTCTAGTTTTGGCAGTGATTTGACGTTTTGAACTATTACTGCAGTGATCACAGTGCAAGCTAGAATCGTATATAAAAGTGTCCTAGAAAAAAATGGGCGAACTTGGGCAGTAATCCAGTCAAATTAGTCAAAAAAAGAGAATGAAATTGCATTTTACGATGTACAAAAAAATTTTTTTTTGCATTTGTTCGGATACATCTGAAAATGATAAAACCAAGTTTGTGGGGTCGCAGTGTGTTGGGAAAAGCCGCCATCTTGAAAAAGAGGGAGAGCTTGTTTATATTAAATAACTCGTTTGCATGCAATTATAGCTAAAAAGGATCAATGGCAAAGTTGTGGAGAATAAAATTATCTATAAAATAGTATATTTGGCTCAAAGTTATGACCGGTCAAAGTTCAACCATGATCGTGTGGTGAGGGTTGAATGCAGTTTTTTGCAATTAACTCGCACATTTTAATTTTTTCGGCTTATTGACCATGAACAAACTTAAAGTCCTAGTAATTACCTTTAGAATGAGCCCTTGATCGTCGTTATCGCTTATATACTTTGCGAGCAGTCCAACGCCAAAGCTCGCACTGCACGTGCCTGAAATAACTGATAACGCCATTTTTTTTTTTTAACGTTTTACATATAAGTTTTTTATCAAAATAGCTTAGTTACAAAAAAAATCTGTCCTTCTACAAGTTGTTTTTACAATTCTAGCATAAAAAAAAAACTGAATATCCTTGTACTACTTAAAGTACTCTGTTCAATTTGCATGCAACAAAATAATCAATTTTTGTCCTTCACACATTTCACAAACATCCTTAAGCTGTAAAGAGTAAAAAAATGTTCATACGATACTATTTTTAAACCATTATAAAAAATCAAAAACAGTTCATAGCAAGAAGAAACTTTCGTATAATGGCCCGAAATAATAATAACTTTAACACTGACATAAAACGCATGACCTGAAAACCAAGAAAAGCAAGAATTTTGAATTATTTAAAACTTAAACAAAACAAAAACAGCAGCAAAACGATTCACCGATTACCACCTTTTGCTTACCTTGGCCTCGATTGTAAGTAAAATGGTTGCCTGCATAAGGAACAGCCATCGTTGTTGGCTCCCTTGGCCGCAATATATATGCTATACACCCTAAAAAAAAGGTGCACCCCCACCAAACGTTTGTTCGTATAAAGTAAGCCTTTTCACCTTTCCATTTCATGTCCTTTTGTTTCAATTCAGACACCTATAAAATTTCTCTCATCGCATATTCATAATCCGTTTCTGGACGTCCGTCGTCGTTGTCGACAGTAAACTTACCTAACGCTACTACTGTGAATGCGCCCTGGCCTCATTTCGTTTCGGTATTGTACGTGTACAACGGTTTACTGTAGAATGCAGACAGGACATTTAGCAGCGCTGTCTGCATAATGGGTAGCGATCAAAAGTTCTTGGGATTAAAGTTGTGCCAAGTTTGGAGTGTAGTTATATGTATTTTTGCATCGGGCTACCGACCGTCGTCGTCGTCGTCGCTACATTCCGACCCTGGCGCCCATCTAAAATCCTTTTCATTACAGCCACCTAGACGACACCAGCACTAGAGTAGAGAGTCCTGCTTGTACGTTCAAGGTATTGAGTCGTCGTTTTATATAGAGTAGCTTCAATTCAGGCCACCTAGATTGTTTGTTGAGGTGGGGGTGGCTGGGAGGGAGGGTTTAGGCCAGTGGGTTGACTGGGTGGGCGAAGGTCGGTTTTTCGTCCTGGGAATGTGGGGGTAGTGTAATCATGCAGCCGCCAGGATCGATGTTTATACCGAAGGATAATGGATTCTAGCCTGAATCTATGTTTTGCTTAAGGTTGTGTTTACCATGTTTTTATGCACAATATCCGTCATAATTTTCCTGGAACACAACATCTTATCCCTTCGTTGTTCCTTAAGGATTTGTTAGTGGTGTGCTCTATATTGTTGTTGTTGTATGTTTGCCTGGTTGTTGCCATTCCCTATTAGAAAAGGAACCGCCTTTGGCTTGTGCGAAAACTTTAGCATAAAGTTCGGAACGAGGATAGAGCACAAAACAAGAAATTTCTAAACGAGTAAATTTCAAGACTTTACTTCATCCCAAATGTACACACACTTTGCACTACCGGAAGATTAATCCATTTTCTTTCTTGTTCTTGTGCCATTTTCGTCGTCTTCTTTTTCACTCCATGGTATCCAGTAGTTTTCATAGGATAACAACGGATCATAATATAAGAAGAAAGCTGGTGTTGGAGTTCAGTAACATTTTGATGGATCTTTTGCGGGGTGTGTGGGGAAGCGGGGGGATGATGAAATTTCTCTCACATCCCATAAAGGACTAAAAACAGTTAAGGTCCTTTGCTATTCATAATTGTTGGGATACATTCTATGTATAGCTTGAATTTTAGTGTGAACTTTACTTAAAGCCAGTTACTAAAGGGAAATTATTATTAAAAGGGTTGGAATATGCCTCTCTCTTTGTGTTTGTGTTACTTTCTAACTAAGCAGGGTCGTCAATGGGGATGGAGGCGGCTGCTTTTCGGATAAATTATTCGAATTAAACTTTCTGGCAAGTTTCCCAAAAAAAAAGTCATGTTTACGTATTTATTTATATACATAACGTCCAAAGTCCATGAGGAAAAGGTTTTTGGAGAGAAATATTTTCTCAGCCAACAAAATACAACAACAACAAAAAAATGCAAAGAAAAAAGGTTTTGCTCGTCGTCCTTCCGCCCGCTCCCTTTTCTAATCCCTGTACTCCTCACTCCTCTCATATTCAAGGTTTTCAGATCATGTTTGTGTCAAATTATTTTCGGGTTTGAATATATTTTAAGGTTAAGGGTAGAATGGAGGAACGAGCATCTATTCCCAGTTTTTTTCTTTTTTTTTTTTTGCTTTTTCAAAATTTGAATAATTGTGATCGAAATCAAAAAGGAACATTGGAGAATAGTAAAGCTACTATAAAAAAGGATATGTTATAGTGTGTGTAGAGTGAGCAGTGGGGGCTGGGGCTCTTATAGGAATATTTGTGTGGATTATATGTGAAGGAGGAAAGATATGAATTTCAATTAGGTGACAGTTTTGTTCTGAGTGAATATGTTCAAATATATTTTTCGAAAAAAAAAATTGCGTTCTTTTTTTTTATTATTTATGATTATTACTGGCTAAAATATTGGAAGTTTACATTGTAGGAAAATTTCACTAGATTTGGAAAATATATCATTGGCTTTTTTCGTCTTCTAGAGAAAAAACAGAGTTTATGAACGTCGTGATTTTGATAAAACATTATTATTAGTTTTAGTAAAATAAACGGATTTGCTTTTATCTTCTAAATTTATATGCTTGCGTAATTTTATTTCTAAATCCTTCATTCACTCATTCTTCAAACCACGTTTTTTATTTGCAATTTCGTTTGAAATTTGTTTTATCTTCACGATTAGGGATACGGAATCGGTGAAGAGTACTCGATTAAATACTCATGAGTAGAATCAAAAGAAAGTTACTCAATGATTATTTTTTACCGGTTCAAAAATACTCAATTCCTTAAGAATCGATGAGTATTTTTTTGACATTTCTGCGAACTGCTGCATCATTACTCGATTTTCGGCTGCGACAGAATACAAATACTTATGTAATTTACATCCCAAGTAAAAATAATTAAGTAGGTTAACTTTTTGAAAAGCATATACGCGCTCGAAACTAGCACGCATAGCGAACGAATGCGCCTGCTACACTGGTAGGCACGCTCCCGCTACAAGCATGAAAATATAACAAAATATATAGTTTAAAAAACTAAAAAATACACTTTTACTTCAAAATGTACTAAAAAGTAAAAAATAATTTTGAATGTAAACTTTTTATTGATCCAGCCCTCCGCCAGTATTTTTTGCTATAGCCAGTACTTTTCCTATTTTTCGAACTCAAGTAAAGAATTAAATTAATGAAGTTATTGGTAAAAATTATACATATAACTTACTTAAATGTAAAAAAGCGTGTATTTGTCAAACCCTTTCATTTTATACCCATACCAATGGCGTTGTAAAGAAAAAGGTAATCCGCCATTTTGAATTTGGAATGACGCCACACAGCTAATTGTATTCTACCTAACATACCCTCTCATTTGATGCCCATGTCGGGGTCGGCGGAACACAATTTCAAAAATTCGTCCGCCATCTTGGAACCGCCAAATTAAAGTCAGATTGTATTGTCACACGAACTATGCATATGTGCAAAATTTCAAGTTCGTAGGTCATATTTTCCACGTTTTAGTCTATTATGTTTTCCGCAATCTTGTGTTGGCCGCCATTTTGAATTTTGAATGACGCCACATAGCTACTTGGCATACCCTTTCATTTGATACCCATGTTCCCATGGTCCGCGAGCACAATTGCAAAATTCGGTCGCCATCTCGGGACCGCCATCTTGATTTTTCCTCAATCGGAAACTGGGAAGTAGGTCAAATTTAACTTCCAAGATTTGTTTACATAATTACAAGTGAAGCTAATAAAAGCGTATTAAAAATGCTAGAGATATGTACGCCTCTGTTACAGATATGAATGTATATTCGTAATCAACAATTCCAAACGCGAGTGTCGCTTTACTAAGCGGTCCCCCGACTAAGTACTAACCACGTCCAATTCTGCTTGACCTGTGTAATCGAACGAGAACCGGTCTACTGAGTATGCTTAATGACATCCTTTATTGTCACCAAGATAATTGCCCGATTTCTTCGTCCTATACAATTTTTTAAAGCCCCACTTTTGCTCACTTTAGTCTAAAAAAATGTTAGCTTACCGTGCTTCGTTTGAACTATTCCGTTCGTGCCTGTAGCGGCCTGTATTTGGAAAAGTAGAGTTTTTACTCAGGCGTGTCATGCCTGTTTCATGCTAAGAGCGGGCGAATTCTATTTTTACTCATCCGTACCGTGCCTGTTTTGGGTGCCATGCAGGCATTTTGACGTTATGCGTGCCTATTTCAGGCTAAGAACGGGAAAGTCAGATTTTTACTCGGGATGGGATAATTTCAAGCCTATAAAAGCCCTGTTACATCCCAAAACGCAAATTAGAGCTCATCGTACAGAAAATTTGTATTTCTCTCTATCTGGAATCCTCGATCGTGCAACAGAGAGAGAAAAGCACCCAAATAAGTAATGATATGAGTAAAAGTACTCCGTCAAAAGTATCGAGTACTGATATGGGTAGAATCGAAATCCAAATACTCATATGAGTAACGAATCGAGTACCGATTCCGTATCCCTATTCACAATCTGCCTAATTTATTAATTCTGTCAATAAATAGCTGCGTTCCATTTCTGCTTTTAAGTACTCATGAGCAAAGAAAAAAAGGAACGGGAAAGTGCTTATGAGTAAAACCTAACCTCAAATTTTTGATGTTATTTTATTTGTATAAATAATATAAATTTATTATTTATATTTTTATTTCTTTATAGACGTTTTTATATGAAAAAAGCTCAAAACTAGCAAAAGCCTATCTATAGGCGCAAAATAATTCACAATAGACTCAAAAAATTAACTTTTCCTCTGGCGGATGTTAGTTGCGTAACTGTTTGTGCCTTAGCTCATATCTTAGAGCAAGAGTAGCTGCAAGTACTCATGAGCAAAAATAAGCAGAAGAGGAGTGCAGCTTATATAGACTTGTTTTTGCCTTTGACGTTGGTGGCGAACTGCTTCTGTAACCGTTTGGCCATCTGGTATGGAATTTCGTACGGATTTTCGAAAGGATTTTGTACACGATCAATCGGTTTATACAAGCACAACGATATCGGCCGTAGGCATATAAACGTTCTTTTGCGCTTGTTTCAAATCGTTGCTTTCTGAACGTGAGAATGAAGGCGAGTTGAAAATTCTGAATACTCTATCGGAATGGAATTCGAGCTTGGCAGTCTCAGAATCTGATCGTAGGCAAGCTCTGGTAGTGGACACTGAAAGTCAGTTTTAATTTGCATGCGTAGTTAAAAAAGCGCCAAATGTGCATCTCTTCACCTATGATACACGAGGACGCATCCAGACGCAAAAACTCTTTTTTTTACGAGGGAGTGGTGAGAATCTTTTTTCATATCTGTTTGTGCGATATGTGCTCTACCAACTGTAAGGCCCACGCCCACAACAGGAGACACCGCCAGGGATCCGCAGTCGGACGGTAGTGTCCGACTTTTACTGACTAAACTAACCAACACTTTTTATGACTTTTGAGGTCAGACTTTTACAAGCCGTAAAGTACTGCTGACCTTTTCAAGGTAAAAGGGTGTATTACAATAGACCAAGCGAGTGGCCGCGCCAGTTTTGGACCCAACACCTCACCAAAAGAAGAAGAAGGTGGCTTTGACGAAACCTGTTACCCAATTCACTGATGACAGAATTTCTACCAAGGATCTCCTGCTTATTAGTTTTGTGTGCCACTTATCCGGCCTAAAAAATCACCTCCCTCTTATCTTTCATTCTCCCCTTGTGACTGGCTACGCCATTGCATAATAGTACTGGATCAGCTATGTAGCCGCTCTCTCTGCTGGCATTTATTTGTCTTCCTCTGTCTCTTTGAGCGTCAAATTGCTTATGGTTCCAGTGTATGCCTTAAGCGTCACTTCCACCTTTCTCTTTTCTCCTTGGATATGCTCCGTGTCCTCTTTATCGTCCGGACATTATGGGCTAAACCGTGAATCGTCCTCACAAAAGTTCATCTAGAGGTGAAAGAAGTGTAGACTTTCATGGGCTTGTGGAGAATTTCTTATTTGTCTAGGAGTCAAAGCACAAGTCTACCACCTCAGAGGTCTGTGGTTCGATTCCACGCAGCGGCATGATGTTTCGTCTTTTAACTTTTCCCATGTATGTAGATAAAATTCTTTCTTTCTGGTCTTCCCTTTTACAGTAAATTCCTGTTCTCTCTTCTGCTATCGCTTTTAAGCATAATACGTGAAAGTGCCATCTTCTGTTCGATCACTGAAGTCCACGTTATGTCGCGGTACTATTGGATAGAAGCGAGTGGAATTAACTGTCACTGTTCATCTTCTCCAGAATCAACGAAATCGGCAATCATGGAGGCGAATGCTGGAGGAAGCCAAGGAGAACAATCGAGAACAAATTCCTTCAAATTCATCCCCACCACATACGAAATTCTTAAACACTTCGTTTATAAAGTTTTCAATGACATTACCCGGAGTACAATTAACAAATTACTTCAATCTCCCCCAAAATCGATAATGACATCAATCTCATCCACCTCCTCCACCGAATCCATACTTAAACTTAAACTTAATCGATTTTCCCACGCTTCCACCGACAACACTACACAATAATAATTAACACGTCTCCTGCGCTAATGAAACGTAAAGCGTGAAGCGCTTCTCAAGCCGGGCAAAGATATTCAAAGTTCAATTGTGTCTCCTCTCTACTTCTTTAGTGCTCGAGAAGATAAGAAGAGCGCATCAAGCCACTATAACTCCTCCATATATACCGAAGAACACTCTTCCTCCAAATCCCCGCTATTTTACACGAAAAATCTACGCGTTTCAATCCCCACAGAACGACGTGAACGGAAAAAAAACGAAATACTTTATTTGGCGCGCATCTTAAAACCTCATTTTTTTTGCTGCCGCCGTTGTGTGGTTGTTGTTGTTGTTGTTATCATTGTTGCCGTTGTTGTTGTTGTTGTTGTTGCTGTTCATCTTGAAAACTCGACTTTTCTTCCGCATCATCATATCTTCAGCATCTCTCGCTTGTGGTATGCTGGGTTGATTATGTCGAAGGGCACTGGCCTCTTCTGTTTATGTTGTGTTCCATCGCTCGCATAATTTCGGTATCAAGCCAAACGTCGTCGTAGTCGACAACGACGACGTCGACAAGCGGCGATGATGACGACGACAGGTAAGTACAGAAGTCGTCTCAAGTCTCCTTCTCCTTAAGATATGCCAGAGAGCTTCAAAGACGTTGCTGATGCTGATGTGCTGCTGAATTGTTATTGCAAGATGGAACATCTCCTCTCGAGTACATATAGCGAGCGATAAGATATACAAGTAAACGAAAAGAAAAAAATTTGTGGCGAAGAAAAGAAAATGGTCCAGCGTTGAGAGGCTTTCAAGAAGATTGAAGAGAATGAGAGATCAAAGAGAAAAGATAGATAATTGACAGACGCTTTTTCTGGCCCAAGTTGTGTTGTTTTTATCTTCGCTGGATATGAAAAGCGATCAAATTAATTCATCATAGCCAAATTAATTAAGTTTTTCCCTATGCTCTGTGGCCGCTGTTTTATGGGAGAAAATTAATGAATTTTTGATACTGGTTAAAGGTGTTTAATTATTTTTTTTATTGATGGGCAACCATTTAAAATATTTAACCAAGAGTAGAATGAAGGTTTCTAGATAAAATAGAAATGTTTGTGTTCTAATGGTTGTACGGTTAGAAACTGTATATGTAGTTGCTAAATAGGTTTTTAGTTTAATACTCAATCACAGTAAACACCTGAGATAAGAACACTCGTGGAAAAATAGACTGAATATATTTGAAGTTTTCAGGTTAACAGAATCAGTATCACCAAATTCTCAACATCATCTGAAATATGATGAACCAATTGAAAGACAACTTTTAGCTATATGTACATAGATCACGCTTGAACTCACACAGTCAGAGGAGGATTCTATAAAGCCGGAAATGATCATCATACCTTGCAGCTAAATAGGAAATGAATGTAATTTACAAAACGGAGCGAAATAATAAAGTTTTACAAAATCATGAAAAGACAACGAGAGTTAATAAGCAATTATTGTGACCCTTGAATTATTTGAACTGAAATCGAAATTATAGGGTTGTCAGAAACGTTTGTTTAAGATAGGTCTGGGAAAAAGTTCGTGGCGCCTTTTTAGTAAAATTCAAATGGTTTTCTTGTAGGATGAACATGAATTTATTCAAACCAAATATGCTTCATGTTTCGGCATTTTTCGGTTAGAGTCATGATGCCGTCGCGTCGGTGAAGAACTACTACGGGTTCTGGTTGAAAAACTGAAGCAAATTGTTTTCACAGGCTGCTTCTGAAGCCAGCTTGATTCCATTGAAGAAGCCGGAACAAGTGATAGTCAAAGGGTGATTTATCTGAACTATTCGGTGGAAGCAGCAAAACTTTTCAACCATACTCTCCCATTTTTTTATGGGTCATCATAGAAATGTGTAGTCGAGCGTTGTCGAAATGGAAAACAACACCTTTCCTATTATTCAATTCGGGTCGTTTTCGTCCAGTTGCCTATCTTTACCTCTCTAGTTGTCCACAGCAAAGTTAAGAATCAATCGTCTGACCAACTGAATCGTCTGAGGAAGCATCGCCTTTATTGACGTCAATCCTGGTTTCGGGAACGATTGTAACGGCCAATCATCCTTTGTCCACGATATTTGACGATTCCAATTGTCGAATGTGACCCATTTTTCATCACAGGTTTTGAGACGTCTCAGAAATGGTTGATTTATTTGCGTAAAGCGGCGCTTCGCAAATGTTCATGTTTTTCACGATCAACGCTTTGTGTAAACGGTACAACATAGTTTTCTAGTCAACTTCCAAATCGTCAAAAAACTTTGTCGGATAGCCTTTATAAATAAATCAAAAAAAAACTTTGTCGTGATGCAGTTTCATTACAGTCATGATACAAAGTCAAAAAATAAATCGGATGCATTGTACGGATGATGCAATGTTAACTATGACGTTTAGAAGCAATTTTCAATTGCTTTTTTTACGTTAAATTGTACGATTAGAAAGTTTAAAAAAAAGAAAACTAGTGGGATTGTGGGTTTGACCCTTTCGGTCCACATGATCAACTTTCCAGTATGATGAATGCTAAATAAAAAGTTCGACCGAATGTTATGAATTTTTTTTTTCAGAGCATGTTTTCGTTAATATGCTTCGATCTGCACCTCAAAGAAGACGAAACCATTTCTGATTTGCGGGTTATCGTGCAGGTACAAAAATCACGAATGTCGCGTAAACAAAAAACGGCTCGATCGAGTTTTATGAAAATCTTTTCAGATCATATTTCCGTAAATACGCTTCGAACGACACCTCAACGAAATCGATATCTTTTTTGGTTCGCGCGATATCGTCCAGGAAAAAATGACCCTACTTCTCAAATTTATGCTTAAAATGCTATTGGGACCTTGAAAAATTAAAATACGTTGAAAATTTCGATTTCGATTTTCGGACCGATTACAATAACTTCCCTATAAATTGTGAAGTTAATAAAAAATACTTAAACCCGACAATTTAGAGGGAAGAAGGGAATTTTCTAGTGCACAGTAATATACTTCATCCAGAATCTCCAGATGTACCATTTCTCTTCCTGTTTTTTTTATATGTTATCATCAAAATTGAGAATTTTTCTATAAAATTCTTCAGGCGTGAGTGGAAAATTGGGTTCTACTTCTTTCATTTCTCTAACACTTTTTTCCATAGAGTAGTTTTCTTTTTTGCCCTTTAGTTAATGACATTTCTCCTCCGGTTTGAAGTTGGTCGCATTATGGAAAGCAGGGAAATTTTAAAATTTCCCAGTAACCCCGTTAGAAACCTAAATAGAACCTAGGTTTTCGGATTTGTGTGGCGAAGAACAAGGCAAAATTAGCTTCATTTCTCAATCGAATATTCAGTAACAGAGTTTTTCTCTCATGTGTCCACTTATTTTCCCTAAAAAATGCAGATTTTCTAATAATAAAACTAATAAATACCTAAACAATAAACAAATAATATTAACAATACTAATAACATGACAAAAAAATTGTGAAAGGCTGCAATTGTATCCAAAAAATTCCTGATCTTACCTGATTGATGCGTTTCAGATACATTCACAATACGTTTCGAAACATGCTACATTATCAAAATTAAAGTTTTAACGTTTTAGAACAAACGACTTTGTATTTAATCTAAAAAAAGATGTAAAACGGCCGACAGCTAGCGGCGAAACTATGCGGAATTCGAAAAAACAGTGAAGACAAAATTTGTAGGTTGCTCTACAACTTTGCTCTTTTGATATTTTCACCAAAATGCATAGTTTCTCCTCAAAATAGAGAAAAGGCGGAAAATGGCGAAAAAACGCCTATTAAATATAGCCTTGAACATATTTCGTTAGGCAACCCATCACCGTTACTTTTGTTAGCATATTATTTATCATGAAAAAAAATTTCATTCTGTTACTCGATCGGTGAAGGTCGCTCTTCTACGTATCTTAGACTATATCGGCAATCCTGACATTTTCAAGAATTTTGTCAGCTATTCAGTGACTATCAAAACATGACCTTTCACATGAAAATTACCACAACGATTTTGATAAAGTGCCTTCATCGTACACAGCATAATTTCACCTTTTAGACTACCGTTTCAAACCCTTCAAATTTGCGAGTGGTTCGTGTTCGCTGGTTCGTGACTTTTTTGCAATTGACGTCATCTATCAGAAAAATTCCACGAACTTTTTCCCAGATATAATATTAATCGTTTTGTTCGATAACATATTGCTAATTTTTAGTAAGCTTCATAATTCCTCGACCATATGTAGAAAGCTCTATCTTTTTCGGTGAGAAACTGAACAAGGTGGTGATATATGGCCAAGCTTACCTCAGGAGATCGGCAAATACTTCAGAAATGACCTCTAGGTACCCAGGCTCATCCGTAATGTATTGGGGAAGATACTGAAAATAGCCTAGTACTAATTTCGGCGCTAAACTAAATTTTAGCGCGTCTCCAAACTTGTACCCTTTTTTAGCAAGATTTTTTGGGTTAAATTTCAAAGTCTTCTTCGAAATAAAATTCCTCAAAATCCACTGGAAATATAAAATTATTAAAACGTGTTTCAAAATATTCTAAACACACAGAATTATTTATTATTTTTACTATTTTTTCATGCACAAACTTTTATTTTAGTTTTATTTCCGCACTTGAAACTTCTACAACCGTAAATTAGCTTATTTTATATCACTGGTTTTTTTTCAACAAAATTTAGCATGAAATAAGGTGCCTGCACGATAAAAAATGCAGCTAAAAATGTGGAGACTAACATGGCTGCCATCTGTTTTAAAGAAATAGAAACGTGGATTTATCGAGCATTTTAGCGGCGAACTTAGTACTGCATGCGCTAAAGATGTTGCTAAAATTTAGATTGATAAATTTTTGCGCTAAAATTTGTATGGAAATTTCATTTAGCGGGAAACTTAGTACCAGGCTAATGCTGGAAGATACAAACAAGATCCGGAATGAAACTCTCTTTCCAGCAGCTACCGGCTCGAATAGGTTATTCGAATTCGAAAGGCAACTAAGCCGTAGCAACATGAATCTGATAAGATCGTAAAAGAAGAGAAAGTTAGGAGTGCAATACATACCTTTTCTTTCTTCAAGAGATCGGGGATACTTCCCGTTTTGTGCCGAGTGAAGCAAAGAACTTTAGGAAATATTCGCTGCCTGTTTGCAGAAAAACCAAGGTGGTATTCCTCCCCATGCCAGATCAGAAAGATTCAACTGAAGAAGACGTATTTAGTACAGTCACCCAAACTTCGTCAGTGTTTGGAGAACATTCTGCTAAGTATCCTTTAAGTAGAAAGCTGCAGCATGCCTGCTGCTCACATACATAGTATGGCAGTTCTACAGAAACGGATCTATACCATCTGATAAGAGTAGCCGTGAAAGAACACTGTATAGCAGAAATATTGTGTTGTGACCATTGAAGGTACCTTCGATACGATACAATTTAATAAACTGAATAATACTCTGGTCAACTTAGGTCAGTTCCATGATAGTGAAATCAGTCAATTCTGAAAAACAGAGCACTCATAAATTGTTATGACTATTATAATTACTAGGAAAAAGAGGTGTTGAGTTTCAGCTCCTGATATTCAGAGTGTGCAGAGGTGCGGCACAGAAAACAGCTAAAAGGACCTTGGACAGGCTGTTAAGAATGGTAGACGGTGGTGTATTATTGGCACCTTTTCATGCCCACTGCAATGATGGAAGTCCTGCTCACCCGGCGGAAAATAAGAGGCCGAAAAATAAGAGAACTTCGGCGTATATTAGGCTCAAAAATTTAATGGTAAAAAGAGCCGAAATACGCCGAAAAATAGCCGGGGTAGTGAACATAAGGCCGATAAAACACCGAAATGTCACCGAATATACGCCGACATGTGAATGACCATAAACCGAAAAAAGGCCGAAAAGACGCCGAAATATTTACCGAAAACAGGCCGAATAAACGCCTTCATTTATCGAAATATTCTTAAGTCCAGACGTTAAAGAAATTTCTAAGTTATTTTAAAAAATAATTCAAAATATGAATTGACACCGAAAACAAGCCGAATTTTCTACGAAAATAAAAATAAATTTTCTGGTAATTTATGCTGAAGTTTTATTCTGCTACTGCCAAAAATATCGGTGTATTTTCGGCCTGTTTTCGGTGTCGATCCATCTAAGCAACAATATATCGGCGTCTTTTCCGCTTGTTTTCGGCCTCTAATATTTCGGTGTTTATTCGGTGTCTTTTCGGCTTTAAATGTACTTTTAGGCTGTTTTCGGCGTCTTTTCGGCCTTTTATTTTCACCCGGGCACCTTCGAATATTGCGGTAGAATTGGCGCTTGGAATAAAACGGCATGCTGTTGACACCCGACGGGAATCCAACGAAACGTGAAGATCCTGGATCTCGTGAAAAAGATCAGGAAGCTTATGATGAATGTGAAATGAATATCGAAAATGCGAGCTTCCACATTGTAGGTATTGTAGAATCCTTGTACATAGATAGATAATGGATTTTTGCGAAAGTGAGTTTTGGGAATTACACCTAAGTTTTTTAAGCGGAGATTGGCTCTTTCACACGCGTTGGATCACCCAAATGAGGATCACATGCGAGGCAAGCGCATTCCTATAGTACTGAGCAGTCAAACAGAGATTAGTGCTTAACTAGATTATATAGAAAAACTGACGCTAGCCTGGGTTAAAGAAAGCAGAGGGATCAAACATATTAAAAATGTGGTAAGAAAATGCATCTATAAATAGGTCAACTAAGAACACCAGAAAAAAAAGATTTTGCTACCACCTGTAGGGTGGTGATTAGCCAGCAAGAAAAGAGATCCTGAGTACTTAGCTGGGATTCCTCATGTGCCTAGTGGCAGGCAAGTATTTTTTGTATCTAAAATACTTGGGCAGGCAATATATCACAGTACGACTATAGCATATATGCTTCTGCAACTTTTGGTTTTGTTCTATTCTAAATACGAAGAATAAGTAATTATAAAGTTTAATTGATTTTTTACTTAAATTTACATATATAATTGCACTAGGGTTCAAATACGTCACGATTCTGCCTTGTCCCAAAATGAATGTCTTGAAAATCTCACATAATTTATTTGTGTGATGAAACTGGTGAACAATTAAAATGGCATAAAACTTGATCAAGATTGAATTTCAAATAAAGAATTGTATCGATTTGGGTCATATGCTAATAGAACCAGTCTCTATAATAAATTTCACAAAAATTGGTTAGTCGGTTTAAGAAAATTTCTAGACATCTGTGATACCCCTAAAAGGAAAGGTTCATTGTTTGGTGTTCAAATATTATTTATAGAAGACAAAGTACATTTACTTATGAGGTTAAATGGTTTTTTATTTCAGACAGTGGTGAAATGTAGCATTAAAAATTGTTTTTTCAAGTAGCTTACAACAACTTAACAAAACAATCTTTAATTAATAAACATAAAGAGGATCAATTTATTAAAAAGAAATACACATTACCCTATCAGCACTGATTACCCACATAACAAACGATCGCTCACAATTGATCAATCTTCATTAAGGCAACACCAAACAATGCCAAGCCAATCTCTTATAAACTTAGCGCAAAATTCAATACAATCACAGTGAATTACCTTAAAGCTCGTATCGTAACCAGGTGTGCTCTCTTGCGAAAATGCATCTAATGAACCGTAAGTCTGAAAGTTTTTCTTTAGAGCAAAGACGACGACGACAACACTAACAAAATATCGTTCACCTTTTGCAAACATATTACCTGCCGCCGTTCTCTTATACTCTCCGGCGACATTCATACCTGTGTGCATACATATAAGCAAATTCCGTCTCTGTGCTGAACTACTATCATGTGGTACCTGATATACGAGAGCATGGTACATTCTCTGCCGCAAACAAGCTCGATAGTGTTTTGATCCGTGTTTAAAGGTAGACCTTACAACATTGCAGACAAAGCTCAATTGAATAAAGACGATACTCTTTTTGCCCTTTTCCATCTATTCTTTGTTTTTTCTACTTTTTTTTTCTATTTTTTTCCTTTTTTTGATTCTACTTTTTTGTGAGTAAGTCAACATTTATGAAAATATACGAGAAACCTGGGTGCATATGCAGCAAAGCCACACAGGCATCTGCCATCAACACAGGTAACTTTTATGCTCCAAGGTATATATGGCATGGCAGAGTGCAGGTATATTTTTTTTTTGGTTATGTTTTTATTTACAAAAGAATTTTTATGCTTGCATTCCATGAAAAAAACAAAAATTGAGAAGAAAATTTCAAATATTGCAAGAGCGGTGAAATTTGTTTGTTTACGATTGAATGCTTGGGAATGAATTTTTTTTATTAATATTATTTATGTTTATGGCACATACACAAACGCGGACGGGTGCAAGTAGACTTGATGTATATGAAGCAAAAATTCTTATGGTTATGCTTAAATATGTTGAGTCGAGAAAAACGACGAAAATTCATAGAGTCAGCATTTGGTGTCAAAATGTGGCGAAACATCCCACGCTTGTGTTGTTTTTTTTGTTTTGGAGTTCATATTGTAAAAATTCGGCATCATTGAAGGTCAGTGGTTTTTGTTACATGGTTATCAGGTTAAGAATTTTTATGTTTTATTAATGAAAACTTTTTTGGGCAAACATGATTTATTCGTTTGAGAGAAAATTATATAATAAATAATATAAGAAGTGTTATACCATTTTATTATTATAGCATTTGTTCATAGTCGAATTTTTTTACATCAATCGTTGAAGATCTCTAGTTCTCGGTAGCTGGCTCCACAGTTACTATAACTTTTAAAAGTATATTTTTATAATTTGCGCCAATTTCAATTTTCTGTATCTTGAAAAAAAAGCAATTAAAATTTCTCTACGTTATAAGACCTGACAGTTGATTACCACCAAAATATTGGTCTGGGAAAAAAATCGTGGGTTTTTTCGTAAAATGCAACAGTTTTTCTTATAGTGAAAGCGAATTTTTTTAATCCAACTATACTCATCATTGTGATGCCATTGGGGAAGAACTTCTGTGGTTGCAGGTTGAAACCAGCTTAATTCCATTGGGGAATCTCTGCAGGGATCAGAATAACTGATCGTCAGAGGACGTTATGGCTGGACTATGGAGTGGATGCCCATTGTTTAATCAGGAGTTGTAGTGATGAAAGACTATACCTTTCCTATTATTCAATTCGGGCTGTTTTCGTTCAATTTCCTACCTGCCGTAACTCTCTAGTTGTCAACAGTAGAGCTGAGAATCAATCTTCTAACCAACTGGAAGTACTTCATAGAAGACGACGCCCTTCCAGTCCCACCTTTTTCGACGTCAATCCTGGCTTCGCGAACGCTTGTGATGACTCGTCATCCGTTGCCCACGATCTTTGACATTTCCGATTGCCGTAGGTGACCCACTTTTAATCACAGGTTATGCGACGGGTAGATTTCATTACGTTTCAGCAACGCATCGTAGATGTTAATTCGGTCTATCATGTTTTGTGTGCCCAACTCATGAGGAAACCATACATCGACAAGCCTGCGCAACGTTCTTCACTTTGTCCTAGAAATATTGTAAAATATACCGCTACTTCGTCCTTCTTGGGCACCTCAACCAAAGCTTGTAGCGCTGGTGAGTCCGAACAAGTCAGTCTAGGTATTTCCAAGGTAGTTGGCAGATGATAACACCCAAGTCAATTGAATAAACTCCAAGCTATTAGTAAATAATTGGATTGAGAGTTTTTTCGGACCGTTCAACCAAGGCAGTGGATGACGTCGAATCAAAATCGCTTGGTGTTCCCCAGGAGTCAATTCTTTCACCCAATCTTTTGCTTCAGCTTTGAATTCTCTTCAACCCACTTCACAATGTCGCTGACTGCAGGACTTTGCGCCACTCTAACGCCTTCGACAATATTAGACAAACACGTGCCAAATGTGTATTAGTATTTTAGATCGTTAGCTCATGTCCAACTCTATCAGCTATGAACAGTATTTAGGGAGATATGGTGAATAGGTCTTTTGGCTTTTACTTACATATTTAAGATCATAAAGGCCTTCATTCGCCAGTACGTCTATGGAGGTCATCTCCGCTATCCAGTCCCGCCACATCACTTTGCGGGGCCCGGGGCTAAAATATGTTTGGGGGCCCTTTAAGGATTTTAAAAATCCAAAAAATCTTTGACTAAAAAAAAGTTTGTGGTAATGTGAGAATAAGTTCATTCAGGGCATTAAATATAGATACCGAGCGGTCGGTTCTTTCTTCGCGGATGAACCTAAAGTTACATAGTGCAACGTACAATGGAATAGTTTTTATATAGGCAGGCGCTTGTGTTTAGCTCTGCGGCCCAGTACTCATCTTTCTTTTGGCAGAATCAATCCAGAAGCTATCCCAGAGGGAAAAATTCGAATCACTACTAACTGAAGCGAATTCGAAGAGCTGCTAATATGCTCCCATTGGATCTTTAAGGAATTGTATGGAACGAAGAAAACGGCAAACATAAACCGGTCCTCGTTCGATGCGGTGGTCAAGCAGCATATTGAACGCGGTTGGTACTTAGTTGGCGGACTGCTTGGTAAAACCGCTGTCGCCACTCGCGTTTGGAAGAATGAAAAGGCAATTGCACAAGGTTAACAAAAATATAGAGCTTTTCGACATTGCAATTGTTTCTCATATCCACTATAACATAAATTGGAGGGGTGGAAAGTTTTTTTATACTTTTGTGACTGCTTCTAAAAAAGCGATCATGCAATGTTAAAAAGGATATAGAACTGGGATTCGAAGCGGAACGCCCCCAGCTTTTTAAGGAGCGTTCTAGCTCCATTTCCCGCTGGGTAGGTTTTCTCTTTTTCTTTAATACTCAATTCGAGCCTATACTACTTCAGTGGTAGTAAAGAGACTAATTAAGGGCAAGTTAAATCTCCCCATCTAATCTTTGATAAAGGTATCTGTTTTACCTCGATAATGGATTTGCTTACATCTTTTTATTCTGATACCTATTGGTGTTGCAAGTGGTGAACGCGGTTTCAGTAAATTAAAAATGATATAAAATTATCTAATATCATGTATGGGTCACTAGGGTGGTCCAAAAATGAGCAAAAATTTTGAAAACTTTCTACACCCCCTAATTTTGAAGAACCATCCAAATGATGAATTTTGGTGACAACCGGAACGATTATGAATGAAAGTAACCCGTGTCCCAAAGCGATTGAAAATTTTGTAATTGGTGTAGATATATAGATATTCATTTATTATATATATTATAATATTATTATATATATTATAGTTTTTAACAGCGTTTTTGAAAACTGTCATGTTGTCAAATCGTGTTTTTGACATCAGATTTGCAATCAGCGACCTCGAAAACCCTTATAGAGAACTAATTTTTCACATTCCGGCCTAACGCGTAGGCATTTTTATTAATTATTCCTGAAATTTTCAATCGCTTTGGGACACGGATTAGTTTCATTCAAAATCGTTCCGTCTGCCACCAAAATTCATAATTTGGATGGTTCTTCAAAATTAGGGGGTGTAGAAAGTTTTCAAAATTTTTGCCCATTTTTGGACCACCCTAATGGGTCACTCACGTTTAAATCATTGAATAATATCAATAGAACGAGAGCTGAAAAAAATATAGACTATGACGATGTCATCGACGACTTTGCGGAAATTAAAGCTAGAAAAATAGTGTTTACTATTTAAATATGATGAGTAGAAGAATCCTTATCCACACAAACATAATATATAGTTTAGAGTGCTGCATGCTTGGGTTTCAGACTCTAGATTAATGCTTGCTTGACAATTAGAACGCAGCGATATGGCGGTTTTCACTTTTTGGGTTTCAATCTATTCTCGGGGCCCCCTCTGGCCTGGGGCCCGGGGCAATTCGTCCCAGTTGCCCCCCCCCCCCCCTATGTGGCGGGCCTGCCGCTATCACACAGGCTTCATCAGACATGGTCCCAAATACGCAATGTGCACGTGCGCTCTTAGCTGATAAGCGGCTTTGATTTTTCTCTTGTTAGCCTTTTTGCCAGTGGTGCTATCCACACTGTCGCTGCATACCGAGCTAATTACTCCGACAGGAGCAATCTCGGTTTGGTCAGGGTAATCATGTGCTTGCGAATCTTTTTATACGTAATATCTTCCTATTGAGGTTTGAAGTTCATTGCGCCGTCGAGCAAACAAAAATCGGATAGTATCGTCAAACCCGATCGGGATCGTAACTACTTGCTTGGAGATCTACCCTCAACACATCACTATACACTCTGGTTCACAACGGCCATGGTTTTGTACGCAATTGGTCCATTGTTCAAATGGACTCATAGACGGTGATTAAATTGTTCGTTCCCACGTACGTTCCTCGCGAGCTTTTTAGATGAACGATGATCTATAAAAGCTCGTAAGGAACGTACGTAGGAACGAACAGTCTAATCACCGTCATAAGACAGTTACTTTGACGTACCTAATTCGATTAACATCTCGAGCATTTTGCGCCATCTTGTCGAGCTGAAACTTTTTCGACGTCAATGATGATGTTGATTGCGGGCGTCGTCAGCTTTCTTTTTCAGAAACCGACTTTCCTATCTGACATGTCTCGTTTGTGTTCGGCGCTGGTGAGTATTATGCTGTAGATCGCCCTCTCGAAAAGTTTGCTCGTGTTGGTCAGGAAACATATCGGCGACGGATACCAAACGGGCTTATTTGGCTGCAGGAAAGTTGCTCCCTCCAGGCATGTCGTGTAAATTTTACGTAAACCACGATACGCAAATAACTTACGATTCAGACTGATTGGGTAAAGTCAAACAAATCCGAATTTCTGGACTACAATATTGTTAGAAGAAGATGTTTAATTCGTACTTTGTCCGTAATGCAATAAGAGCAACAAAACGAAAACCATGAATTTCCCATTTGGTATTTTTTTGCATTTGGTTACTAAAGCAAACCAACTAAAGTTACTGCTAACACCCCAGGACTGAAAATTCTGTATTCTACTCTGTATTCTAATACACAAAATTTAGGTCAACATAATTTCCGGATTAATACGCAAACTAAAAAATTTATCTCAACAACCTAATTTAAAAACACTCAACAAAACCACAATCAACAAATTGACCACTTCTAAATTCTCCAAATGTTTTAAACTTCATTCTTTTAAATCGAAAGGAAATCGTCATTGAGTGCCACCGATAATCTCCATGATGGCGATAACAAGTGCTCATTGACTTAAGGATAAGATTACTTTCTCCCCGGATTGGGTGTTGACTAGGCACTTCCATGTAAACAAACTCCGAACTAAAATTGGATTGAACAGAATTGATTTAATTTCCATTTCCATTTTATTTTTGTGCACTGAATTAGTGCATTTGTTAATAACATTTATCTTCATTTATTCTAATTTCGTGTAAATATTTCAACAGAATTATTACAAAAATCTATTTTTAACTTTTAATCGTTGTCATCTCGTTTTTTTTATTCTGTCTTTTTGGATGTCGTAAATTTTGAAAAACACAGAAATAATTTTGAAATTTTTCGTGGATGCACATTTTGATGTCAAAGTGTATAATTCTGGTTTTTTGGTGGCTTGGATGACAGTTTTTCGTGTCTTAATTTGAAAAATTACTTCATTTACTTTTGATAAATTGATAAGATGATTTTTTTACGATAAGGAACTTCGAAAGAGGTGTAATCTGTTTTTTTAGTAAATTTTTTAAATGTTTCTTATGTGGTTGTCATTATTAGACCATATTAAAGGATAATTCAATCAACGTATTAATCTTCCTAGTTAAGAGTTAAAGCATTTTTTTATTAGTAGCGTAGATCTATGTACATACATTTGTTTATGTTATTCAATCTCCTTTAGTTATTATAAAAATATGAACCTTCTTTTATTTTTCTGCACAGATTTTTGACATCCTTAGAGTAATTTTTCTTTTTAAGGGCTTTTAAAAAATTGTTGTATTTTTTTTCAATAATTGTCCAACATTGTCGATTGAATATAGGTTGAATAACGCCTCGAAAATGACCCGAAGCTAGAAATTAACCACATAAAATTCAATCCAATAACATGGACATGCTGTGATGTTATGCACTCAAAATTCTTTTCAAAGGGATAAAAGGTGAATAAGGAATAATATTTGAACTATTTGACGTGAATAAGAAAACCTTTTTCGTGAAAATATCCACCGAAAATGTCCAGGTTTGAGGAAAGCAAGGTTAAAGATTTTGCAACACGATAATACACCATCGACAAAGCCATCTTTGTATAAGAATGTTTGGCCAAAAACTCGATGAATGCCAATGGCCAAGCACCATACTCGCATGATATGATTCCGGTTGACTTGTTCGTGTTCCAGAAGCTAAAATTATTACTTAGAGTTGAGCCGGACTTACACGAGGCAGTACATTTGTCCCTTACACGATGGTAAATTGTACTGAGGCCTCAATTTTTTTAAATGTCCCGGTTCAAAAATAATGTCCTACTTGGCAGGCGCGGATTCAAGGGGGGGGGGGGGGGTCACAGGGGTCATGACCCCCCCAAAAGCAGTCCGCGGCCAGACAATTGAGACGCCTTGCGCAATTGAGAGTCCAAAAAATTTCCCAATCACGCTGGGCCCTCTGAAGTTGCACACCTTGCACATATGCACTGCCCAAAAGCTCTCGCTGTTTAAAAAACAAAATTGACCCAACTCAAAAAACAAAAACAAAAAATAACCAAACGCCCAAAACCCACCCAACTTTTTTGCAAATTAAAAAAACAACCTTAAAAAATGACCTTCAAGGTCAACAACAGATTGATCTATACTCTTTCTATATGTTTTAATTTGCAAACTCTGAAGTTAGCTGCACTCACAATAAATGGCGCGTCTTCCTCAAAAACACATTAGGGCACGTTTTCGTAGGGCACGTTTGTTTTTAATCCACCAGAAAATTCGGTTAGTTTTGTTCGTTTTGTTAATTTTGTTTTTGTTTTTTTAGGAGTAGAAATTTTTTTCCGCCACTTTCAATTCCGTGACCCCCCCCAAAACAAAATTCTAGATCTGCGCCTGCTACTTGGTATATGAGCGTGTATCAAGATAAATGAAGCGAGGTGTGATTGTAAATTATGTAGTGGAGAAACATTTCTTACTTCTTTTGCGGCAGTAAAATATCCAATTTGAACTGCGGCGAGGAGGGATTGTAAAGAGGAGAGACATTTCTTACATTTTTCGAGGTAGTGAAATTTTGTACTCTCTTACATTTTTCAACGGAGTGAAATTTTGTACTGGAGAGACATTTCTAATGCCGCGGCTTCATCGACCTCAGTTCAATAATTACTGTGCTTCAATGCAGAGTTTACCCTGAGTTTACTCAGATTAAGCGCCCATGGAAACGGGGATTGACTAAAGTCTCGTTAAATACAAGTAAACTCGACGAAACCAGTCCGGTTAAGCCGGGTTTTGCATAAGTGTGAGTTTGAGTGAGTAACCTTTACTGCACATATACCAACGGCGATACAGCGTAAAATTATTTATCTGTCACTTCAAACCAGAATCTTCATGGAAGCGGCATCGAGTTAATGTGAGGGAAAAATCATTTTGTATACTCAACGAATACTCTACTCTGGCTCATGGAAACACAGTAAATGTTCAGTTCAATCCACGTAAGTGGCTTCACCAACTAAGTTCAGTTCATGTTCAGTTCGTGCTTCAAATTGTTGTTGCTTTTTCGCCAAAAGTGAGAAATGCAAAAGCTCACTGGAATGACATTCCAGTATTCCAGTTGAGTTTAACTTGAATTCGAGTTCAGTTGCGCGAAATCTATGCAAACTGAGGTTATTTTAAAGTTCAGTTCACCAATTTGCTCGAACTTGCGCAATTCGGCAGGTGAAGGCGGGGTGTTACTTTTTTTGAAGAAGTGAAATTTTCAACATGAAATGAGATGAGGCGAGATTGTAGATACGTACTGGAAAGACCTTTCTTACTTCTTTTGCGGCCAACTTGAAATTAGGGGAGGTGGGATTGCAAAATATAAAAATACATTGTGGAGGCATAGATTTCTTACTTACTCTAAGGCTAAACTTGTAAAAAAGCTCTTCATTGACATTTATTTTCTTTCTTTTTTTTAATTGTCTTGTTCTTGTCATTTTGGCATTATAATTGCACCTCGCCTCATTTGTAGTCATTTGACATTGTACTGGCTCAAAAGAAAAAAGGAGGCACCTCTTACAAACTCACTTTATAATCGTGTCCTACCAAATACTGTTATCACTAGGCGTGGCTGACATTGGAAACCATAGAAGACGTTTCAAGATATATCGTAGAAGACTATATAGTTCGCTCCACGATCGACCCTTTGAGCCATCGTAGGACTGAAAGAGCCCTGACAAAATTCTATCGCTATTATCATTGATTGCGATTTCTTCAGCAAAATAAACGCTCTCCTGCCTCCACGGCCTTAGCGCACTTAGCTCATTTCTTCTCGCCACAGCTTTCCTTTCCCCGCACTATAAAAACTAGGAATTCGTTGATAACTAGAGCAACCCGAATATGGAACAACCTTACACAGTATTTCCGATCTACTACAACATCCACCTCCTTTAACACCCTCCTGACTTCTCATAACCTGAAACCTACATCCTACATTGCACCATACCATGACCAACGACACGACGAACCAGTACAATGGGTGATTCCTGAGCACATAAAAAAACCCAAAACCATATTCAAAATTTCATCGATATTAATACTGCAATCTAAAATCGAAAAACCAATCCCCTCTAAAAAGTAACAAAAATCCAATCAAAAACTCTCTGCTACCAATTAAAATCCATTTTGAGAATCGAAACCGATCATTTTATTTTCGTTGTTTAATTTACAAAACGGGTGGAGGGGGGGAAAAATCTATTTCAGAATTATTTACAAACAATGAAAAAAATCAACAAATTTTCCTCTTCAATTTATACCAAAAATAGGGAAGTGTTACCCTCAAACAACGTAAACGGGGAGAAAAACAGCGAAGAAAATTACGTACAAACTTTTCCTATATGCAATCAGGGAAAAAATTGATTTTTTTTTGTCTAAAAATACTCATGATCATCCCCTGCCATCGTTTCGATTTGTCTATTTGGTTCATTTCCCCCGAAAGAACATGGATATAATATTCCACCCCCTCATCCCTTATCGTGGATGGCAATAATAACACAACAAAAAAATATATATAAGCACAAACAAACGAAAAACGCTCCCCAATATTTTAACGCTTTATAAGTATCGAGAGTTTGGGTCTTCCTCTTATATATATGCCATAGTCTGGTAGTGAATAGTTTGGTCTATAGTTTGTCCAATATCTCATCTCTCTACTGGGGATACCCTCTATGCCTATGCTGTATTATGTATATACGGTGTAGAAGGCAAGGCCTATGGTGGAGTCGAGCTTTATGCAAAGTTCGTTGGAGTTTTTGTGGGGCTCGTTTTGTTGTTGTGTGGCGTTCTTCATCTATAATCGTTGGTCGTTTTTTGACCCACTTTATAACTGTACTGTTTGTAAACATTGGTCGAAAAACTAACAAATATCATTTAAGCCCCAGACACAAGATTGGTCGAACCGAAAGAAGAAACTGGGGCTAAGGAAAAAATATTTATGGAAGCTTTTGGGGATAAAAGCCGGGGGGAGAATATCTACGTAATTGCGCTAATTTATGGCATTAGAGTCTAGCTTCGTTCTGTGGGAATTGAATTCGGCTAAATGGCGGTTGCCTTTTCGTTCGTTCTTTTATATTTCGAGATGGCTGGAACAAAAGCTTCTATATCATCCAGCTTCCTCCATGGTAGGTTGCCCCGTTGATGGTGGTATCAAATTGTAGGTTGAGACAAAGTGGGGACAGGGAAAGAATTGTTGTCTTTCTTGTGTATGACTTGAGAGATATACTTACATATATGTATATACTATAAATGAATATGCTGTGGGTATCCAATCTGCATGGTGGTATCCAAATAACCTTGGAGACGTTTGAGCAATTGCCACACATCTTCTCTGATGTTTGTTACGTGCTGTCGCATCTACATGATGACTTGGAGGCGGGCAGGGGGATTATTCTATGATAGAAAAAAAGCCTATGGGGGTTTTCTAGACTATCCAAAAACTTCGATCGATGATCTCTTCCTTTTTTTTCCTCTTTTAGAAAATAGTTTACTATACTGGACAGACCTATTGTGTATGCTCTACATTGTCGTGTCATTCTCTTTCACTCACTGTGACTAATTTTGTGATTGGATTAAATGAAGCTGCTTTATTTTGGGTGATGTTGCAGATTGAAATTTGATACCAGGGGGGAATTTTAAGCAGAATGCAAATGCATGCTACGTGCACATTTCCACATAGAAATATTCCTCCATGTTACAATTATTGTCCTTCGGGGAGTATCATACTTGCTTCAAAATGGATCCACCGATGACAGTGAAATTCATTAGCTCTCCTTCAGGCTGCACAGCACATGTACATCTATGCACACGGCACTTTTCCCACATTGGATTCCATCAGTTTAAAAAAAACACAAAAACGTTGCACCTGAAAAGGGGTAGATTACATAACAATAGAGTCTGTCTGTCCAATGCCCTTGTATGTAATCAACAATGACAAATTTCTTTCTATTTCATCTGTTTTTTTTTTGTTTTTTTCGTTAAAAAATTCACATCTTTTTTGTTATGTCTTTTTTTCATTCATTTCGTCAAAAAACCTTGAAAATTTTGTACAACTTCAAATATTAGTATATTTTAGATAGAAGATACAAACCGAAAAAAAAAATTTCCCACCCACGCGCTTTAAATGGAAATTTCATTATTAATGGTTGATGCTGATTCCATGTGGAATATTTCTACGGAGTGAAATACGAAATCCAATTTGAATACTATTGAAGATCAAAAGAGGACGGAAAAATTTAAATAATATAAAGCAGCAACAATAACAACAACAACAACGACAAAATACATGCCCAGAAATAGATAAATTCGTGCGTTGAATTACGCAAAAATTTATCTCGCAATTCCGTACGTGACTTTCGTGCACATTTTCTATTTTTATGTGTGAGGAGGAAAATTTTTGTTATAAAATGTGTGATTTTTTTTAACCTGAGAAATAATGGTGGAGTAAAAAAAAATTACAATTTTTTTTTTAATAATTCATCTTCCAGGTGGAATTAAAAATTATTGTGTGCTTTTGAGATTGTAATCAGATTTGTGTTTTTGTTGTTATGAATTGCGGAATAGAAAGTGATATTTATAAAGAAAATTTGATTTAATTGATTTTTTTTTTAATTTTTTCTTCTTTTTTTAAAAATTGCACTTTTATATTGAGCTGGTAGTCAGCCAACACTGGAGTCAAAAGATCGAGAGATTAAAGTGTAGTTTATGAAAATATGCACGTGCCGTAACTATTCTGAACTGGTGGTGAAAGTGTAATCATAACTTTCAACCATTGGCCACTGATAGCTGCGAAATATGCTAATATGAATAGGCTAGTCCTTGCCAAGAAAGGTCAGCGTCAGGCTTATAACTTCTCCCGTAAGCCTTCTATTCCAAACAAGACCAAATCGAAAACGACGACGACATTTGCAACGAAAAAGAGGAAACAATTTAAGACTTTTCTGATGGACCGATGAACCTGGAGTAGCTGGCCGATATCCTGTCTAAATATAATATTGAGCTAACAAGCACTCTTTCACAAGCCGGCCGTTGTGGCGAATAGATCAACCAATCATTCAGATGGCAGCAAATAACAACGTTTACGCATGACCAAGGCATACTATAATGGAACAAAACCCAATCGAATAGACCACATATTGATAGACCCTTGCCCACCTTCTGCACTTTATGACGGTTCATAAGTAGCGAGGTGCTGACTTCGATTTGTATTTGTATCACTACATTATTGGTATGTTCCTGTAAATTGCAGCGCAGAATATATTTTTATGTACAAATTAGGTTGCAATTAACACTTACGCCCTATTCAAAGAAAGGCCCAGGAACACCTACCTACGACCATGCATTAATATTCGCTTTAAGTTAAAGTAAAGTAAGTCCTGAAGACGGTAGCACATCTAAAAAATTTACAATTTACATTACGTTGTACAGAGATTAATCTTTTTGCCAATCAAAAAGGCATTTTAGAGCAATGGGAAGAAATATTTCATGGAATTGCTAAATGGCGTACTAAAGCATGAATTTGAGGCTCCACCAAAACCTGATGATGATTCTACGCTGCTGGAACAAGTGTAAAAGGAGTTAAAAATTCATAAATCGGCTCAAAAACAACGGGGTCCAAAGTGAAGGGAGCATTTTCGTTGGACTAATAAAATACGACATGCCTGCTGCACCCTATAGGCTATTCCTACACCAGGGACCATGGTTCTGGGAGCACGAGCTTATTTTGGGCCAAGGGAAGCGCGCGGAGAAACTATGTTCCCAGAAGCATGGTCCCTCGTGTAGGAATGGCCATACACAGTAAAGGAGATTCCAACACCATAAAAAACTACCACCAGCAAAGGAGAGAAGAGGCAATGCAGATATCGTAGGCGAAGAGACCTTTATCAGCTTCATAACCCAATATCATCAGAAACAACAACTGTTATCTTGATATCGAATCTCTTATCAGGGAAGATTCTACGGATCAGTCGTCGCTTATCGAGTGCAGAGAAGAGAACGTCATCACCAACAGCACTACCAGTTGGAATTACAGTCAATTTGTTTTTCATTTTGCTCTAAGCACCGTCATAATACATACCGCCAAAAATATATATAAGACCGTAATTAAAATTAATAAAGTCACGTATTGAACTAAAGGTGATAGTGTGTTCCTACCTGTATTCCCCCCTCAACTCCGGAAACCTCATTCGGATACAGAGATATTAAAGGAAACGGCAATTATCGTGCCATAATTTTGTTGGGTTAGACAAATAATATTAGCTGTGTTCCTTTTCTACTTTTTAGTACTTGCGAGTAAAGCAGAAAAGGAACGCGAAATTTGTGCTTATGAGTAAAACCTAACCTCAAATTTTTGATGTTAGATGATTAGAATAATTTACAACATAACAAAAAATTAATGCGGTAAATTTATTATTTATATTTTTATTTATTTTATTTATAAATTTATTAATTTTATTTTTATTTAGAGGTTTTATATGAAAAAAGCTCAATACAATCAAAAGCCTATCTATATACGCAAAATAACTCACAATAGACTCCAAAATTGACTTTTCCTCTAGCAGATTTCTATTGCTTAACTACTTTCGATTGCTTCTTGGGTGTTAGAGCAAGATTATCTATTAGTACTTGTGAGTAATAAATAGTAAAAATGAGCAGAAAAGGAACACGGCTATATTCTTCTCTGTCAAGCTCAAGCAAAAAGAGTTTTAAAATATATTCGATTACCTCTTCATAGAGGCCGCAAGTTAGACCAACCATCCACTGAAATAAATGGGCCAGACTAGAACGCCCAAAGTTTAGAGAAATTGGGACCAGTGGGGGGAACAGTCGCATGAGGCCATGATTAGATAGAGCTGGATGAGTAAGCAAGTAAAGATTTAATGAAATGAAAGCACTTAAAAATATTTTAAAATGTGGGCAGTTGAGAGAATTTTGAAGTCTTTCACCGTCCCTTTATTTTATTATAAGAAAGCTATGCCTGGGACAAAACAATGACTGCGGCAATACAATAGGATATAGCTTCTTCACTAGTAATTACAGGCGATGCCAGAAACATAGAAAGGAAGAAAGGTAGGGAGGTAAAAAGCAATTATATTTAAGTAGGAGAAGTGGAAAAACGAAGATTCATGCCGCTGCTTTAACCCCTTGGCTACAAGAATAGAAGATCATGTGATATATTAAATGGGCTTCATCATCATCACTGGCGCTGAGGCTTGGCCTCCTGAAGAATCTTCCAAACTTCTCGGTCTTGCGTTTTGCTCTTCCAGTTGGTAGTCCCAATTGTGCGTAAGCCCATATCCTATGTCGTCTTTATATCTCTTCCCAGCTCTTCGTTATAGCCTTCTTCCCTCTGGTGTTTGGAGGTACAAGATTTTTGGGAGTACTTCTTCAGGTACTCTCTTTACATTTCCTACGCAGCGCAGGCGTGAGATCTTAACACATTTGGTTATGTCAGGTTCTTCGTATATTTGGTACAACTCGTGGTTGTTTCTTCTTCCTCTTCATTTACTGCGCCTGTGAGGAGTACTGCATTTTATGTTATGTGTCGATTGTTATATTTTTTCCTGTTCTTCCTCTACTATTTCTATTGGGTTATGGATGACGACTATATCATTTGCATATGCCATTGTTTAGAATTGTCCCTCTAGTTTCTATAGGTACGTGCCTCTCGAAACGGATTTTATAATATGATGTGAAATACATAGTGAGGCCTCAGACACCTTGTTCGTTTCAAAGGGCACCGATTTATTGCTCCGAATTCTTACGCAATTTATCAGCAGGCTTCAGGAGGTTTGAGGTCATCAAGCTACGCCGGCCTGCGGATGGAACAGACTGACTACGGCGGATCTAGAAACAACAATCGTGCTGAAGGGATGAATGGTACTGCATGAATGTAAAACCAACAATGGACTCCAGCTACCAGGCGTCGTGGGATCAGTATTATTCCATATTCAGAGGTGATGACGAGAGACTCGGGTGGTCTTAATTCCGAAAGCACGCAAAATCCTATCGACTCATCAGCCTATCTTCCTTTTTCCTGAAAACGATGGAGAAGGTTTTATGCAACCATGTTAGGATAGGTCTTACGGTGAACCCATTCCACTGCTTGCAATTTGCCTACCGACCGGGCAAATCTACAGAGGCTGCCAAATTTAACCAGAATAGGGATGGTTGTTGATTGCGGAGCAGATCCCGAAACAGCGGAGCACTTGCTGTATGATTGTATGGCTACAGCGAGGAGGAGATTAAGGCTTCTCATCACAGCTTTCTTGTTGCCAGGGAGATTTGATATAAGAATGCTAAATCAATTTTAAGCTATATCAAAAGCCTTAACCTCAACGTTTTTTAATGACGGGGTTGGTACCATGGAACTAATAGGTCACAGTGTCTGCAAAGAAGCCTCCTCAAAGAAAGAAGATCTTTACAATTGATTAATGCACCATAATCTAATTATAGAGAAATACAGTATATATAAGAGTCCTAAGTATCAAGTGTCTAGGAGTATATACCACGACTAAACATTACCTAAAAAAACAAACATTATTTTCCAATCTTTTTAAATTTTACCAAAATTTTAAACCGAAATTACTTTAATATTCCAATATGATAAGGCGAATAGAAATTTCATGTTTTATATTCCATAGAATATTTAAAAAGAAACGCCTATAAAAAATACCTGCGTCACCTGGCGTTCATCGGCTTTAATTATTAATACTTAAATGGATGAAAATTCCGAAGCCCTTTAATATTTTATTTCCAAAACACGAAATAGTTTTTTACTTTAGCATTTGGTAATGAAATTTTTTTGCCTTTATTTTTTTATTTGTGTATTCACATTTTTTTATTACAAAGTAAATTCACACTTCAATCGAGGTATGATAAACAAACGCATCAATGATTGCAATTATTTTTTTTTTTTTGTAACTGCAATAGAAAAACAATTATTTTTTTGTTTTATTTATATGGTGGAAAAAAGGTAAAGAATATCTAAAAAAAAAAACAGGAATAAAGCATAAATTATTCACGTTCGACTGATTCCTTTTATGCACGCATTATTACATGCAAGGTATACGATGAACCTTTTGTATATATATATGTACTATATAAAGGTGTGTATGCTCTGCTCATCAATCAATAAAATCCCATTCGATTCGTGTTAATATAACGCTTGAAATCGATTTATGTTGTGATGAAATTGATTCAGGCCAATACTTTGTGTCTATACTATACTATGTATCTATAGAAAATGGTCCAGGGGAGAGAAAAAAATATACAATTAGTTCCGGTTCACCTCAAGAAACCTTCCGTGTAGTAGCGGCTACTCTATTAGTTCCTTATAAGAAAGAAATGCCCACAAAGGGTCCCCCGATGTATCCTTATCTTTCTCTCTGTCCTTTTGTACTGTTCGTCCATGAAAAAAGTACTATTAAATAATTAAAGAACATTTTACCCATCATGGGTGTTCCTTGAATTTAATTTTCTTCTTTTTTTTTATAGTGATTAAAGTGTATCAAAAAAAAACTAGAAAATTATTCATCCGCAAAGCCCTTTTTTTTACTGTAGTGGTGCCCACATGAGGAGAGCTATGTTTGATATGGAAGAGAAGCATCAATTATTATTACACAATGACCTACAGCTCCCATCATACCGGCTACTATGTCATCCTATAGATAGATGAAATCCATGGTGTAATGGTTGGGGCCAGTTTTGGGTGGAATTCATTTGCACCGACATTGCTGCTGCTGCTCCTACAGGCGGGGAGAAAGGTCATTATTATCGGTTAGTAAAAGGCGTGCGTGAGAGAGCAAATTCCATTGACGCCCTCGACTTTGAAAATATAATACAATTGCCGCCGATGGGAATATGATTAAAAATTAAGCGAGAAACTCCATTTACCCAGATTAATTCATGCAGGCTCGCTAATGGGAAAAGGGCAACTTATAATTCTCGCCTGGGAATAGGAAGAAACAATTTTACCCCCTATAGTATCCTCCTATAATAACAGGTGTAAATATGCGCTTATGTACAGGAAATACAAAAGCCGCGCGCTGGGAAGTTGAAGAATTTATATCATCATCCTTCCCATCCTCATTCTTTCTTTTATGTTGTTCATTCTCCCATATTAGGTCTGGTTGTGGCCCTTCTTATTGAAACAGGTTCACATGCTCGGTATACAGAATGCATTTAAGGGAAATGCAGAGTCCGTCGTCGTGTTCTGTTCTGCGGTCAGTCTTAGTAGTTACCGGCCATCAAAAGGGACCAGAGCCTCATACCACAAACAACAACATATCTGGCGCTTTTTTTGTAAATATATTCCTTCCTTTAACCGCATTGACAGCTGACCGTAAACACAGGAAGAATGCTTCATTGGCAGCCGAGAATATTCACTCTCCTTTTCGGCCGTTACAAATGCCTGGAATCTTGATCGTCTTTAAAAAATAAAAACAGTAAAACAACTCCAAAGTCAACTTTAAGTCCCTTCAAAAAAGGTATGAATACTATACACCAAACCACAAAAAAAAAGAATTCATTTTCTTCTTCTTTATAAGTTTTGCCCATTTTTAGTTTTCTCAAGACTCTATGAAGTCGTTTTTTGCTTACAAAAAAAAAATTAAAAAAAAACCACACACAAAATATAACTCGCGGGAATATAAACACACGCAACGCGCGCAACTCTTTTTAAGGGATCAGGTGTTGGAAACCTGTTTTTGGAGCTGTTGTGTAAAAAAAAACACACAATTTTATGTTGTGGAACGCTAAACCGAACGTTATAAATACGAGATGCCCAACATATATATATGTAGGGGGCCATATACACACTATTTATGTACGTTGCGCGCGCAGATAGTCAGCACACAACAAACAAGTTTTAATCTTGGCCCCGTATAGCCGCATTATTCTAATGTTGGATCACATTGCGGCGCGGCTATTTGGCCGTTTTTTTTAAAACAAGATTTCGAGACTCCCATCAGACGATTATCAATGAACTCAGAGGCCGACTTTGACTGTTATGTTATTTATAATAAAACCAAAAAAAAACAAAATTAAGAAAGAAAGAAAAAACCAAAAAAAAATAACTGAAGAAACAAGAAACAAGGTGTGTTCGCGTCCATTCGCATAAACAGTAACCGTTCCCTACTGACCACTCTCGATATTTACTTTTCAGATCAATAAACTGTTTTGTCTTATTTGATGTGATTGAAAGTGATAAGTACGCGAATTACGGTTATATAAAGTGGATATATAGATATAGACCGGACCATACGTAGAGATATAGACCATAGGTAGGTTAAGTGCTTTTTTTTCTAATTTTCGTATTTTATCCTCTTATACAAGTCACATGCAGAAAACAAAATGAAAATGTTACTACCACAAAAAAACATTATTAATAATTTTTTTTATCAACAACAGAAATTAAGTAGCTTTTATTGACATTTTATCCATAACCAAATTAATAACGATCGTGTGATCCTCGTTCAACTTTTTTTTTGGTTCATGCTCATCTCATCAAACTTAAGTCATGATCAAGCATTGATTTAATGCATGGATTAACTTAAGAGCTGTGAATGATTATTGGGTTTTCGAGTAGATTACTGAGTTACTAAAAATATATCTATACAATATGAAAAGCTGACAGCCGGAAGCAGATTAAAATTAGGTCATTTCCAAGATAGCGAGGATTATCGTAGAAATTACTACTAAATACCACGAAGGTGACTGTAGTTTCCTTGTGGTGAAGAATTATTTTTTTTTTTGGTATCGAATAGAAAATTTGTAATAATTTATGGATGCCAATGGATTTATGACTTTGGTCCATGAAAATACGACTTACTTATATTATATGTAAAAATTTTGTAAAGGGCTTTGATTGATTTGAAAGTCACTGGAATTGTCTTAAGATGGTTAACAATGGAGAGAAACTTTTAAAAGACTTTTTTGTATAAAAACGTGTAAAGATTGTCTTTGTTTTTAAATTTAAACAAATATTTGTTCACTTGGGTGGAATTTCAACAAAGGTATAAAATTCAGAGTGATATCAGCTTATTTGGCATGATCACATATTCCAACTGTCTATACAAAAAATTAAAAACATATCATGGAAAATCTACGTCTGACATTAATTTACCGAATCTGGTGATATTTCAGTTGTAAGACTTTCCGCTTTGAAAAACATGAACTAGTTCGGTATTCATTACGAAAAGTAATAAATTAGTTCTACTTGTGATTATTAGTAACTAGCTGGAACCCGGTGCGCCTATGCTGCTCCCAAAAGCCAATAGTAGTAATCAGGTGATATGAATTTTAATATACAGTAGGAGAGTTTGAAAAAGGCAATTTTTTGGTATTTTTGATTCCAAATAACAAAATGTGAAACTATTAGGGATCTGACATTTTGATCGAGACAATAAAAACCATCCATTGACATGGCATTTTTCGAGATATGAATTTTCATACATTTACTACCTTAAAAACTCCCATATACCGATTTTAATTGGAATCGGAATACAATTCGCAAACTCGCCGGCCATATTGGTGCGGCCATTTTGAATTTAAATTTTGATCATAAAGTCGTTATTTGCTACCTTAAAAAACCTCAGATACAGATTTTCATTGGAATCGGAACACAATTAGCAAATTCGTCGGCCATTTTGAATTTATAAGTTTTGACCAGAAATTCGTTATTTGCGACCTTAAAAACCCCTAGATACCCACTTTCATTGGAATCGGAATAAAATTGGCAAATTCAACCATATGTCTGCGGCAATTTTGAATTTCGATCATATTTCGGCGGCCATTTTGAATTTCGAAAATCGGGCTTCGAGGTGTATCATAGGAGACCTCCACGGAACTTCATGCAAAAATTCAAAGCTCTGCGGTGATTTTCAACGAAGTTCCATCAACAGCGCCATCTAGAAGTGGCTTTAGAAGGTAATAAAATAGCCTATGTTCTAAGTTTGAATGTAAATAGCACATGGTTAAAATTTTATTAAGATCGGTTGCACGGTGTAGGAGCCTATAGCGATCATACATACACACATTCATTTTTATATAGATGAACAAGGTAAATTGATTTTATTCACAATTTAAACTCCATAGCAGTAAATAATGTCATTCATTGGCCGGCTTAGTATAGCAGACTATAGCGCCAGTCTGCCATCTTAGAGGTTGGAGTTTGATAATATAATAATATAGAATTCAAGCCAATAAGTGAACGATTATGTTCTTTACAACTGCGAACGAAATTCTTTACCCTATCGGTCATAAACGCAAATACAGAGAGGGTAGAGAAAGGAGACACGGCCAAGGACACTTTCTATTATAACTTTGAGCACGCTTGTGATACGGCCCCTTCCAATGACACCAAGATAGTGATAGAAAACGTGAATGCAAAAATTGGAAGAGAGAACAGACCGACCATTGAAAAGGAAATTCTTTACGCAACTTTAAACAATAATGTTATAAACTTTGCAATGATCCAAAATATAATCGATAGCTCAACATATTTCCCAAGAAAGTACATTCACAAAACCCACGTGGTAATCCCCTAGCGTAAGATACTGTTATTATATTGATAGACCATTATACTCTTACACAGACGGGCAGCTTTTAGTATCCTACAAGTAAGATTCTGTAGAGGTGCGAATTGTGAATCGGACCACTTCCTAGTAAAAGCTACGCTCAGATGTCGGCACTCAAGTTAAAAAGCAATAAACAAAAAAAAAACATCGAACTTGATCGATTCTAAGAACAGACTGGATTGGAGAGATATCGGGCAACCCTAGGATAGGTCCAAAAAAATAATGCAGATACAATCGAGGGAATATGGCTAAAAATGAATACGCTACTGACAGATGTCACAAAGGAGGCAGTGAATGGTGCGACGTGGTATGTAAACCATCTTTAGAGGCCAGAACTAAAAATAGAGAAATATACGTAGTGAAACTGAAGAGGAGAATGTAGGTACCTGAAATTCGAGGAAACGAGAAGAATAGCAAAGTGGAAGAAGAAAATACAATACGTTAACAACTGTTAGAATACAAGGAAGTAAACTTCTTCAAACAAAAACGCTTTAAACTATCCTTCGATATATGTTAGAACAAAAGAAGACACTATAGCCACAGGCAACAAAGACGTCTACAACATAATGATGACACCAGAGAAACAAATGTACCAACCCTGGAAGAAGTACAAAGTGCCACACGATCCTTAAAAAATAGCAAATCCGCAGGAATCGAATCAAAGAGTTGATCATTCAAGGAGGCGAACCGCTATACACGATGTAACTATACTGCATATGGAGAAACCGTAAAATGCCCGAAGATTGGGAGCAAAACATTATCTTCTCAATTCATAAGAAAGATGACAAGTTCTATAGAGGCATAGCTCTTTAGAGCACAGTATATAAACTAATGACAAACATAATTGAATCTAGACTGAAACCCTATGCAGAAGTAGCAATTAGTGAATACCAAGCTGGATTTAGAAAAATTAGGTCAACAATAGACCAACTATTTTTAGTAAGGCAGGTCCTCCGAAAATTCTGGGAATACAACATCGAGGTATATCAACTTTTCGTCGATTTCAAGCAAGCATGCGACAGCATCGACAGGAAAAAAATATATGCAACAATGCTGGATCTAAAGATATCAATATTAGTCACTGAAAGATGCAGAAAAAGCCCTGAATTTACTATCAGATGGGAAAAGACCAGTTGGCAAACCACGGTCAAGGTGTGAAAACGGTGTTAAGGCCGGTGAAGCAAAACTCCTCAACATAGAAACTCAAGGCAAGCTGCTAAGCCGAGAAAAGTTTGGAGGAAGGAGCTAAAGGAGGCCAAGGATAGAATTGGGCTGTAGAGTTAGAGTCATCGAAGAAGAAGGTTCACTTTAATGCACAATCTCTTTGTTCATTCGAAAATTGCTTTGTAGCTTGTGCACTGCATCACAGCTTTTTACTTTATCCACCTTTGCGTGAAACTATTTTTTCATAACCACGTCATTTCCTTCCGTACAGAAGTCTTAATATCGGTAACGAAGACTGCATATTAATATCTGATGCTACTTCGGAATGCATCTTCGAATTCTTATCCTTCCACCTGGAACGTCCATAATATAAATTGACTGAGGTACTCCAAAGGTACGACTCTCTCTAGCATAAATGACACGCTTTTGCGGAAACTTATAAATTGTACACCAATCCACAGATCAATTTACGAGAGTCTCTGACATTGCAAGCCAAGGAGTGGAATCCCTTGGTATGTTTCTAACTTCCTATCTGAAGTGGTACTCTATTATAATGAATTACCTCTCGTGTGCTTGCCTAATCAGCGCTAATTTCCCGTTACCGATTTCCTGCGCGCACTATCTGGCTGAGGCTGATTCGCTCTTCCAAGCCACTGACTGGGATTTGTGCTTTCGTAGTAAGAACTTCAGCTCTGTCGCTTTGGTAAATCAGGCCTGGCTGTGTTAGATATCTCCAAGACATTGGTAACGACAAAGTTCTAAAAAAAACTGGACTGAATTTCCTTTCTAACTGTTCAATCAATATAGTATTGGATGGCGTCTAATCTAAATTGTATACCATCTCTGTTGGTGTCCCTAGGGCCGGAAGGGTCGTGTCGTAATTCATTCTTCCAACATGAAATATTACCGTATCTCTTAAACATAAAACTACATCAATGCTTCTTCCTTTTTAGTGGACGGCTAGATCCCCTAAAAACACCTATTCGTGGCTAGATATGAAGCAAAATCGCGTTCTTAAACGCATCAATACTAGCGCTATTTCATTTTCTGTAGACACATTAAACCACCCTAGCCAGTAATGGCGCCATAGACCAACTAAACTAAGCCACACATTAGGCCGCCCCATCCTACAGTCTTCGGATTCATTCATAACTAGACCTCCTTTCAACTGTGGAACAATCATCCGCAGACAGTACAAAAGTATAAGCAACATCCAAAAGTTCAAACGTAAGATTAAATGTTTCCACCTTCAGTAGCCTCCAGATTCCCTTTGACTTATCCTTTCCTCTATTGCAATCTTCAAAGTATGCTTACTACAAGACATTGAACTATGACGAGTACGACATGACGTACTGGTAGTACGAAAGGTGATTTCTGAGCTTAGTTTTTTATATAGAAAAAAAAGCAAGAAGACCTCCAACTACTTGAGAATATTGAAGCAGTATGGTGCAAAATGTTTAATCGCTGAAGACGAGTATTTTTTTATTTGCATAAATCAGTTGAACAGGTCAAATTGGGCAGAACAGGTGTCATCGATATTCATCGTTCCAGATGACCCATTGAAGTCTCGATCAATCCGTTGCAAAATCCCATAATCAAAAAGACGTATAAAAATTTCGACAATTGCTGATTTTTGTAATGTTAGTGCTGGAATGGAGCAGTCGATCATTCATAACAAGCTGAATTATCGCAAAATGTATCTCGAACAATGAAACTCACAAAACAGTTGACTCAAATTCATAAATTATGTGTATTGTCCATTTGTTATTTGTTCTATGGGCATTTTAAATAAAGTAACGAAGTATTGCGTATGCTTACAAGAAAATACATAAAAAACATACAATTTAAAAAAAAATTTTACCGCATAAAATGGCGGCAATTTTAATATTTTTCGAATTGTTGCCAATTGTTGCCGTAAAAAACGAAATTTTTTTTTGAAATATCACTCACGTATTTATAGCATCAAAATATACATATTTTCTCCAATTTTTATCAAAATCCGACTATTTTCCCGTTACTTATTGCATTTTTAATAAAATAAAACAAAATTTCATACATTTTGGTTTTTTGAGGTTAGGATTGATTTTTAAAATATTTATACTGAATTAGTTTGATAGTCTATTCATTCACGAGTATTTTCCAATTTTTTTTATTTTTCTACGACCAACAGAACTGGAGAAATTTAAAAAATAGTGTAGAAATGCACTCAAAAACATTTATTCCATTTTCTCGTGCATCACAGGACCGATTTTGCAGAAATTTATTTTTATCTTAGCTTTATCTTAACATATGTAAAGAAAAAAAAACAAAAAAATCCAACTTCCTAACTACATCATAACATCGCTTTTTTTTGTTTAATTTGCCTCTACTAATACGCATATTCGAGCGTATATAGAACGGACTAGCGAACAGAATAGTGTTTTTGTCTAGAATAACACATAGATCGACAATTTGATCGACATGATTGCAATACCTTGTCGTTGAGATAATAAAGGTCCATTTACATCTCAAACGCAAAGTGGAAACTTTCTTTCAGAGAAAAACATGCCAATTTCTGTGCGATAAAAGAGCTCCCACCTTCCACTTCCCTTTGGTTCTGGTATGTAGAATGGCCTTAATACTACAACTGTGGGTTTTTTTCTACGAGAAAAGGTAATTACTTGACATTTGCTGATGTTAAGATGTAATTTATTGGCAGTAAGGCATTGATTTTCACCTGCATAAGGGATACGTCAGTTTTGGAACTTGAAGATACTACATCGTCTGGTCTGGTCGTCTGCGTTAAAGACAAGCGGAATACTCTCTAATTTCTCGAACAAGTCACAGTTGAAAATATTAAATATAAGATGGCTACCCTGAGGAACCCCGGAAGCTATTTCAATTACATTTACAAGGAATCCTTGGAATCTGTTAATCTGTGTTCTTTCGTTGAGAATGATTTTATCCATCCAAGGACAGAACCTGATATACCTAACTTTAATAGAATATGAAAGGTCTTTATGGAACTTTCTAGATCGTGTTATAATAGATGCGATGAAAGTTGAATTCTTCTGAAAGAGGCACGAACATAGCTGGACTGGCCTACCAAGCTACCGGGAGTTTCCCGGTGGGCCGTGCCGAATGTTAAATCAAAAATGTTTCCTCTAAATAATTTTTTTTTGAAAAAAATAAAATTTTCCCACAAAAAAATAAAAAAAAATCAGCGTATTCCGTAAACACAATTCCTTTAAAGAACACAAATCTCGCGGTCTCCTACGAAACTGCCAGTTAGTTTGTTGAAGACTGTTATTTAATAAGGATTGTGTGGAATTTAAAAAAAATCTAACAAATTCAAAATATCAACGAAACGACGAAGAGGTTAGGAGAACCAAAAAATTAAAAAACAAGAACTTTTAAATGCGTAGTATCAAAATTGTCCGGACATTATTCATAGAAAATATTCCAAGCTTTCTAATTTTGGAAAAAAAGGTATAGGTTAACTACGTAATTATTGGAGAAAAAAGTAATGAAGTTGAAATTGTAGTTAGAAAAACCAAAATTTTGACTTTGACGACTCATAACTCTGGAAGTTGCTAGGGTTGGTAGTACCAATACTGGTGCTTAAGTAATCCTGAGAGAAGCTAGTTCAAATAACGATAAAGGACTCGTCAGACATGACCGAAAAGGTCCATCTCTTTTTCAGTAAATGTAGGACGTGGAAAACAATTTCCCGTCCAAAAAGTGGGGATCTAAGGTTTGAAAAAAATAGTGATGTTGGAAAAGGGTAACGTAATTTTTGCACGGGTTTTAAAGAATGCTCGGATTTTGTTGACAAGTGATGTTTTATGGGGATGCTATCGGAAGCTGCTGAAAAGTTAAAAGCTGAAGCTGAAAAGTAATTTTCATTTAGAACCGGTTTCATTCCATCGAGTTTATTAGATGGTGCTTGTGGCTCTTGGCCGAAGTCTTTTCAAAAAAGGGCTTCACCGAATGTTATGAAATTTTTTCCAAAGCACGTTTTCATTAATATGCTTCGATCGGCATCCCAACGAAGCCGATATAATTTTTGGTTTGCGCGATATCGTGCGGGTACAAAAATTACGTACGTCGTTTAAACAAAAAAACGGCTCAACCGAATTTTATGAAAATCATTTTAGATCATGCTTTAGTTAATACGCTTCGATCGGCACCTCAACGAAGACGATATCTTTTTTGGTTCGCCCAATATCGTGCAGGAAAAAATACTACGCACGTACGCACAAACATACCTACACATACACACATAGTTCTTCTCATAATTATGCTTAAAGAATAACTTTTGAAAGCAAAAAAGAATTTTACTTGATTGTTAACAAAATGTATTGAAATGGGCCGAAATTTTTGAATTTCCCGGTCCTAAATTCATTTTCAGTCCAGCCTTGGGCACGAAGTTTGAAAATAACGAAACGATCAAAAACGCTGTACACAAATGTCTTCGTCAGTAAGGTCAAGAATATTTTATCACTACTCTATATCGCTGTTGTAAAACTACCAAAAAGACGGGTGTAAGTTTGATTGTCATTGAATTAATGGTTTTTGTCAACAGCCATTTATCTCGGTATGTCAATCGCCGTTTAAATATAGTCAATATGATTCAAAAGTAAGAATTTTTTTCAAATACAAAAAATCGTCAAATTGTCTATTCTACACTTGTTTTTTCCTAATATAAAAACGAAATTATGAAGAAATATTCCAGAAAAAAAAATACAAACATCATAAAAATCATTTTTACATAATATATTTTCCATAAATCCTTGCTCCTGTCAAATCTTTTCCTTGTTTTGCGTGCCAAACTTGCTGACAAATGGCGAGACGGTAAATAGCCTCCCTTATACCCAAAGTTTTAGCTTAGCCACGTAAAAAATAACCAAAAAGGATATTATGTATAAAGTCGTAGTGAAAACAATTTTGGGGAAATTATGTTGTATTATTTCGAGAGAAAAAAATGGGTTTTTATTATTGTGGTTTGTATAAACATAAGACCGTTAAAAATGCTATACTAATTTAAAATCAAGGATTAAAACTATTTATTAACCACATATAAAATGAACCCAACTTACCACTTAACACCGTTGTCTGAATAGAATCCAACTCATAGAATCCGTTGCTGCTCTTAATCCGTTAATCGAAGAAACGTGATTAGATGATAGATGGCGACTTCAAGACTTGTGAATTTTACTTTTTTTTTTTGGGCAAGATTTTCTTCAATCTCTCACCTCAGCAGCAACGATCTTCACAATAATAATTTCAGACCACTGAACTCACTGATTTCGTCGAAAAAAACGAACCAAAATTTCTCTTAAATCAAAAACAATTTAAATTTTTTGTACCAAAAACCAAAAAAAAAATAAAACAAAATTCACAAAACTTTTTTTTTACACTTTTATTGCGATAGTAAAAAATATTTATTTTTTGTTGTTGTATTTTTTCGGTGGTTGATTGCGTGCGCGAAAAAATTTTATCACGAAAACGACCAGAAAAAAATTCGCTAACACTGCAACACGCGGAAAGAAAAACGCGAAATTCAGTTTCGAGTTTATTTTCGTGGAGAAAAATGTATTTTATTTTTTTATTTTGTTTCTACTTTTTTCTATGTATTTTTAGGTAACTTTTCAAGGTGAATACTTTTTTATTTATTATTTTCTTTCGTTCCAATTTTTTTTTTGTTTTTATTATTTTCGAAAAATTGATGAAGTTACGTAGAAAACTTGGTTATCGCACGCAGAGTTTTAGTGTAATTTATTCGTTAGCGTTAAACCGATCACTTTGGCCAGCAACCATACACCCACCATATACACACTAATACTATATTCGTTTCGTATTTTTTTTTTATTTATTTTTTTTTATACTTGGGAAGCCCTAGTTTGTGCCTTGTATATATATATTATACATATAAGTATATATTTCTTCTTTTTTTTTGGTATGTTCGGAATTAAATAAATTATTCAAGGGGAGGCCCCAGAAGGACGTAATCTCTACCGAAAATCCTAGTTATCCTGAATGTCGGCTTTTTATTGATTTTACTCTATAAGGAATTCTCTTGTTATGGTTACACCAGGAAAAAAAACCGAGAAGAAGCAAAAAAAAATCAACGTTTTTTTTTTCTTCCTTCTTTTGCCTTCCAATAAATTCCTTATCCAACACGATTTTAGTCTTTGGCCGAAGGACCCCCGGGGAAAGCACTCGGGATCTAATAACTAAGTTTCACACAACATACACAACATCGACCAACCAAAAAAAAAAACTCCTTTTATTATAAAAAAAAATATAATTTTTTTTTCGGGGTATTGATCAAAAATCTTCGATTGATTCCTCTACACACTGAGACTGACTTTTATGATATTTTTGCTCTCTTCGGTGTTTTTATATTTTTTTGTTATATTTTTCCCCAAAAAAAAAATATATAAATACATGTATATATATATATACTTTTCCAGGAGTGTAATAATTCGTACGTAACGAAAACCACCGTGGTGTGCTCTCTAATAAACACTCAAAAACGCAATCAGCAACCGAAACCGGAGCGCCCTTACACGAAACGGTTTTTGTGGGTGACTATGAACTTAGCGCTCAGGTATAAAACTCGGGGCTCCTGTGGGGTACACCTAGGTGTGCGTTGGTGTTGTATGTTTCGTTTTTATTTTTCCCTGCTTTATTTCTTTTATTTTCTCTATATTTATTATTCTTAGCCGCACACAAAACTTGTACTTCCATAAACTACATACACAAGAAAAACAAAATTATTATTCCCTTTTTATATTTATTTCAGATTAAAAAAAAAATTTTAATATTTTTTTGTATTTCTTGCAGTGTAATAAAAACTTCAAAAAAACTCTTCACTCTGAAGGAGCTAGCGTCCGCCCAAAAACTCAAACAAATTTTTGCCTATGACCACCGAGTTGAACAGTCACCGAGCGTCTGCTTGCTGGTGGCTCTCTGGACGAGAATCTTGGAGGCCCATCAAGCATCCAGGAATGCTTCTTCTTGAGGCGGCTGACTTGAATGTATACCAACCAGAGAATAATATCAAAGTTTTCTTCTTTAGCGCCCGCAAAACCAACGCCAACCTAGAAGCACGATTTCTGTACGGTTAGGTAAAGGCAGCATGAGGACTGAGGAGGAGATGTCCATCCTGAGCCAACATGAGCTTCCCAGCTCCATTAACCTCGTCCGCTCCGAAACTTCATCGCGAGAGGCACATAGAGCTTAAGCAGCATAAAAAATAAGAGAGACAAAAAGCTGCGTTTCTACCATGAGGAGTATCCATATACTTGAACCCTAGGCACATAATATGAATACCCTCGGGAACCATGGAATCTTGCTCCACTGGCTTTATTGTATCCGGCGACACTCCTTCTATGGAAAGTCGATTGCTCTCAGTTCTTTTAGCACATAAAATATACTCTCATATATACATGTACTCAAATCTAGGGACGGCGTTTCTCCGTCTTTATGTAACTGAGAGAGTTTCCCAAAAACTCGCTCACCATCATCAACATCACAAGAGAAATTATGTTGTGTGATGCCTGCGCTCGCGCATAATTTCTAGAGTGAGTCCAAGATATTGGGGAGCACCCGGTGGGGCTTTCGGTCTATCTGGTCCGGCGGTATCCATTGAAAGGAGCTTTAGCATCAGTTGAAAGATTCGAGCGTGATTCTGTCGTCTCCACCAGGGGCGGAGTGCTTGACTTTTGAGAAAAGAAATTAGCTCTTTGAAATTCTGTATAGCGAATTTAATCGAAGAATTTTTGTTTAATAGAAAATGATGTTGCTTCAATTTGTGGACCACAAGAGCAAAGGTAGATCTCTACTGAGAAATGCATTAATAGTTTTATTGTGTTGATGGGGGATTTAACGAGATCAGATGGCACAGGAGACCATATCTGACCAAAGGGTGAGTGCTTCTTATATTCTGGCAGGAACGAAACCGAAAGCCGCAATACTAGCATTGACGTAAAACTCACCAAGAAAGCCATGTCCAGCCTCATTAGCTGTTCACCAGTTTCTGAGAAGATTATTACCGTGCGCCTGCGCACCAGACTAAGAAGTACTACGGTAGTCCAAAGCTACGCCCCAACTGAAGACGCAGGCAATGGCATTAAGGACGAACTTTATACGCGACTTAAAGGTTTTTCGCTCTATTGCAAGGGGAGACACCATTGTTTTTATGGGTGATTTAAACGAACAGATTTGCCCTAGCAACACCGACCTTCTAAGTTACTAAGAGAAATATGGTGAGCTTTTCGTAAACTTCTGTAGTTCGCATCAACTCACTTTTGCCACAAGAAGATATCGGCCGATGGTAAAACGAGAAATCAGATACATTACGTCGCCGTCAGCCGCATATGGAGATCTATTGTGTAGGATGTCAGCAGCTTTAGAGGAGCAGATATTGGAAGTGATCACCATTTGGTAGTAGCGACTATTCGCCTCAAAATCGACGCAATCAGAAACGCCTAATGCGATGCCGTAAACGGTTTAATGTAGGACCTTCTGTGAGGCAGCATTAAAAAGCGAGAATTTTGGTAGAATCGAATAGGTTCAAAGAAAGATCGTCCGTTTTGCACTCAGCCACCTCCCGTGGGATTTTCGGGGGTTGCATTACAGAAGTTGTTTCAAGTCATCTGTTTCGAGTTTTCCATTGAATTTTTCTATTTAAAACTCGTAAAAAATGTGTTGAAACGACCTCTGTAATCCCACCCCTGGGTATCTGCAACAAATCGTAAACCAGCAAACCGTTTCTGACGAAACAAATATTGAAGAACCAGGGGCGCAACAACGAGGGGGTCCGGATCCCCCCCTCATATATCGGGGCCCGGACCCCTCCTATATTAGGTAGACCCAACATAAAATCAAAATTTTTCGAACCCATATGACTCTAAGACGCCGACTAGTGAGTGGACAAATCATTTTTACTCTTTTGGAGGGCGTGAACTTTCTACCAAAAACAAAGAAAATCGAAAAACCACTAAGAGCCGTAAACATTATCGAGGAATACCTTTAACCGAGAGTCAAGCATTACCTTTACCCACAATCTGTGGTATGTTTAAAATGCACTCGAGTAAAAATAATTTAGTTGGTTAATTTTTTCAAAAGCATGTACGCGGCCGCAACGGATATCGAGCAAATGCACCTGCCGCACGGGTACGCACGCTCCCGCTAAAGGCATGAAAATCTAAAAATGCTTCCACTATAGAGGTGTGCATACGCCTCTGTTACAGATATGAATGTATTCGTAATCGAACATTCTAAACGTGAGTGTCGTTTTACCAAGCGGTCCTCCAACTGAGTACTAACCATGTCCAATGCTGCTTGACCTTCGCAATCGAACGAGAACCGGTCTATGATCAAACTTTATGTTGGGCCCTCCCAATATTTGTGTAGTTGCTGCGCACAACAAAGGGCGATATATTGACTGCAGCGGAAACGAGCATCGGTTATGTCCAAAGAAACTATCAGCAGCATTGAACCTCGGACACAACCTGGCAAACAATAAAACGCAGGAGTGGCCTAAAAAATAACGTGAAATCTACAAGCGACCCGGAAAAACGTTATCAACTTGGTGATGGAGGTAAAGAGAAGTACCCAACGTGATAAAAGAGGATTGTTTTTAATTAGAACAACTCGATTGTGGAACTGCTTTTCACAGTCGGTGTTTCCGAACTCATATAACATCTCATAGTTAAAACGCAAGGTCATAGTTCAAAGTACAATTATGTGATTTTGGTCTGGCTTGGAGAATATATAGACATCAATGGAAAGCCTGACAACATGGAAAAACCGTAAGGAACCGCATCGTGAAATGGCAACGCTGAATACCAAAAACGGTACGATGCTATGACCACCTATATGCAGGCTAATATGGTGATTAGGTGATTAGAGTACCACAGTAAGAAAAGATATGCTGAACATCCAACGGAGATCCCTTTGATAGCTTGTGACATTAAAAGAGGGCACGGAAGTTTCAAGAATAAACTGAAAAATGGGAATTCTTAAAGATGACACTTGAAGAATCCGTGTGCATTATGTGTCACTATTCGGCACTGACGAGAAGAGAGCTGCCAGGGGAGGGCCAGCTGTAGGGTCTCTTCAAACAGCTACTGTGTGTAACTAGGAGTATCAGTGGCAGTAGGACCAGAGCGAAGAAAAGGACCCCAAAAAAAGTGGTACGACTCGGCCTCGCTTATTCGATCTAGTCACCCACCAATTGCAATCTTGGGTCCATTACAGTCAACTGCACGTAGCAACAATGAAGATCCTATCTAGCTTTTCATGACCTCACTTAATACATTTCCGAGGTAAAAACAAACCATTCCAGATGAATGAACTCAAAATACAAGATTATTTAAAGAATTTATGGGAATCTGAAACGTCCCTACCGAAAGGAAATAAGATAATGTTTATTGAAAATAAATTTTAATTTACTGTTATTATCCTCATTAATATTTCCTAGAAATCAACATTTCTTCAACAAAACAAAAAAAAGGATTGAGATAAGCCAATACATAAATTTCTAGAACGTATTTTAAAAACTTCTGAAGCGCAGCTTGCACAATCTATACAAAAATATATTGTTATCATAAATAGTAAATAGGTACAGCATATTTGTAAAGAGCTATTTAAATACTAATAATAACTGAAAAAAAAAATAAGCTCAAAGTCAGATGTCAGATAATTAAAAGAAGGCAGATCCTCATTTGTGAGACATTTTATATACGAAAAACCCCAGATTTCGAAATTAATTGAAGATAATTCCTAAGAAAACCGATACTGGATCTCGTTTTGTTTTCATTTCTTTTTGTTCATAATCTTCAATTTTTAAATCAACCTTCAACAAATATAAAATCACAGCAACACAAATCTGGAAATTGTAGTCATAATCTTGTGAATTTCAAGTGCTTTTTGTGATAAGAATATTTTCTTTTGCTTGTTTCTTCTTCGGCGCCTTAATATGAGCATTTGAGACAGTTTCTCTGGTGGTAATCAACTTCTTAAACTCGACGGATTCAGTCAGTGTGAAGCACTACTAGCTCTACTCTACTATAATATAGCGTGATTTTGTAATTTCGATTTATTCTTTAATTTCCACCAAAGTGATTCATTCATTTCCTTTTTTTGTGTGTGTATTTTGTTTATATTCAAAATTATTATGCGTAACTTATGGGTGAAGAAGATTTCTTTTGCAACAAAATATTTTCCAACACAAGAAGCAATTCGTAGGAAATTCCTCAATCAACTCTTTGAATTACAGAAGAGGAGAGAGGCCAAATTGGGTATGAATCAGGTTGGTACCTTAAAATTTTTTTTTGCTAATGAAATTATTAAATTCGTTTAATTAAAAAAGCTAAACAAGGGAAAATCATGAGCAATCAAGGACATACACATGACTCTTAATCGTATTTAAATGAAACGAGGACGTGAAGTGCTGCGACTAACAACGAAATTCTAATTTAAGGTTTAGAAATTAAGGTTTAGCTCTGTAGAAAATTAATGATAAACAAATTTACAGTGGAAAATGCTTTTAATTTTTAATTATAATTTAAATCTAACATAATTTCCTACATTAAAGTCAGGCCATACTTACAGGAAGTTCACTATCTCTGCTTTCTTAGTCAAGTACTACATAATTTTTTGTTTGAACTAACTGATATTGTTTTTTTAATTGCTACAAATTTCTCTACAACTGCTTTATAACCGATCACCTTATTTTGTTAGTCCCTAGTAAGACAGCATATTATCTAGCTACTATTGTTTCTCGATGGTTAATGCACGGGTTTGTGAAAGTTGCAGTGATTCACAAATATTTATATTTTTTGGAGATGACTTTCACAAAATAATCAAAGCAATTCTAAAAGAACACCACTCGGGAAACTAAAGCCCACGTCCGCAACTGGTTCGGTAAAATAAAATTCAATAGAAAGTTAATCTTCTCTTTAGGAAGTTCTATCCAGAAGAATTTTACTACATTTACTAGAGGGAGGTGATAAACTCACTATACTTTATTTACAAGGCAGAGGCGATAACAGACAAAAAAACCAAGACCGACTTAGAAGAATCTCTATTCGCTTCAAATGCTACTTTCCAAGACAGTTCTATGCTACCCTCCAGTCCTAGGACTTCCACACCTTTAATAGAGAGGGTCTTCTTCAGAGACCGCGGAACCTTATTTTAACTGGGGTTGCGAGTATTCTTCGGAAGTGGGGAGGGGTTTAATATTCATTAAACAATATTTTTCAATAATTTATTAAATAAATTTTCGTAGTCTAAGAGCCAGTGGCCGGCAGACATACGGTATTTTAACAAACCCCATATTGTCTTCATTAAATTTCTTATACCTGCCGTACATGAAATGGGGACTCTTTTTTCTGACTGGCCGTTCTTATAGGAGAAAAAGGTGGTTTTAGTTGAAATTTTAGAAAAAAACAAAAATTTGGCTTTGAACTAACAGATTTTCTAAACGGAGTGACTGAGGTTGGAGCTATTGATATCAAAATGAGCCTAAAGCCTTGTTGCCGCATAGAACAGAAACAGAAGCAGAAACAGAAACCGAATTTCTGTTTCTGCTTCTGTCTGTTGCGGTTTTTGATCGGTTGCAAGAAGGAACAGAAACAGAAAGTCATATTTCTTGTACAAGTGCAGTTTTGTTTTTCCTTAAAAATGCTAAATTATTCTGAACGGATTGTAGCATATAATGCTGCAAATTATATTTTTGACGACGATTTGAAAAAGTCCTCATAAATTGTACCGAAAAAATAGTCGTAGAAGGTGCAGTGCACATTTTGATTGATCGACATTTAATCGACGATGATACGAAGTTCAGACAGTATTTTTCGACTCAACCCTTTTGTTTTTCTAATTTGTTGGATGTTTTGAAAGAAGATCTTGAATGTATGCCCACAACTTGGCTACTGAAACCAATAAGTCCGCATCACAACTTGTGTATGTCGCAATGTCAACTGGTGAAACTTTAAGGTCTTTGGCATTTCAAAATAGAGTCCATCATTCAACAATCGGTCAAATTGTCGAGAAATGTCTTGGCTCAATCATAAATCATTTTCTCGAAAGAGCGATACCAACACCAAAATAACAAATCACCAATGATTTCTTCCTCAAATGAAACTTTCCTAATTGCTGTGGTGCGATCGATGGGAAGCACGTAAGTTTTTTCCAAAATAAGAATGATTACAATGGAAAGTAAGTGGGATCACAACAAAATAATGGCGCTAATGGTACTTCAACCCGGTTTTAATTTGATTTTTTGTTATTTCTGTCTGTTGACAACGACAGAAACAAGTCAAAAGTACTTGTTTCTGTTTCTGCTGCAAGTTTACTCAATTCTGTTTCTGTTTCTGCCGCAATTGTATTGAATTCTGTTTCTGTTCTATGCGACAATTGCCACTCGCCGCTCGTATCGTGGCCGAGGCTAAGACTATTAACAAAAATATACTTTTCATTCATACAGTCAATGCACTTCAGTACAATAGTCCAGGCAAACCTGAAAATGCCTGGAAAAATGGGAAATGGGAGCCCAAAAACTGAAAAATTCACGAAAAAATCCCTGTTTTTTTAACTTTCTTGATAAATATCTCTTAACGAAGGCTTCTAGGCGAAAAGTTTGTTGGACATGTTTTGTTCGTTATTGGATATGCTAAAACTTTGCGTAACTTTGATTTTTGAAATTTGAATTTTTGCATTGCAAAATAGCCGAAAACTGAGAAAAACCGTACCCTCACTTTAAAGTTATGCCAACAAAAGAAAATACCATTATTTTTCAATGTAATTCCGGAATTAGGTAGTTTAAGCTATGTATGTTAAACTTATATCCAAAACAGCGCCAAAAAAACTCCCATGTCGGTCCTGATTCTTTTACGTATGCTCTTAAGACTCACTTTAGAATATCCAATCATAAAATTGCTGTTTAATTTTTATACGCTTTATATTAGCTTCACCTGTATGTATGTATGTATCTATGTATGTATGTGTGTATGTATGTATGTATGTATGTATGTATGTATGTTACCGCTTTATATTAGCTTCAACCGTATGTATGTATGTATGTATGTATGTATGTATGTATGTATGTATGTGTGTATGTATGTATGTAGACAAATCTTGCAACTTGATTTTGACCCACTTCCATATAACCGATCAACTTCAAATTTTGCCCATATGTAAAGCTGGCGTGACAATGCAATCTGACCATTTTGTAAAAAAATCAAGATGGCGGTTCCAAGATGGTGGCCGAATTTTGCAATCGTGCTCCCCGACCCCCGACATGGGTATCAAATGAAAGGGTATGACAAGTACAATACTTTGCTGCGTGGCGTCATTCCAAATTCAAAATGGCGGCCAACACAAAATGGCGGACTACCTTTTTCTTTACAACCCACTCGGTATGGGTATCAAATGAAAGGATATGACAAGTAGAATACTGTGCTGCGTGGCGTCATTCCAAATTCAAAATGGCGGCCAACACATTTTAAAATTAACTGAAAATATTGCACAAGCCAGAAATGCTTAAGTGCAAATTCGATGATTTTGAGTTTATTGCATTTTTCTATTCCGTATTCCCTTATTTATCATTGCTTTCTTGTCTTAAACTGAGCTGCGCTTGCTAAGTTATCGGACCGGCAAAAGTGCTTAAGTGCCTAATTGCGTATTTACAAAAAGTATATGACGAATACATAACAGTAAGCTGTGTGACGTAATTTTAAATCTATTATGGCGGCCACAACAAAATGGCGGAAGATATATGATAGACTAAAAAGTAGAAAATAAAAAAAAATATAGTTTAAAAAAACTAAAAAATACGCTTTTATGTTAAAATGAACTAAAAATTAAAAAATAATTTTGAATGTAAAGTTTTTATTGCTCCAGCCAGTATATGGAAACAACCTACCTTTCGAAATGTAAAAAAAGCGTGGGGCGCTAGCGAAAAGTTCCGGTATTAATAAAATAAGAATATAGGTTAAGAGTCCCACGCTGTTTTACATTTCGAAAGGTAGGTTGTTTCCATATACTGGCTGGAGCAATAAAAACTTTACATTCAAAATTATTTTTTAATTTTTAGTTCATTTTAACATAAAAGCGTATTTTTTAGTTTTTTTAAACTATATTTTTTTTTATATGGTTTTTAGGTTTTTTGAAGAAAAAAAACCTTTAGTTGCAAATCCGCTGATCTGTAAACACTTGAAAAGATTCGACGATGGTGCGATCGCACATAATCTTTGATAAAATGGTTATGAAAAATTATTTATTTGTAATTTAATAGCAAAATTTTAAATTCGGTATAAGAATAAATGTAAATGAATTTTCTCTGTTAAATTTGAATGTTGTGTACAACTATCGAATTTAAAAATGTATATACTTTTCTTACAATTTTTTGCTTTTTTGTTTTCAAAAACACAGGGGTTGCGGCGCCACCCCGCGAAATTATCAGGGGTTGCGACCGCAACCCTTGCAACCCCACTTCCGCGGTCACTGGTCTTCTTCAGGAGGTATATTAGGTGCCTCAAAGAAATCAAAGCCAACAAATCGACTGGACCCGACAATATACCCCCATCGTCTTAATGAATGCACTTCACCTTTGGGTAAAGCTCTGCCCAAACTCTTTGCCCTAACATACTTCTCCGGAGTTTAATCAGACTTGCACATGTTCAGCCCATACCGAAAAACTGACTCCAACAAATCCTTCAACTACCGCGCAATTGCAATTACTTCTATTCTCTCCAAAACCATGGATACGATAATCAACAAAAAGTTTATGAGGTACCTAGAGACTAAATCTCGTGTAAGCTACATCGGTATTTGAAATCTGTCTCAGACCGAAATCGAGTAATGCATACGCTAAGGCAGGTCGCAGGTATAAGACAACCGTTCGGAAGTTATCAGTACTATCCAACAAGTATGTGCAATAGGCCAAGAGAGTGGCCGCGGTATCTTTGGACCACCGCCAAAAGAGAAGACGAATGCCAAAGCAAGGAATAAAAAATTTGCTCATAGATTCTCAAGGGATCGAGTACTTTTGAACGAGTAAAAAGTAGTCATTGGGTAATTTTCTTTCGATTCTACTCACAAGTATTTACTCGAGTACTTTCCACCAATTCCGTATCCCTAGCAGCAAAAATACTTGATAAACTCATACTAAATATGTGGAAGTGTGATTTCACTGAACCTTTCAATAGAAATTTGAATCTATGGCCTCTCTGAAAGTCGAGTCGTGTGGCGTGACAAGTCGTGAGTTGAAGTGACGTTTTAGTCAAATTACGACTTTCAGCACAGGGGCCATAAACTCAACTTAGCGCTTACAACCTAGGCCCCTGTGCTGCAAGTCCATGTAATAGTAATAGGAAAACAAGACCATGACGATTGCGTGGAACTCTTTGAATATTGCGAAATGCATCCTTTTGTCTACCAAAAGATGCTGTAGAGGCCCTTTGCTGGGGTGCGCGGGAGATTTTGTAACTCTTTGTCACCTTTTTGGGGCTTGAACTAATGTTTAGACAAGCTGAAGGTAACAGAGTCGACCGTATCAGCCGCTAGCGAACGTGACAAATAGTCTGCGACTACGTGCGTTTAGAGGTTTGTGATCCTTATAGACCACGAAATCGCGTCCTTCAACAAAAGTATTTCATCGCTGCATACATAGCGAGCAGTTCCCGATCGAATGCAGAATTTTTGCAGTTTTTAGAAAAAAACACACTAAAGGTGATTAATGCAGTACATGTTGGTACGCATACCAATTCTACCTTCGCAAAGATTGTGCAGCAATGCAGATTCACAGAGAAGTTTTGAATATGCAGGATATCTGACTGCGAATCATAGTCCCATTTAGGGACCAGATAAAGTGGGGACGCTGCGAGGTACAACGAATGTCGACAAATCCCCAGCTGAGTCAGATAAGCTTGGTAGAAATCACCTAACTTTCATCTGGGGCCGTATTTGGTTTCTCGACTCGATATCGACAACTGTCGATAAATAAAAATTGGCATTTAGCAACACGATATCGACGTTATCGTCTCTTTACGTGTCGATAAAGACGTTTGAGGATTATTAAAAAGCTCAATTTATGCATACAATAATCTTTTAACAATTTCTATTTTAATTAAATATAAGTGGTTTGCTTCACTTGGAGTAATATCACACAATTTGATAATTTTGCATGGCAGCGCTTATCTTTCGATTTGGTGGTATAATGCCAAATATGAAACTTAGAGAAAATCGAGAAGCTTTTTATGTCGAGTCGATCCATCGACTCGAGAAACCAAATACGGCCCCTGGTCTCCTGAACATAGGAATATAAATGGGAGCGAGAAAGCCGAGCAGGGAGTCTCTCTCCGGGCTGGGAGACCGAGACAATCGGTAGCCCAATGGGCGGGGTACAAAACGCCATTTTTGACTTCCACCTGCGGCTAGCCAGCCAAAGGTGGAGAGAATTGGAGACCATCTCTTGGACGAGGAGATTTTGCCGCCAAGCTAGGCATCTCGTACGTCTGTTGCCATAATTGGTATCTGTGTAAATTTTCGTCTTTGGCTAAAGCCAGGCAGCGCAATTAGGTAGATTACTAAGTAGCATCAGCCACTAGTACCATGTTAAACAGCAATATCCATTGAGACTCATACTAAATATTTGGAAGTGCGATTTTATTAGATCTTCCAATATAAATTAAAATCTATGGCCCCTATTTTCGAATCCGGCGGACCTGGGGCCGTATTTGGTTTCTCGAGTCGATATCGACATCTGTCGATAAATGAAAATTGGCATTTGGCGACACGATATCGACAACCTTCTCGTCTCGATAAAGACGTTTGACGTTTATTAAAAGGCTCAATTTATGCATACAATAAACTTTTAACAGTTTCTTTTTTAATTAAATATACGTGGTTTGGTGCACTTGGAGTAATATGACACAATTTCATGGTTTTCTATGGCAGCGCTTATCTGTCGATTTGGTCGTGATGTCAAATATGAAACTTGGAGAAAATCGAGAAGCTTTTTTTGTCGAGTCGATCCATCGACTCGAGAAACCAAATACGGCCCCTGTAATTCCCGCCGCGGTTGAGTAATTATTGAATCCGACGAAAGAACTGCCGTTCACTTCCAGTCAGAATATTTTCGGTAATAGCCAAACTATGAAATTCGCCTTCATTTTCCCGCCGGCGGATTCGAGAATAGAGACCTATATAAGCAAAAGTGGACAAACTGCAATGAACAGGAAGAAATGAAGACAAATTGTTGGCGTAGTAAAAGTTTGGATAGGCCTGTCAAGCTAAGAAAAAAATCGGGTCATCATTTCGGAAGTAATGGAAATTAACCCTAATTATCGATGGACAACTTGAAACACACCCAACCAAACATGCGGTGTCCACACCTTGAGTGTTTTCCTCCTAAAGAGGATAAGCGGTTTAAACTGCATGGTGTTACAAATAGATAGCAGATATAGCTCACATTATTCAAAACAAAATAAAAGATACCTCTACCTCCCAAAGAAATCAACCTTTTTTTAATAAAACCCGCCTTCCTGGTCTTACAAGATAAAAACTTTATTGAAAATTATACTTCAAGCTCCCAAAAAAAACTGACAAAGTTCTCAAACGAAAAATAAAACAAGAAACCAGGAATTTTCTTTGTAATAAAAAAAACATCTACTTTAGCTTCTTCTTTGGGCGAAGATTGTTGGTGTGTCCACACTTCTTCTTACGGCAATTGGTGGCTCTTGGATGAAGCCTAGCATAACACTTGCGGCAGATCATCTTGTCGCAATTGTATTTTTGAGCCAATATACGCAATGAGGGCTCAATAATACCACCACGCAGACGTAGTACTAAATGCAGAGTAGATTCCTTCTGGATATTATAATCGGATAGGGTTCTGCCATCTTCCAGTTGTTTGCCGGCAAAAATTAAACGTTGCTGATCTGGTGGAATACCTTCTTTATCTTGGATTTTTGCCTTGACATTTTCGATAGTATCAGATGGCTCAACCTCAAGGGTGATGGTTTTACCCGTCAATGTTTTCACAAAGATTTGCATTTTGCTTTTTGTGTCTGAAAAAATTAAAAATGAAAATAAATAATAAATTAAATTGGATTATAAAGAATTTAATATAAAAAAATATTTCACAAGTTCTTGTTAAGTCGGAAGTTTTGAGGTTAGCTTAAACTAAATACGAATTTCCATGAAATGTGGTACTATAGAATATAATTTTCTACAGTTTAATCTTTAGTACGAATAAATAGTTATTTTAAGTTAGTTTTTATTAATATACTTATCCTATTCACTAAAATATTTACAAAATTTATTCACCTACCACAAGAAACGTGTAGTTAAAATGCAACTTTCGCAAAGAAAAGGAAATTTCCAATATGGTGGCAAACGAGGAAATTAGTTCTGTTGTCAACTTTTTTTTGTACTGCCATATAAAAAAATAATTTTTAAATGGAAATGAAAAATTATAATTAAAATATCTGAGGAAACCCGTTACACCAAGAAAGTACATTCAAAATATTTATATTAAATATTTTATTATTATTAATGAAATTGATGCACACTGCATTAAGCCGTGTTGTTTACACGGTATGGGATTGAGCCAGTTAACACGATGTGTGTTGAGTAAAAACGGTTTTATTCGTAAATTCCTTCCTTTCCCTCCACTCTCTCATCTATGAAACCGGTTTTACTTGCCATAAATATGGCACGGTGTGAGGAAACCCAATGGTGGATGCGGCACGTGTCGAGCTTACTGCAGTAAGCTCACAAGTAAGCACGCAGAGAGATGCGACACGATGCGTGCTTATTGCAGTCACTTAATTATTATACATACTATGATTATCTATGCATGTGTATTTTCGCCAAACCAAATACGAAATTTCTCACCCTGCCAAACGTCAATATGCAAGTTTGTGCGTGAAATCAACGCGAGAAATAGAATCCAGAAGCGTTGATTTCCCGTCTAAGCGCCTCTTCACCCTTTGCCCTAAAACTCGTTCAACGACTGCAGTAAGCTCGACACTTGTCGCATGGCACAATTAATTACATTTAATTTGATGCAGTAGTGTAAACTTACTCATAGTTATTTATTTTGAAAATTCCCTTCACCATTCCCACTATTTTTACTATACAAATACAAAATCATAGCCAACTTCACACAGCTTGCCATGTGATTGACACATTCTCTTTTTGGTGAAAAAGTGGTTGTATGTGAAGTGCGAGTGTGCAGTGTCACTGGGCACCGAATTAGTATATTTCGTTAAAGCATAAAAAAATTGCTACAGAATAAATTTAATAATCAATACCGTAAAGATTTTTATAATTACTAACTTCATATCTATTATCCTGTGATGTTTTAAACCATTCAAAACCAAAGAAATTTCAATTCTTTAATTCAAGAACCGAAAAAGTTTACAAGGCCACAAGATGACAGAGGAGGAACACGCAGCGCTGGTCGCTACAAATCAGTCAAATGTATGTGAAAAAAATTTTAAGTTAAGAAAAACGAAATTTGTGAATTATAATTGTTGTCATTTAGGCAGGAGATGTTGCTGAAGCCGAAGGTGAACAGCAGCAAAGCCCCAACAACCAGCAAGATCAGAGGCAACCGGGTCGACTGGAATCGTTCATGGCAATCACAAAATCATTAATAGTTCGAGCACTAGTAATTTATTTTATTACATCATTCTTTCGGCGCCCAGCGTCAGTACCCGAAGCACAAAAATCTCCAGCTGGCGGTGAAGCGGTTGGTGTAAAATTGCCAGCATGGAATTACTTTGAAAATGGAACTATATTCGATCTGCACGTTTACCTATCGGAATCTTTTGATTATGTAGACTTTGAACGGCCAGAATCTTTGCTATGGCTGCAGGAAGGACTTACCTATGGGGATTGGTACAGTGGATTGAATGGTGATGGAACATATACGCACAGTACAAGAATAAAAGCTAGTCCGCAACTTATGAAAAATGGTACAATATATCTTCATGCATTTGTAACAAAAGCCGGACATAGTCCGGATCCAGCAACAGGGAAAAGATATGCAGGGAAGTATCTTGGTCATACAAGGCGATTATTGAATAAGTATAAGAAAATTAGGGTGAATAGGAACTATAATCTGCTGGCAGGCGAGGCTGAGGCTAAGCTAACACAGATGAAGGCTGATATGCAGAAGGACATCATTATATCTCATTGGCATCCAAATTTAACAATTAATCTTGTTACTGATCAAACTAACTGGGTGCAGGGTCAAATTCCACCACCGTTAGACGAGTATGTACAGTTTGTTGAAGAGGGTCGAACATACTTGCCAATTGTGTTTCTCAATGATTACTGGAACATGCTTCGTGACTATCAACCCATAAACGAGACTACGCCAGAACTTGAATTGTATATAACTTATCAGCCGTTAAGTATGTTTAAGTGGCAGCTGTATGCTGCTCAAGCAATGAAAAACAAATGGACCAGTAATATATTTGGTGATCTTATGTCTGGCGGTGCTACTGAAGAAACCGATGAAGATCAGGACTCTTTGAAGGAGACACTTCTAGATACAAATCCTTACTTGCTTGGGTTAACATTCTTTGTATCAATATTGCATTCCCTGTTTGAGCTACTTGCGTTTAAGAACGATATACAATTCTGGAATAACAGAAAATCGTTAGAGGGGCTCTCAGTTCGATCAGTATTCTTCGGTGTATTCCAATCAATAATAGTTTTGCTTTATGTTCTAGATAATGAAACAAATTTTATGATAAGAGTGTCTTGCTTCATTAGTCTCGGTATAGAAATATGGAAGATACAAAAAGTTGTAGATATTAAATTCGACACATCGCGAAAATTGTTCGGTGTAATTCCATATATAGAATTTAAAGACAAGGGATCATATGTAGATTCTTCCACAAAAGTATATGATAATTTAGCTTTTAAGTATTTAGGATGGGTATGCTTTCCTCTACTGGTTGGATATTCTGTCTATTCGCTTATCTATAATGAGCATAAGGGTTGGTACTCCTTTGTTCTTAACATGCTATATGGATATCTGTTAACATTTGGATTTATTATGATGACACCGCAACTTTTTATTAATTATAAATTAAAATCTGTTGCTCATCTACCATGGAGAATGATGACATATAAATTCTTAAATACTTTTATAGATGACATATTTGCATTTGTCATTAAGATGCCCACCATGTATAGATTGGGCTGCTTCAGAGATGATATTGTATTCTTCATCTTTTTATACCAAAGATGGATTTATAAAGTTGATCATAAGAGAGTTAACGAGTTTGGCTTCTCTGGTGAAATGGAACGTGAATCAAAACTTAAAGTAGCTACTGTTAATAATACTACAACATCGGAATCACAAAGTGCTCCGGCAGAAATTGAAGATAAATCTCCAGTTGAAAAGAAGAAAGATTAAGAGAAATAAATAAATTATAAATTTTGTTAGTGAGATTGATTTATTATTTTTTTTTGTTTATATTATTATTTTTATCATTATATAACTTTAGTTTATTTTTCCTATTTCTAGATAAAAAAAAAATTATAATAATAAAACTTATTAGCGCTAATTGTAATCATTGTGTGCGTAATGGTTCAGAATAATAAAGACGACAGAAAACAAAATGCTAAGGGCGAGTTTTTAATGAAGAGTTTTCCACATCAGAGAAGTATTTGTTTTGTTACAGCGCAGATAAAAGATATTGGATAAGAGGAAGAAAGATAAGAAACACGAAATTTATTTCTTATTTATACACATGGATGTCAAAAATGTAAGACAAGATAATAAAAATTTTGCTGCTTATGATTCTAGCTTTCTTTTTGTATCTAGATAAATGAAATTTAAATTGACGTTGGATAAGATTACAATCATGTACGCAGCATCGCAGTTTTGTGTTGCCTTTATCAGTTTATTTGAGTGCGGCTATTCTTTCATTAAAGCCACGTCATAAGAAATTCAATGCAGGTCATGTATGACGTGTACTTTTTGTATAACTTTAACAAACTTTTATAAGTCTGTTAAGTTAGCTTGGACCAAATAATTTATTTGTAAGAAAAATGTTTTTAATCTAGTTGCGTATAGTAGATAAATGTTAAAACTACCACAATGTAGGAAATCTTTCGCAATATTCCGTTTACATCGGTCAGTCGATTCATTACTGTAACTAAAAAAATAGATAACTAACTACTCAAAGCGATTTTGTTCCTTATTTGAGTAAAAGATATCAGTTTTTAGCATGTCGATATCAGCCACCATCATAAAGATATGCACCTAAAGCATTGTAGACTACGAATTAAATTTACACAGCCGCACCAGTGCTGTTGACTAATCACGAACGAGTTGTGTACTCTTGCAAAGCTTTTTCTTTAGGTTATCGTGGTATTTTGCGATGACTATTATAAAAATGAGAAGAATGTTTTAAATTTTTTATAATTCATTCACTCACCACTGCATTTTTGGTCAATTAATTAATCGCAAAACGTCGACGCAATATAAGAAACGCTGAAACAGGTTAAGATTTATATCAAAACTTTACTACAAGGTCTACTTGAAATGAGTTTTGTGCGTTACATTTTCACAGTCTTGTAGTCGTTAAGGAACTATCTTGCTAAATTCAAATTAAATTAATACTCAAAGCTCTACGCTGGATTACGTAGTAGAATTTAAAGTTAATCCTTTCTGCTTTTAGATTAGCACAAAGTTTAAAAAAAGTATACTTTGCTAATGCGGAAGGGCCATTTGCATTGTGAGATATTTACAGTTCACTGATGCTTATTGTTTTTCATGTGATTAAAACCGCGGACCTCCGGGGTGGTAGTCGGGCGCATTAAGTCCTAGGCTACCAAGGTAGATCAGTATAAAAATTAAAAGATTGCAGACTTAGAATAAGATTGGAAGTAGGGCGAAAATTGCTTATCTGATTAGTAGCAGCACTTTTCGGGCCACTTACAATCTTATCTTTTGGTAACAAAGAAGCAAAGTATGTACTGTTTTGTGGTCCCTAGTCCGATTTTCCGATTGTCGAACGAGTCTGAAATCGAAAAAGTAGTACTTCGATTGTAGTGGACCGAGTCGTTGACGGTTTGCGATTTCATTTAGATGGTCGAATACGATATTTAAACACAAATAACTTTCTTAAAACAACACTCACATTAAATTTCCTTCCAATAATTAATCAAAATTAAAGAAAATTCTCCATTACAATGGCAGCATGTTTTATTCGATTCGATTTTTTTCACAATCGAATCAGTTTTCGATTCTCGATCTATTGGCGAATCGAATCGAGCTGCACCGATCTTTATTCTGTCTCAGTGGACGGTGTGAATCTAACGACTGGCCATCTTTTAACATAATAGGAGTGATGACATATTCCAAACAACCCACTCAATGCCTGGGATTTCTTAAGAGATGCAAGCTTCTCTATCATGCCAGTAGCTCAGGGACCGTATTTGGTTTCTCGAGTCGATATCGACTTCTGTCGATAAATAAAAATTGGCATTTGGCGACACGATATCGACAACCTTCTCGTCTCGATGAAGACGTTTGACTTTTACCAGTTTTTCATTTAACTAAATTAAGTGTTTTGCTGCACTTGAAGTAATATCGCACAATTTGATGGTTTTCTATGGCCACACATATCTGTCGATTCGGTCGTAATGCCAAATATAAAACTTAGAGAAAATCGACAAGCTTTTTTGTAACCAAATACGGCCCCAGGCTTCAATAAGTCCCCGCCATGAATACAACTCGTTTATCTTGGCAGGTACCTCAAAAACCACTTTAGCCTTGCTGGACAAGGTGCAAAACCGCGCCAAAAATATTCTGCATTACAAGACTAAGCAGCTCAGCCCACACAGCAGCTCTTCTTTTCCCGCACATTACGGTCGTTTATAAATAAAACAACTCGATTGTGGAATAATCTCCCGCAGTCAGTATTTCCGAACTCATGTAACATCCCAGAGTTCAAACGTAAGGTTCAATGACATCTAGTAGCCCCGTACCCCTAACCTATCCTCTTTTCTTCTATCCTTAAAATAGACATTGCACTAACGAGATGACAGACTAGTAGTACAAAGAGTGATTCCTGAGCAAGAGCCTGATTTGCTTCACATAAGCTTGTTAGGTTAGCAAAAAAGGAATCCAATTGTCTAGAGAAATATGTAAATAGGTGTAGGTTTTAAATTACTAAATTTTTCCAGAACCAGTAGTACATCGTGTGGCAGGCAATTCGAAAAGAAACATTGCGTTCACGGACGGGAAGTACTGGGAATTGCGAACTTAAGAAGTCATTTCAAGTACCTGTAGATAACAATTCGTTATCGTTTAATTTAGTATAGAGTGCAATGTGGAACAGCAAGCTCTAGTCAATAGATAGTGAAGAGAAAGAGAGAAGTGAAGGAAGGAACTGCCACAACCACCTCCCCAACCACTTCTATCGCGACTCTGGCATTGGGGCAACGAGAAACAACTCGCTGGAGTATTATGCCTTCTGAAACGAGTTAAATCCCACCAACCAACCGATAACATGCGGTGATGGAGCGGGGCAGTGCTAGCGGAGATTACAGAGTCAGTAACCCTCGAGTAGTTTAAGTAGTAGTAGTTTCTTCCCAGTCTGTAGGGAAGGAGTTTGTGATAGCAAGGCTCGGGTATGCTCCGTCGCGGTCCCCAATTCTACTCCGGCCCTCCTTTCCCTGGCCATCTCTCGCTTAATTGGTCCATAAAAGTTTCATGAGTATGGTAAGAAGGTGAAGGCCATCCTGATACACTCTACATATAAGGATGTCATTTTACAATATAACCTTTACCGGCAGTGCAAAAACTGCTTTGCACTCCTGGACCCAATACCTTTATATCTTGGCTTGGTAGGGCCGATCATATAAGCCCATCCAGCTTCCAGTGGCCACCACGAGGAGGTGATGATCACATTTCCATCAGTCGCTCGTATAATACAATACATGTTGCTTAAGCAATCTTTCTGGCAACCCACTCCAAGTAGGAACCGATGCCTTGAATTTGATTCTCTGCTTATACTTTAAAGTATATTTAAATACATTACAATTTTCTTTTCTGTCGAAGTAATCACGCAAATTTCGCGACAGCTATCCGTCAAAATATCTTAGAGGAGATATTTTTTTTTTTGAAAATAAAAACTAACAATGTCGAAGCTGTTTAGTATATATAGGGCAAAATCATTAATTTACAACTTCTTTTTGAAATACTACCATATAATATTCCTATTCTCGATATTGGCAACAACAACAGTAGTGGCGATCGAAAGGAGTAAGGCGATTGTTTCTGTTTTAAGTCTTATAAAGGCACAGGAGGAGTTTCAACAGAAAATTGCCGAATTCAAGAATGCCTTGAATGAAATTGAAATTTGCACATTAAAGATGGAATTGTTAAGGAAGAAATTTTCAAATATTCAAGTGGACGAAGTTGTTATAAACAAAATGTTAAATCCACCATGATACAAGACGTTGGATTGTTTTTTAAGTAGACGTCATTAAGTAGTTACACATATATATTTATAATAAAACTTTTTTTTATACTTATCTATTTATTAATAAAAGAATATACATAGCTTTTGAATAAAGAGCAAAGGATAAAGTGTTGAATTATTTGATTAGAGAAAGAATATAAAGCCGTAATGGTTTAACAAGGAACTGGCATTTTATTATTTGATGGTACATATTTCCATTCTAAGTCTGAAGATTCTCGATCCATACAGAATCAGTAAAAACTAGTGAACAATGAGTCGAGCTTATATCAGAACTGAATAAAAGTCCGCTAACACATTACTGGCCAATCCAGCCCGAATTTTAGTATCCTAAAGTTCTGGGAGTCTTGGTCCTTGAAGCTGTTTAACGTGGTTCTACACCACCACACTACGAGCCTTATAACGGTGTGGTGATACGCAGTACCATAACCTTCTATATTTACAAGCCATGAACAAGAATCTCAATTGAGAGAATCGTACTACCAAATTCTCCAAATTAGAGCCCCCGCACACTACAGACTTTCCATCGGCCGATAGTTTAGTCGGGCTCTTAATCAGTATTAACATGTATGCAAGTGCGCATATTACAACGATTCAGAATCGGCCGATAAATAAGTTTGATGGGCTACACGATTGCCTTCAAACTATAATGTCGGCAAACTATCGGCCAACTGCTTAATCAGTATGGAGCTCTTCCACGCGCGCACATTTGCCGACTGTTTAGTCGGCTAACTTGGCCGATAGTTCAGTTCGCTTCATATTTTCGCGTGCTCTCGCGTCCTTCTCCTCCGTTGTATGAAAGCAATAATAACTTTTCTGGATAATATTGCATAACTCTCATTATGCGACCGCTCTCTTCAAAAGCCTTTTACCAACTAGCAAATCCTTCGAGAACAGTCGGCCGACAGTCGGACTGGTCTGCGCACTCACCACCAACCCGACGGTTTAGTTGGTCCAGTGTGCGCGCTTACGAGTCCAACCCGACCAAACTATTGGCCGATGGAAAGTCTGTAGTGTGCGGGGGCTAACAACATAACGTGACTTCGCCGAGTTGTAGCCCGATTGAGCGGAAATTCGCTCTCAATATTTTCCTTGTTCATGGCTTGTAATATAGAAGGTTTTGGCAGTACTAAACAAAGTTATGCCAAGGTAATTTCTGCAGACTGTGATCTCTCCTTTTTTATGTAGCCTCTTTTCCAGTCTGCTGGCATCGCTTAAGCTGTCTTTCCACGGTGCGTGATTTTGCTGATTATCAGGCACGGCCGAAGTCCACATACAGCCACGCCCCGCACCAAGGCTCTTCCAACGATGCGCATCGGGATGTTTGGGTCTTGAGATTCGAAGCCATTTTGTCATTCCAAAATGCAAAGTGAAAGAGAACGTATCGCTGCAGTTGCGGCCCTTGTGGTATTATTTAGCAATAGTCATTATATTATGTGCCTTAGAACTGTTGGTTTTTTTGGTTTATAAATATCGTCGAAAAAAGTAGACATTACGCCATAAACAGGCCATTCAGGCTTGTATACTTCATCAGATCCATAGCGTTGGTTCATTTTGATAGATTTAAAGAAATTAAAAATAACCCCATTCCTCCACTCAATTTTTCATAGTGTAAGCGTGCACGGCTCTCAGCGAAATGAACATGTAATATTTTAATGTTTCATCTTCGATTGTTATAGATGCCTAAAAAATATAATAAAAAGGCTTTTCTATTAAATTACTGTAATTTTATTAAGTGTACAAGAATACGGATCGGTACAAGTTTGTTGATTATATTTAGCTTAATATTGTCTTGCTTGCAGCTCCTTTCCTCGACGCTATCGCTGCTGGTTATGAAATTCCTCTTGCTTGTTTGGCTGCGGTACAACGAAACAGGTTTTGACATACTCGTTTGTGTTTATATGGACGACCTCGGATTGCACTGTACGAGCTCGCGCCGCACCTTTGAACATACCGATCCTACGCACCCCTACAGACTTGCCTGCGCTTCCACAGGCGACACTCTTCCCATGGTGCTCTGTCCACATCTGTCCCCAATATCACTAACCGTGGGAAGCCGGCTTTAGTCTTGCTCGGCAATCAGAAAACCATGTTTCTCCTTACAGCATACGTAACGTGCTGTAAATTTCGTCATACCTCGGACTCTTCGGTAGAACTCCCGCGCCTGGTGTGGCCTTCGCTCTTTATACGATCTAGTTCACATATAAGATAGAGGCTTCTATATCCATCTGACGTGTTTGTATTCCTCTTTGCGTGACCTTGCTCTACGAAGCTGTGGCATGTTTAAATTCAGTCGCCAGCTTAGAAACCAGTTGTTCCAACCTCAACGACTTTCGCTTTAGTTGGAGTCAGAAGTACTGACGGTATCGACGGTATCGTTGTATCGCTCTAGTTCATTCAGGACATTTCTTCTTCTTTCATTCTTTCTTTTAATAATATCTCGGGAACACATGTACGGCCACCTTTTGGACCTATTGTGCTCTTGTCAGATGCTCAGATTTATAGGAAAGATCGCTTGAACAAGCTCAGCATCCTGGACAAGCAAGGCCTTGTCGAACAACGAGAGCCTGCTCTTTCTTACCGTGACCTCGTCGAAACAGGCCTGCAGGCAGGTTCGCCATCCATCTGAACTTCCTCCATTAGTTATTTAGGACACAGTGTCCGACAATCCAGTCAGCCAGTGCTTTGCCATCCTTCCTTCTGCGCCTCAACAGTTCTTGGCACATTGAAATTGACCGTGCCAGGTGTGGAACTCCAACGTTCGGTATACTCTGAGGGTTTAGAGTCAAGTTTACTTTTACTAATTTTAATTTCCTACGCTACCTTTTATAAAAATAAGTAAAACGATTACTACTAAAAAATCACGCACAAAGCCATCAACCTTATGCATCTCAAGCCACCACTTTCTAACCACTCAAATTACTTTCCTCCTATACAGTTTAAACAGCTCTGGTCTACGAATCCAGATTGGTGCAGCCCATCTTTTGTTTTCATTCGGATTCTGTCATCGTCATCTGTGATTTTTTCAGGGCAGTGGCTTTTTACACTTTCTTGTTTTTCCATAAAATAATCGAAAATTATTCCCAAAAATATGTACAAAAATTAGTCAAGATGTTTTTTATATTATCTGGACATGTGTGAAATTGTTTTTTAGTTTAAAGCTGATAAAAAATGGACTAATGTTGTCCCCAGTTGGTGTTGATGTGTAACAATATTTATCTGTAAAATAAGGTGGAAATATAAAATATTTATTAAAAAGAATTCAATTAAAAACGAACTGTAGTCACTATGTATTCGGAATGGGTATCGCTATCTTCTACAATAGCAGCCAACAGTTGCGGAGCACAATCCCAAAGTGTTTTGAATAAGTTCCCTGCGACAGCTGGACGGGAAGTGGCCGTATCTGTGGTAAAGCAATTATCGGCCAATCTAGGAATTACACAGAATGCTGAACCAAGTCACTTAGTGGAGGATAAAGAGGTAAAATCCGTGGTACAAACAGACAGACAAGTCTTCAATACAACTTGAATTTTAGGTCAACTGGTGCATGGATGTCATTTGCTTCGGCTTGTCTCTACCTTTACAAGAGCACGACACTATCAAGGATTGCGTTAATGTTTATTGCGAATGGATGACTGCATTGAATCCCAATCCAAAATTAAGTGTTCCTAAGCCAATTTGTGATGATCCCAACTTATATGCTAGAAGGATGATTAGTCACTTTCATAATCTGTTCGTTCCAAGGCAAGGAGAAAGTAAGTTTGAGCTTAAACAATATCAGTATAATTCTTACCATTCTAATGTAAGTTTTATCATTTTTATACCATGAGGAGCTTGGTAGGTTCAGCATATGCAATACTTTCTGATTAATCATATTTTTCAAGACGTCTACTTACACTTTATCTACTTCTAGGCGCTGATACCATAAATCGCCAAGCAGTTCTTTGTCATCGAGTCCTTCGCACTCTTCAACAAACTGCGCAAATCTCAAATATAATGGATCGTGAAACATGGGAATCTTTACTCTTGTTTCTTTTGGCTATTAACGAAATTTTACTAGCCCCACCCACGGTTAAAGATGATGTTGGAGATCAACTATGCGAGCGGGTCTTGAGTGTACTCTTTGAAGTCTGGCTACTTGCATGTGTACGCTGTTTTCCATCACCGTCTTTATGGAAAACATTGCAGGAATCTTGTGCTATGTGGCGTCATCGTATTGCGTTAGTTGAGCAGTGGAATCGTGTTAATTTAGCTCTTACAGCTAGATTGCTGGATTTTACGTATGGAAGTGCTTTTCCAGAGATTAAGATTTGTAGGAGTAGTCACTTTAGTAACTTGAATTTGTTTTGTAATACATTTTTTAATCAAACAGTGGATGAAGATGCCCAATTGATTCCACCGGGAATGACAAACGATTGCATTGCACAAACTTGGTATCGCTTTCTTCGCACTATCGGTAGTCCGACAGCTTTATGCTCGCCACAAATAATCAGCAAGACTCCACATTTTGTACAATGGGCATTAACTAAAGAAGATGTATCTGAACCATATCAGCATGATTGTCTTCTTCTTTTGCCACAGATCTTCCTTAAAGCCATCAAAGGAATATCTAGTCAAGTTGATGCCTTCCTAGGTTTGTGTGAAAATTTAAATATTATTTATTTTTTGTATTATGGGAAAATACTTATTAACAGTAGTGAGATATATAGTAAAGAATGACTGTTATACAAAAATTTAGGTATTTATCAACCGCCACTTCACAATGACGATACAATTCATGTGGTAGATCTACGTACAACAAGTGAATCTTTTTGTAGTTACATAACTCCTAGTGGTAGCAATATTAGAGATAATTTTGGTGGTGGTACTAGTGGCTTCATGGGAAGCAGCATAAATCAAACCGGAGCTGGAAATTCAGTATCAGCCAGTGGAACACCATTGACATCAACGGCTGTTGGGGGATCATTAGATCATGTTCCTCATTCACCAACACCACCACTTCAAAGGCGGCTAGCTAAAAGTTTTAGTGTGGCTCCATCAACTTCGCAGCAAAAGGGTGTGGTTTTTGTAAAGTTTGTTATGCTTTTATATTCAGATAACAGCTTCTAGCCGCTTCTTAATTGCAACTTTGATAATATAACTCTTTTTATAATTTGCTTCTCTCTTTTCTATTCTGGAGATAATTTAGTTGGTTTTTTTGCTTTTAAATGTAATTCTCTATATACTAGGTTGTGGCTTTCTACTTTATAATTATAAATTTTATACAATTTTTTTATTTTTTACCCTACACTTTCTGCGCTTACACGTTTTTGTCCACCACCGTTTTGTTTTGATTTTGTTTTTTTAAAGACATGTTTAAACGCACTTTTTGTTGACTTTATTTAGTAACAAAAAAAGAGGTTTTTGAGTTTGCAATTTGTTTGGCTATATGCAATATTTGTGTAGGCAAAAGTTTGTTCTATTAATACAGAGCTTTAAGGAAGGGATTTGCTCTCTCTTTCTTTTGGCTGTGAAGTTGAGGACCATACCAATTTTTTTTCAGTATATCACTACAATGACCACTTTATAACTCTACATAACCAAAAAAAACACACAACAATAATTTAATACATTTTTTTTTGTTTTAATATGGTCCCTTCGTATTTATTTGGTAAATTGAGAAAGTAGTTAGAGTCGTTTGGTAGTTAAGATTGGCGGTAGTAGTTGTGAATTGAGTTAAAGAAAAAAGTTAGCTGAGTAGCCAAGCTTATGAATTAGCCAGTTAGTTACAAATTCTTACTAGAAATTTGCCTTGTGTCTAAATTAAAATAAATCTACAAAAGAATAAATTTGAAAGCGTTTTTTAGATAAAGGATCAACAAATCTAACTCTTACTCACTCTAATCATAAAAACAACTTAATGTTAACTTTGAATATAACAGCAATTAAAATTAATTGCTAATATTTTTCTAACTAAGTATATCTAAAGATAACAATAATAACGTGTAAACAATTTTCTACTGATATTGTTGGAAGAGAAAGAGAATTGCTACGAATCATCGTTTATTTTTAAGAACAGTTCCATGAGTCTAACGAACTTTTACTGCGTCTTGCAGAACACCTCAACCCAATGAGCCTGTTCTGCTTGCTCTAGATATCTACAAAGCATTTTTGTAGAGAAAGGCGCCCTGCGTTGCTGACTAAACTTTACGCTATTGGTACTGGGTCAGTTCTTTAGAACTAGATTCGGAGTTTTGTTTCTGGCTGTTCAATTAAGGTAATGGGAGACGTCAAATCAAAACTAGTCTGCCAATGTCTCTCTGTGGTCAATTCCATCATCTGCTCTATTTCTAATCTTTACTATTGACCTATTCGTAGTCCCCTTCAAGCTACTTCAGAAGCTTAACTGATGCCGGCACTCAGGGCCGGCGCTTGGGTTTTTTGCGCCCGGTGCACTATGCCATATTGCGTCCCAATTGCGCCCGGTGGAAGTGCACTATTTGCACCTATGAAAGCGCCATTCCAGCTTAAGTCCAATGATCTTCTTGTCGCATTGGAGCAAAGGGGAGAATATTTCGGCAAGCCGTGATTTCTTGAATGGAAAAAATGTATCCATAGCACGTTTCAATCCCTCTTTTGTCGTGATCCTGTCAACTCAATTTCGGTTCACCCTCGTTTCCATTTGATTTCGAATAATCGCAAGTAGCGGCTAATATTAAATTCATTTTACACAATTTTTAAACAATTGCTCATATTTGCAATCGCAAAATTACTCCGAAGGAAATTAAGAAAAACAGAAGGTTCATTAAGTTCGGCGGTATTCGTTTTTATTGTCCTACGTACCTTTTCCAAGAACTTGCTCTCGAAATTCACATCTATCGTATGAAATTCAATTTACGTCATTACGTCTGACCGTTTTTATTATATACCATTTGTATAAAAATTGTAATTGTTGAAATTTAAGACCAACTTAATTTATTTAAAACAGCACTATTAAAACCTACACAACAAAATTATACTAAAACAGATTCAATTATTTTCTAAATCTTTAAAACAGTACTCGATGATAACGAACGTAATTATTTGGAAATAATCACACAACAGTTTTTTTTATCAAAGCGTGTAGGCCATGTGCTTTGTTACTAATGATTACTGTTTATGTGTCGCAGTTCTTTGTCGATCTCAAAACTAATTACAAATTTACGATAATTTTAAATTTAGGTCTCAGTAAGGCTGCTTTAATTGGACTGACAACATCACGATCAACATCAGTGCATCCTACTACACCTAATTCTGGTCCACCTTCTTCTAGCAGTTTAACGTGTAAGTGTTTTTTTATTTCGAGTATTAAGAGCTTTTATTTTATATAATATCTATTGTAGCTCTACCATCAATTGGTCATGAACAAAGACCACCTCTTGCTACAGCTCGTCCAAAATGCAATAGTATTTTACACTTATTTGGTGAGTGGCTTTTTGAGGCAGCACATATTGGTGGAGACGCCTGGATGCATAACACAAGGAGTAAGAATTTTTTTATCATTCAAAAAAAGTTATAACGCAGCATTACTTTTTAATCCATCAGAGCAAGCAACAGAAGCTAGTCGGCGACCATCGTCGATGATAATGGAGAATCGTAAAGGCAGCATTTCACTTTCACAACCGAATTCATTAACAGATAATTCAAATTTACCCCAAGGTTTAACAATTGATAAATATGAATCTGGACGTGCTGAAGCAATTGGAACATTGTGCCGAATATTTTGTGCCAAGAAAACTGGTGAAGAAATACTACCTGTATATTTAGCTAGATTTTACATGGCCCTACAGCAATGTTTAAAAATAACTGAAACAAAGGAATGTGATGAAACATTGGCCAGTATTTTATATAATTCATCAGATATATTTCGATTGGATTTAGATGGTATACAGGTACTTCTACCTGGTTTTATTGCAGCTTTAGAACTTGTTTTGCCTGAGAAAGATTTAAAAATAAAATCACATTCGATTTTGTTTAATAAAAATGAACTTCGTCGTGCATCTATAAATATTTTATTATCATTATTGGCATTACCATTGCATTTTCAAACTTTACCTATAAGAGATTTGAACAATGGACCTATGGACAGGTTAATAATTTTATTTACAATCAAAAAAGAGTTTCTAAAAAAATATATTTCATTTTAAATATAGGATGATAACTTTTATACAACTAAAACCAAAATTGATTAATATACTAATGAATGCTCTTCAAGTTGAGAATGATGCACAAAACACCCATATGCTTTTGGGTGGTCTTCTTTTGATGGTTCAAGATGCTGTTGCGTTTGAAGAGTCGGAAATGGGAAATGATACTGTTCAAACATCGTCTCCACCTCCAAGTGATGGGAATCTTTTGAGTTCAGGTTTGATTTATTTTTTATTTTGTTAGTGATCTTTTTTTATATTGTTTTTGAAATTTGTGCTTATTGTTCGCTTTAAGTAAATATTTTTTTACTATTTATATGGGCTTTGACAAAAATTGATTGTAAGCATCGATGATTACATATTTCATTTTATTCTCATACTTAGACTGAACAAGGGATTATTATAAAAACAAACAAAAGCAACAGCGGCAACTATTATTGAAATGCTTGGAAAGTAATTGCGTTTTTTTTGTATAGAAATAGGAGAATTTTTTGTAGCATATGAATAATACAGTTAATTATTTATTTGTCGCATTGTACGCTCGAATAACTTTTGATATTTGCTTGCGCCAAAACTGACTCAAAAAGCATTTAACATATTTGGTATCAGTAATTGGATAAAGTGTAAATGGTGAAAGGAATCATCGTTTGTACTACCAGCTCGTCATGTCGTTCACGTATTGTTCTTGTTCTTTTTATAAACGAACTTCTAAACCGTAGTTAACGTGAGGAGGGAGATGGAAGAAGAGATTTGCATCTCTTAAGAAATCCTAGGCATTGCCCTGCTTGTTTTGCGATTTTGAATATGTGATCATTTCATCGCAGATCCTAAGATAAAGTTATACTCAAGATGCTAAGAGATTGGTCAGCTGTTAGATTCACACTGTCCACTGCAACAGAAGGAAGATAGGTGCAATAACCTCAGTTCGTATACAATTTCCACATATTCAACTGAGGATAAAACAGACCTCAGTTCGCCCAACTGAACTCGAACTGAAGTTAAACGTAAAAGCTCGCTCAAAAGGGAATACATAATCAACTGGAATAGTGGAATGCCATTCTAGTGAGCTGTTGCACTTCTGACTTTTGGCGAAAAAGCAACAACAATTTCAAGTACGAACTGAACATGAACTGGACTTGAGGCGGTGAAACCACTTGTGTGGATTGAACCGAACATTATTGAACTGAGGTCGGTGAAGCCGACGGCGTGGAATTTATTGTAAATAGGGAAAGCAATAAAGAAGGTGGAAGTGAATTCGATTCACCAAATTCTATGGCGCAGTGATTCGCCCCACGGAGCTCTGCAATGGTAATCAGGCGTCTTAACCCCTATGTAGGTTACCGAGGTCGGCTACTTAGTATATGGCTTACCGCAAAGGCTGTTGCTTAGCTTCATAAACATGTTTGCGTAATATACTAGGAGTGTGGTGGTCAAAAGTGGTTACCAAGGAAGCCTTCGTGCAGAGAACTAATCAACATAAAAAAAATATCCTTAAAACTAGGTGTCGCTGATGAAGTCATACATTGAGAAAGGCTTGAATGAAATATACCTCTCTTCTATTGAATGGACTCCAGCAAAAGCCAAATGCCAAACGCAGAAGGCTATCTCGATCTCGAGAACGAGTGTGTATTCCGAATTGAAACAATTGGATTTTTTGCTAATAACTTATGTTCCTAAAGGAATAAAGTATAGTTTTTATTATTTAAACACTCTATTTTTACCACGACAGTAATTTAGGTGCCATTAGTAACTTAAAAATTAAGGTGTTGAGTGAGCTTATGTGTTTTAAAGATAACAATTCTGCTGTTTTATCAGAATAAAATAAGAAATTCTAATTCTTTTCTCTAATTCTTTTATTAGAGAAATGCTTACAGGCAATTTTTTAAAGCTACATTTAAATTTATGTTTATTATTATTATTTTTTGTTTATTTATTACATTCTTTTACTCATTTTTATGTATCTTTTCATTACAACAAAATTATGGCGTCTCTATGAACCATCTGAATAACATCTTCTCATTCAATATTATATTGCTTTACAAAAAAATCATGTTATTGTTACAAATCTACCACTATATCACCATCAATCACCGTATTGTAACATCTAGCTTGTTCAGAAAAGTCAGCATCATGCTCTATTGCTAGCACGGGAAATAATTCCAGTTTGGGCGGCCAAAGTACAGCAACAATTGGCGGAAGCGGACTTGGCACTGGTACTGGACGTGATAGTAATACCCATGATTTTCCCAGTCTTACAATATCAGATGATTTTCCTGCTGATTTATTACATGATTTTGAAGTAGCTTCGATTTATGGTAATTTTTTTTCGTTTTTTTGTTTTATTGTTTCTTTTTATTTAATTTTAAACTGTTCTTAAATTTTTTTTTGTTTATTATGGGAATTATTGCTTATTTTGCTGTAGTTTATGTAGATGATTTTATTTATGTAATAACAATTATTTTAATAATATTTTCTGGAAAATGTTTAGATAACGCTCATGCGTTGTTTGTTCGGGCAACATACTTGGTTTGTCATCGTTTAATATCATCATGGAAAACTGACTTAAATGTTTCACTAGCTGCTCTGGAATTACTATCAGGATTGGCAAGATTACATATAAGAGATTCAGGTAGGTATAGGCTTCCTTAACACCCAAATGTACTAACATTTTGAATACCAAAATCGCAGCAAGGAAACTGACTGGTAATATCTAGTTTACTAATTATATTCATATAAAATATATTTCTAGAAAATATGGTTATATTTCACGTTTCACCTCTAACGATAATTTCCACAGACGCTTTAGAATGCAAAAGAGCTGTTAAATGGATTTGTGATTACATTTGCTATCAATGTTCTCGTCCACCACCAGCCCACAGTAAAGATCTACATAGTACGATTGTTGCTGCTTTTCAATGTACATCAGCTTGGCTAATGCAACATCCATATTTACTACAAGACAAGGATTGTTTGGCTACTGTTCTCGAAGTTGTTGAATTAGGTATTTCTGGCTCGAAAAGTGTTGGCAAGGCTGGTGATTTGCCAAAATATAAAGATGAAAAAGAATTAAAGCCGGCATCAATGCGTGTTAGGGATGCTGCTGAAAATTTATTGACAATAATTTTAGAACAAGTTGGATATTTTCCTAGTGAATGCGGTCCAGAGTCGATTTCATCGCTTCTTGATGAAGTTGCACTGATTAAGCATTGTAATTCGACTCCATCAGAAAATGGAAATGCTATAACAACTGAGCAAGCTATACAGAAATTTAAGTATTTTGTTACAGAAAATTCAACTATTTTAGCACTTTTGGAGGAGCCATTGGGCAATGATCAGGATCCACAGCCTACGGTAACATGTAAGTAATTATGGAGTTAATTATTTAAACATTATTTAAGGGTGGACTAATCGCTAAAAAAATCCTCTCCCATAATAGCATAAACTTTACAGCAGTAAAAATATATACAAATATTTTGCGACTTCATAATAAAAAGTTATGAAACGGATATATTCTCAAATTGTTAGATAAGTGTAAAAAAATAAGATAATCAAATAACAAAGTTCCTAAAATTCTGCATATATTTTCTATCATCCATGCTTAGTAAAGAATATTATAAATTATATAGGAAAATCATTTTATTTTTCGACATATCTTCCTTTAGCATAAGTACGCTTTTCTACTATGTTTCAAGGTGTCTATGCAATGTTTTTTCTCATTCAATTTCTTACAAATCAATGCTTTTTTAACACATTAATATTTAGTAATACAATAAAGTTCATCGGAGCAAAGATAACCATGAAACATTTTAAAATATTTAATTGACAATCTTCTTTGCATAATATGGCGCTACAGCTTGATGTAAGCTTTGGCCTCCCTTTCAAAGCCTCTCCCAGCTTCTTTATTTTCGGCTGTGTCCTTCCAGTTTTTTATTCTCAGAGTCCTGATGTCTCCTTAAATGACATCGTACGAACTCTTTTTCTGCTATTAACAGGTCCAAATCCAAGTATGTTCTTGAACAGTTTTTGTGTCACTATAAATCCAGTTCCGTAACTTTTTTGACCTACTCCCGTTGCCGCTAAACTACATAGAGTATGCCGGCTTCTTAATTATTCCCTTATTCCCTTTAATGGACAATAACCTTAAAAATTTGTAAAAACTCTCATGCACGTAGCAATAAAATAAATCGTATAATAATTAATTCATGTCTCCACAACAGAATAGCCAAACTAATCACTCTTATTCTCTTAATTAATATTATTTCATTTCTATGCAACATTCTTGAATATCTAAATAATTCTCTCTAATAAATTAACGTTTTCCAGTACTTATCAGAGGTCCATTTGGACGTCATGCATGGACAATGCAGCTACGACATCTCCCACGTAGTAAATCTGGAACTAAATATCATGCACCAAATCCAGGTCGTCCAGTACCAATGAATGATATGCCACAACGTATGGAATTTGATCAAAAATATTTTCCGGATGGTGTTGATAAAGTGACACCATGTGTAGCTGATTATTCAATACCAACACTAGATGCAATACGTGGACAATACGGTATCGAATCAATAAAACGTCTCGAACATATGCTTGAAAATCAAACAATACACGAGAAACTAGCATGGGCCGAAACTGATAATACTTCTGATAGCTTAAGCCATGCCCAAGAGGCTGTGCCCCCATCTGTATGTCATGAATTTCAAGCAGCTCGATTATTTTTATCTCATTTTGGATTCTTGTCTATTGATGATAAGGAAAGTAGAAAAATTAATGATGGTCCAGCTACATCGCCTTTGTTAACTGTATTAGATACAAAGAAGACAAATTTTTCAAATGATTTAAATCTTTTGGATAAGCTAAGTCCCCGGACACATGACACAGTTCATGTTTTTTACGTTAAGGTTGGCCAATCAAATCATTATCAAATTATTGATAATATGAGTGATGATAATGTACGGAGCTTAGATCCGCACTTTTGGAATATGCTGCAAACATTGGGCTGGCCTGTTGATATTGATGAACATTCTGGTTGGACAGGATTTGTATCAACTAGCTGGACATTACGGAATTCACAGAATCAAAGTAATTCACAACAACGAATGCAAGAAATGAAATTCAATGGAGAAAATCGAGTTCTTTATTGGGCTGATGTGGGCGCTGAAATTGCGTTTGTTGTACCAACAGAATGGAATGGACGAGATGAAGCGACTGATGGTAGCTGCCTGTCGTTAAATTCTTCTGCCGATAGTGGTAGATCCAGCTCTGGGAGTTGGTATGATAAAAGTGTTGGTAATAATTCACAACAATCCGATTCATCATCATCCAAAGGCCTGTCTGGACAAAAACCAAGGACTTTATCTTTGGAATTAGATAAATCAAAAGATCCTGTTCCACCGGCAAGGAGAAGAACTGGTGCTGTTAAACCATCCTTATTGGCACAAGTAACAGCTAAGATATTTCTTGTATGGCTCGAAAGTTATGAAGATTATCTCACTTTTCCCATTGGTAACAAATATATTTTAACTAATTTGAGTATCCAACATAAAACATATTTTTAGATGAGCTTCTTACATACACTAGAACTGGCGAAGAATCACATACAGGACATATTCCACGTGCAAGTGAAGTTCATGTTATATTCCTTCATGCACTTCAATCTGGCTTATTAAGAGTTAAATTGCAAGGACCTATTGGACGAATGAGTTTTGCTACTCCTTTAGTCGACGGCATGGTGCTAAGTAGACGTGTCGTTGGAAATTTAGTACGGCAAACTGCATATAATATGGCAAAAAGGAGAAGATTGGATAATGACTCGTACATTTATCAATTTAAATTGATAAACATTAATCCTAACAAGTTTTATTATTTTTATTTCTAGGTATCAACCAGCCCATGTAAGAAGACGTCTTAAAGTTCAAGATATCGTTCAAAAATATAAAATGGATTTGACTGAGCCCGAATTGTTGGCACATCTATTTAAGACCGCTTAAAAATTTAGTAATTTTCTATGTGATTTATAATTCATTTTTTTTCGTGTTAAGTTTCTCTTTTAACCCAGTATTAATACTTTATTTATGTTATTTATGGGAAAAGGGCTTCTATAATGTACTTAAGAAATATTTTTTTTAGCTTAATAAATTTTATGCTAAACTAAATACAGATTTGTTTTTGTTTTAGAATAGAGTGAAACTAAATATTTAATCACGAAAAGTACATATCAGCCCGAAGTTATTAAGGAAGAAATAACGAAACTACTTCAGAAATAGAGTAAGTAGAATTAAACAAAAGTATAGTAACCTAACATGTTCACTCCGCTTCGCACTAGCGTACGCGGATGACCTGATTGTGTACAGGACGGGGCCAAAGATTGGAGTGATCCAGACGCTCCTACAAAATGACTTCGAGACAATCGAAAGCTATAGTGATGATTGGAAGTTGAAAATCAATTTTAGCAAATGCGAATCGATCCTTTCCCGGACTCCTATAAACAGAGCTTCTCGCGATATGCTGAGGAACTGGAAAACCTTCAAAATTTCGAATAATTCTAGGCAAGCATTAGAAAAGAAAGTGGAAGACCAATACTTATATTTCAATAAAATTATACAAAGAGTATAAACTATCTACCCTAGTAAAAATGTGCCGTGCGCATTTGTTCGCTATGCGTGCTAGCTGTCGGCGCCGTGCAGGCTAGTGCGTACCTGATGCATGCTAGCTGCGGGCGAGTTTTATTTTTACTCGGGTACACATGCTAAGCTATTGTGTTTACTTTGGGCCGGTCATGTTCAAAGAATGGATCATTCAAGGATACCGAAAAAGGCACTGTATCTATTACCAGATGGAAAATACCAGTTGGCATAACACGCTGAAGGTGGGAAGACAGTGTTTAAGCTAATGCAGAAACTGGAGGCAAGCCCTGGAGTAGAGAGACGTCTGGAGGAAGAAGCTGATGGAAGAAGTGACCTTTTATAACTCTCTCAGTTACCGCTTTCTTGGCTGCACTTAAATGTAATGGAATTTTCAACTAAATTTATTATCGCCCTTGCAAGCGAACTAAAACTAAATTCTTTCAATTGCTACAACGACCGAAACAATACAAAACCAATGATCATTAGCATCAAACGAAAACGATGTTAATATATTTAACTTTTACAACAAAAACATTTTAATTATAAAACGAAGTCAAAACAGACAAAAGCTGCTTATTTGCAGTTAAGCATTAAGTAGAAAACTTTACAAATCAGTCTCCTGACAGACTTGAATACCAAAATCCGAAATGCATAGAAATCACACAGCTTAAATTATAGCCTCTATTCAAACATTAACAAGAAAATGTACTCAGGTTAGTTATAGGACATTTATCTACTCGAATTTTTGTCAATAGCTCTTTATCCCACCTGAACATCCATCACGGCATTATTGTAGGTCCAACTTAGCCATTATTCACAGCATATTCAACTCCATCTTGTCTCCTTTGGTCTATTGATAGATAATCCAAATTAAGATAGATCTTGAATTGAATATGCATGTGTAATACTTGCTTTCAAATTAATTCCGTTACGTCTTTTTGATATGTTTCTTTTTTTTTTGTTAAATTTTTGTTAGAGTATCGAGGATAAATAAAACCAACAAGATAATCAATAATAATAACAAATGGACATTGGTTATATTGTCTATGAAAGTCTTTTTTTGTGTGTGGAAATAAACAGCATTTCTTGAAGCGTTTGCATGAGAATGTATTTTTCTTTAAAATAGAGAGAAAAGTAACAAAATATCCACCCAGTGTTAAATACCACTTAATTTTCAAATGGCAGCTATAAATCCGTTCTAATGCTAATGATTCTGCGCCTAGTGTGAAATGTTGAAAAAGGTACGCGCCAACTAATTACAATATGCAAATTTTATAGCGCGCCCAGACAATGGTCCACATCGAAGCCATCGACTTTGGGTTGTCTAAATTATTCCAAAAAGGGAACAAACATTCAAAGTCTCAAAGTTGTATGTATTTTTTTTTTTTTAGTTTTTAAAAAATCATGTGTTTCGTCGTCGACATCGTCATCGTCGTCTAGGTTTTTTAGAGAGATGCAACAACCCAAAACAGATATTATGCACCATCAGTGTCATTGGTCTGAAGCCTCTCTTCAACGGGGAAAAGAAGTCAGACAACAACAACAAAAACGACAAATTCATGGCCTTCAAATGCAAAACACCTTCTTGGACGAGAAACCGCGTCTTGCCTTTAATCCCTGGGTAAATGTAGAAAGTGCGTAGATAGCATTTAAGATCTCCACAAGTGACACCTACAACGACGCATGTGGGGGCGAGCCGCGACTGATATATCGTGTGCATAAACAAATTATGTTTGTGCGAGGGGTTTTCTGTGGGGACCTTCAATTCAAACCGATCTTATGGGGCTTCAAGATTATGCAGACCCTAGACCTCTTTCTTGTAGGGAAGGATGGTAAAAAAAACAGACTCTTTTTATTTTCTTTTATTTTTTTAGTTTTCAAGGAACTCTCCAAAAAGGAATTCGTCTTTTTAGAACGTTGTTTTTAAAAGCGCTACTCTTCCTCTTCCTTCTCTCTACATGCGACGATGTGGTTTCGATTTTCATTCAGCAATAAAGGCGCGAATAAAATGACATCAACACTGCGCCATGAATGTGCTTCTTCTCCAGCGGAAGGAGGTAAGTAAAGGTAAAGAGAAGAAGAAGTGTTAAGAAGTCTTTCTCCTCCCTTTCAGATATATTTTGATGACGGTTCTTCTGGGCGAATGGGGCTATTGGGCATGGTCCAGTACTCTCTGTTATATGCGTTATTTATTTGCATTTGATAGGCACTCGGCCCATAAATAATGTCTCTCGAGGTCTCCATACTACGGGAATACCATTCCTTGGGCTTATATAGCCAGACCTGGAAACTTGTTGTGTTCTTCACATCAGTTTCGTGTCTCCGTTTTCTTGTTCCTTTGAACCATTGAGTGCGTGTGTGATGTCAAAATTAACATACGTTACGTACGTTCCAGAGAAGACAAAATGCCAGCATACCATCAGCTCGTGAATGCTGTTAAGTTATTTCATTTTTGTGAAACACTCTTTGGCCAAGGGTATGGATGTCTGAACTACTAAAATGCAATATTTTTGTTTTTTCATTTACTCTACCATCAAGCAAAATACATGTTACTTGGTCTGTTGTTATTTCTGTTCTATCCCAGTTGACAAAAGGAAGAAGGACTTGGAAATAGTGTGGAATGGACATTCTTCTTGTGGGCAACTAGAATATTAATAGAAAGTCTGTGGGACCAGGAAAACATTTCTTTTTAGATTTTCTTGAAACTATTTTTTCCTCTTTTTCACTGGCACTAAAAAGATATTTGATATCATCTCTTGAATCCAGTCTACTATAAAACATTAGTTCTGTGGGTGAAAACATGATTAGCACTGATGGGTCTAGTTTGTTGTGTTTCTAAGTATGGTAAGATGTTATTCATGATTTCCTTTACTTACTTTTACTGATTATATTTTTGATGTGCTTGTTTTATATAGAATAGAGAACGTGATCATGATGTACACCGTATATACAAGTTTTTAGATGGTAAAATTTAATGAAATAAAATAAATATTTTAAAATTAATGTGTTATTCAGGAGGAAGATTTATTTAATCCTAAAGTGTTGTCTAACGTGATTCGTTTTCAGAGACGAGCAAAACATCAGGAAATGTTTGAGATAGAACTGTTTTCATTAATATCATGAGGTGGTATTCAGCTGGAGTGTAACTTCCAATATAAATTTATTTCTGATTATCCTACAGAGTCTTCTTAAATGGCGCTACAGTCCCTGTAGGCCTCGGGCATCTTAAATTCTCATGTTCCAGTCGTCTCGTCGTTTTGCTACTTTTCTCTAGCCAGCTATACGTAGTTTTCGTGTCTACATATTTCTTGGTCTTCCTACGCTTCTTTCTTCTTGTTGGTTTGCTTTTGAAAATCCTGGTTAGAATTCTTTCTACAGGTCCAAATACTAGTCTCGATTCGAAGATTCTAAGCTAATTGTCTGTTTGCTTAGTTAATGTGCAAAACTGAGACCTGTGTCATAGCACTGGGCGGTTTAATATTTTAGATTTCTTGGTTCGACATATATTTTATTTGCGGCCACGATGTATCTATGTACAATCGTCCTTATAATAGGACGATTAGATGAGCAAAAAGAGATAGCTGGAAGCATTTTTGCGAGAGCATCGAAAGCATTAGAGACTCAACGAAACATCACAAAGACCTATTAAAAGGTGCGTCGGGAGATTTCAGGCCAATTAAGAGAACCGATGGTTCCTTCACACAATAAGGAAGAAACCTTGACAATATTATTTCAAGTACGTTTCCCAGGCACAACCATTTATATTCAAATGAGAGCGTAGCTTCTGTTTGGCAGTTAACAGTCCCATTTTCTAAAGAGATCAAAACTGCTTGGGCAGAAGCGGATACCGTGTTCAATAATGAAGCCATTACGGAGGCGATTAGATCTTTCAAAGTATACAAGTCTCCTAGAGCAGATGTTATCTATCCCATTATGTTGCAGGAGGGCTGCGACGTAGTCTCTCTCTCTTACTATGCAAAATATTGACAGGGCTTTCTTCGCACATGGTTACACGAATAAAAATAAAACTCGCCCCCTCCTAGCCTGCAACAGACAGGTATGTCGTGAAGACGCCGGTACTCGAAACAGGCGCGGCTGACTAAAAATAACTTCCAAATTTTTAAAATAAAGGGAGCAAAATTGGAGCTTTAAAAAATAATTGTATAGGACGAAGAAAACGGGCAATTATCTTGGAGGCCATAAAGAGCGCCATTAGCACACTCAGTAGACCCGTGCTCGTTCGATTGCGTACGTCCAGCATTGGACGTGATTAGTACTTAGTTGGGGGACCGCTTGGTAAAACGGCAATCGCGGCAGAGCAATTATCAGGAGTGACGCTAGATGCCAAGGTCAACTGGAACCATCCCCAACCAAAGAGTATGTCATGTGGACGGACCATAAACAAGAGGGATTCTCGCAACAAGGGAATTTGTTCTCCTCCTTTCGTTCACGTACCTCGTACGTACGTTACAAATCTTGGAACAAAATCCAAGCGCCCTGAAGTTTATACCAATCACTAGAATTGATTCCGCTGTAATTTTTTTCTACATCATTTGCTACCGATGTAAGAAAATAGAGCAAAGTTCAGAATAGGAATAGGTGTCTGGCAGCCAACCCGGTGATCGTGGGTTCGATTTTTAGCTCTAGTCTGAAAGGAGTGAGTTAATAAATGAACTCCAAAGCCAATGCACGTTTTACTCCAGCGTATACAATACTTTCGTGACAGAACGCTGACTTAGGTGGTTGGCGATAGAAGAAGGAATTGACAAGAAAGACCGAATATTTTCAAGGTAGAAGAATTCTAAAGACAAAGATCCATGCCGTGAAGTGAAATCGAACCACGGACCTCTAAGATGACACCCGGGGCCTTAACGTCTAAGTTCCCGAAGCACGCAGAATAGTGCGACTATTCCACCATTATTGATCAAATAAGTCACTGTACACATCTTCATGCCATCGGGAAAGTTAGTAACGGGGTCAACAGGTCCAATCGCGCGCAGAGGATGAATGTATGCTCTTCCTTGCTGTCACGTCTCAGGAATGTTTTTTTTTGAATCGAATTGAAACTGGCGATGAAAAGTGGGTCCTATACAAAAATGTTAAGCGACGAAAACTGTGGCTAGCCAAAAAAAAACCCCTAGGAACTCCAAGGTAAAGCAGGTAATCAACCGACGTAAGGTGATACCGTTAGAAATGAATCACACTTCAAACTTTGCAATTAGAATTAGAAGAATGGTAAATTTAATACCTATTTTTGTAATAAGTTGTTGCAGGTAGTTTAACTGCTCACACTACAATAAAATAACATTATTTCACAGCACCTGCGTGACTAGTTTCGTTAGTTAAACAGTTTGTATAAAAACACTTTTGGAGCTTTGTCGAAATTATGTAAAGTTAGAAAATTTTTGATAGTCTTCATTCGAAGAAATATTTTGAAGTAAATTAGGTTTAACTTTTGTAATAATTTTAAACTATTTTGTTTTTTTGGTGTAATTTAAATCAAAACATACTTAGCGTAATGTTTCTATTAAAATTTGTAATTGTATGTATTTTCCGCCCAAAACTACGTAGTCCTTATCTCCTACGATAATTCAGAAGGTTTATGCATAAGCTAAAAAATATCAAAAAACATCCAACCATTTATGTACTATTTAAAAAGCAACATACACACCTAGAAATTCTTCATTGCTCATCAACTCCCATTTTTTTCCTCTTCATTTCCATTCCTTCTACACATAGTCCCCACCCAAAAAAAAAAAATAAAGATTACCTATCCCGATGCGTCGATCCTAAAACGTTCAATCACTTAAACATGCACTTGTCAATCATAAAAAACATATATCCAAAATAAAAAAAAAACACGCCGTTCTCAAAAGTCGGGCTTTAACGCCGATGGACAGTAAACAAAAGACTTCCTTGTCAGAACGAAGAAGGGAGTAAGCGACGAACTCGATTTAAGCGATAAGAATTCTACGTAAGGTAAGATCTTACCTTTCTTCATTCAGGCAGAGAGACGTGTGTATTAGTTAACGGACAACATTCTTTCAAGCCTGACAGGCCATTAGGTTATATGTATTCACGATGAATTGGAAATTAGAATAGAATTTTTGGTGGTTATCCCTTTTCCTTGTTTCCTTTTTTTTTAAACCACCTGAGTTCTGCTGTGAGTGAAGAAACGTAAATTCGTGATGTCTTTCACACTGTTACATTGTGAAGTTTTGTGGTAGTTTTTTTTCTAGTATGAATATTAGAAGCAGAGATCATGGATGGTTTTAGTTTTTGTGGTAATAGGGATTTCGAGGTTTTGTAACGAAGATCCGTGTTTCTATAAAAAAAATAATGTTAAGCGGTTTTAGGTAATCACGATTCTAGCAAAAGTTTCAAGTATTCAAATGTTGAGAAGAGAATTAGTCAGTTTCTGCCGAAAACATTTTCGTAAAAAATGTTTTACGTAAAAAAATAGACTCTCCAGAAATTGAATCCTAGAACAACGAAAAGAATTAACCTTGCAATTATCATATACTGAAAACTCAAGGAGCTTCAACTCCGTGTTGTCAATTTTAGTTTGATTAATGAGAGCGCTGCAGTCAAATGTACCCCAAAAAACATGGCCGATTTTATTCATCTGGTTCATGGGCAAGTTCGCTAATTACTAAGATATTTTATGTTTACGTTTTTGAAGTTAAAAATGGCATCGAATGTATGCTGTAAGAAAAAATGAATATTTTAAAACATAAATTTTATTAAACACAGACAATGTTTATCATTTCAATTATTTTTACATCAAAAGTAAATGTCTAATGATGATAAATGTACAAGGATTTTTTTTTCGTACGCCTTTATTAATATATATTTTCAATTTTATAAGCATCTGTGAGAGTTTTACAAATTATAGCTTCCGGTCAAATTTTCTATGAATTTTCTATTAAAAACTAATGGCTTCCTTAGAAAGCTTAGAGTCTCTTCTTTAAAATGCTTTTTTCATTTTTATTTTTGCGCACATTTTAAGCAAAAATACTTTAGTTTTTCCCCGAACGCCTCGGTAGAATATTTAAATTAAGTTTTTTGGCGCGCTTAGATTTTTCGAATTTGCTTCTTATTTTTAATAATTTTTTATAATAATAATACAATTTTTTTTAAAATAAGTTATAAAAAAAATTTTAGTAAAATTTTTCGTTCTTTCACGTGGCGCTATTAGTTTTTCGAAATTTTTTTTATTTTTCGATATATAACGCAAAAACCAAAATTTCGAATTTGTTTTCGATATTGTGAACTTAGCATACACTTTAGAGCAGCAAAGATTTTTTTATCATTTTCTACTTCGAAAAAAGTACCTAAGTCCCAATTATCAGCGAGATCACATTTTGTGCGAGCTTTCGATCTAAATTTGTCTCTGACGACTGAGCTAAAAACCAGCTTCTAAATTCGATTTATATGAATGCGATTATTCGTATTTAATCAATTTTTGGATTTTTTAATGAATTTTTATTAATTTCCAATGAATTTTTTTTCCATTGCTCCATTTCGACTAACTTAATTTTGAACGAATCGTCGAAATGGGTCAAATTCAGCTAACTTCATGTGGGACACATCGGACAAAGGTGACATCTGTGGCCAAAAATGAACTAGAAATTTAGTTTCTTCTGTCCATCCATTTCTTGTCATTTTCCCCGTAAGAGTTTAAGCTCCTTGTGTAGTCTCCATGGTTCAAACGCAGGGTTCATCGCCACCTCTTTCAACACCGTCCTAGCTCCAAAGCAATTCTATTCTACGTGCCAAGCTTACTACTAAATAATGCACCATAACGTGACCAACTAAATGACGAACTGGTAGTACAAAGGGTGATTCCTAAACTTAGAACTGCTACATAAAAAACAATGGAGCATTATTTTGTCTAGACAATAATTTGATTAAATTTTAGCACCATTTCCATTCATATCAATAAACATTATATCAACTACAACTGGATTTTAATAATTCAATAAATTTAGGGATAATTCAACACCCAAACACCCAAAGTCCAGATGTTGATAGAAATATTTCAGTTCATTTGAAAGACAATTGGCATTAAATCACGGTTAATGTGACCAACAATAATTATATTCGCATTATTGTAGGAGAGGCTTGATCGACCCAAGGTTATAAAATTCCAGCAGCAATTCCAGGAGTAAATACATTAGGCGGACAGTCCACACCAGTCACGACACAATTTTGTGAAAATGTGACTTTATTTAATTGACAATAAATGCAAATTGTGAACTTATATTAAGATTACAGTCATACCAAAAATGGTTACTTGTCATTCTTTTTCAAAATTGAATTCAATTAAGATCATGATTTTTTAGAATAGTTTAGATCATTCCAAAAGTAGATAATATTTATTTATTTTTTATTTTTTTATCACAAATCCACCAATTATCTTGTTTCTTAATAAAGAGTTGCATGTAGCATAACCACTTTTTTTTTAAAAAAATGGGGAAACAAAAATTTAATAATTTTTCAAAAACGTTACGAATGTCATATTTCAATTTATATTCATAAATTTTTATCGTATAAAACCAGAGATATATAAGGTAAAACATGGATAAATCAAATAACTGTCATAAAAGGAGAAAACATTTACAGAATTAAAAGTTCGTGTTTTTCCAATTGGTGTCTATGACTGTGTTAAACATTTTCATGCTGTTTCCACCTACCGAAGATCAACATGCCCATGGCGAAGTCAGCCAGAGAGACAGAGATCATGATGATCATGCATAGTGGACTGACCGGGGACATACTGTTGTATAGTATAGAAAATATTATGGTCATCGTTTGTGGCACACCAGAAAACTAAAGAAACTAGATGTTGAACAGCATCTCTTAGCAGCATCGCCGGCATACCGTCAGCGGCGTCATATGGTAGTATATGGAAGCGCATCAGAAGTAAAGTAACACATATAGGATATGCCCGCGCAACGCCACAGGCATACAACACGATCATATGGATCCCTCTCTATGAGATCCATCTCTCGGGGGGCTTTTAAGTGACCACGTTTATATTATAATTCCCTTGCTCCTTTTATTGTGTATTAAGTTCGTTTCGGACACTATCTTTTTATGTTTTGTTGTTTTTCTGGATGTTCCTCTTCCTATCATATCTGGGACTTTATGGGTATCTGGAATTATAAGGGAATAAAAATTGTGATAGCCTTTTTTTGAGAACTATCATCATTAGGTTGTCGATCGTTTTTCATGATCATTCTTTGGACTATGAGAAAGTATTTTAATCTTTTTTATTTTATTTTTAAAACGATTTTTTTTACCTTTTACATTTTTTTCGCAGTAAGTTTAAATGACCAAAATACTTATTTTCTGAACAATAAAATGCGATACGGCACTGAAATTCCTTGTCTTTTATCTCAAATAGATACACTAGTTTACAGTACATCTGTTGCCGGGAAAATTTTTGCTGTTTCTGACTACATATGGTATGCTAAGTAAAAATATATAAGTAGAATTTTTTGATCAGCTCTAGTTTATGAATTATAACGAGGGATGTTTTTTTTAGAAAAAAATACTCTCACCGTACTAAAATATTTTATTTAAAAAAACTACAAACTGCATTGCACGCAGAATACTCCCACCTATCTAAAACTGTAAAAGTGAAGGTTCTACCCTACCAACTTCCAGAGTAATGAGTCATCAAAGTCAAAATTTTGTTTTTTTTTACAAAAGTATCAACTTCAACCACCTTTTTCCCCAAAAATACGTAGTTAGTAAATTTTTTTCTTTCCAAAATTGGAAAGCATGGACAATTTCCTATAAAAAATGTCCAGTCAAATTTTGTGTTACGGCCTTTATTTTTGAAGATATTAGCAAATTTTGATGTTAAAGTTGGCTTTATTTGGTACTTTTCGTCATACGCTTATGTGAAAAATGAACCAAATAAAGCCAACTTTAACATCAAAATTTGCTAATATCTTCAAAAATAAAGGCCGTAACACAAAATTTGTCTGGACATTTTTTATAGGAAATTGTCCATGCTTTCCAATTTTGGAAAGAAAAAAATTTACTAACTACGTATTTTTGGGGAAAAAGGTGGTTGAAGTTGATACTTTTGTAAAAAAAAACAAAATTTTGACTTTGATGACTCATTACTCTGGAAGTTGGTAGGGTAGAACCTTCACTTTTACAGTTTTAGATAGGTGGGAGTATTCTGCGTGCAGTGCAGTTTGTAGTTTTTTTAAATAAAATATTTTAGTACGGTGAGAGTATTTTTTCTAAAAAAAAAAACACTCCTCCTTAATTTATAAACTAAAGCTGATATAAAAAAACTGATACTATATTTGAAATCAGTGACCTCAAATTAGTAAAGAACCATTAAAATATTTTATGCAACAGAAAAAATGTTTGATTTTGTAAACTAGTGAATCAACTGATATTCATCTATAAACACCTGAAAATTTTCTTCTTCTATTTTTGATTGTGGATTTGTTTACATATTCCCACACCTTTTTGCTGTTCTCGTTTTGAAGAAGCTCCCAACAAATTTCAATATAATTAAAGTGTGATCCAGAGAAAACGTCTTGATTTAGAAGTTTACTAAAGAAAATGAAATTTAAATTTCTAGAATTTTACGATTTTATATCTTTACTATTTTTATTTTATTTAATTTTTATTTTATTTATTTTTTATAAATGTATGAGAAAAAACCTCCTCCAAAAAAATTCACTCTGCTTCATATAAATGAAATTTTATTCCATCGTTTTATATTTCTGGAAGTTAAACCATATAAGGGGTTATAAAGATCAAATGGCATTATTTAAACGCGATCAAAATCCTATAGAAATCAAATTAAATTTTTGTTTTTAGTTTATTCTGTGTCTGTCCTTGCTCATGAGAAAGTTTCAGAATTTTTGGTTTTTCGAAATTTTATGCCAATATATTTTATAGTAATCAAAATAATGTTTTTCTTTTCTTTTTTATTATTTTTCAATGGATTTATTTAATGAATATATTTTATTCATGGTTTATTTTATAATAAAACAAAAGTTTTATAGGTTGATTATAGATAACGAAAGAATCGACACGGATATCGGAGCTAAAATTTATTGGGGATATAAAAACTTCTGGAAAAAATATATAAAACAAAATTGTCAATTTTTTGTAGCAAAAGGACACCCAAGTTGAGATATAACAATAAAAAAACACTATTAATGTAATAAATACGACCAAAAAGGCAATGACTTGATGAATGAAGCAAGACAAATGCACTTGTCTTCCTGGGAAAAGCAAATTATGAATAATACAAAGCAGGTCGAATGGCATCGAAGAAAAGTTATCAAAGAAGAAAAAAACGGGACTACTACAGACTATTTTTCTGGCTTTGATGGCCTCCGGGTTAAACTACTTGACTACCCAGAGATTCAAGGTTCTATTCCACACAGTTGTGTACATTTCACAACTTCAACTTTTTTCCCGCAACACAAGACTAGCCAACTCGGCTCACCCCCACACCCTTCAGCCCCCCTCTTCGCGCACATTACGTTTTAGAAGTTCGTTTATAAATAGAACAACTCGATTGTGGAACTGTCTTCCGCAGTCGATGTTTCCGAACTCATATAACACCGCAGAGTTCAAACGCAAGGTCCACCGACATCTACTCATGCACCCTCTAGACCTCTAACCTATCCTTTCCTCCTCTATCCTTCACATCAAGCTTACTACTAGATATTGCACCATGACTTGAACGACATGATGGACTAGTAGTACAAAGGGTGATTCTAGAGCTTGACGTTTTCACATAAAAAAAAAATTTCTACTCCGTCTTTCTAGATAACATTTTTCCTTTCTTTTCTTACCTCTCTACAGCAACGCCCTGCTCTCGTATACCCAGCGGTGGGGCTTTCATAGGTGGGAATGGTGCACTCGCACCGGGCGCAATTAGACGGGGGCGCAATTTCAAATATAAAGATTTTAAAGGAAAATTTAAAACTTTGAAATAAAATAATTGAAAAAGTGTTCCTGTGACTTCATTTTCATTACCATCAACTGCACATTTTGATTACCATCAACTGCACATGATATTTAGGTTTCACTCAGTGCAAGAATCGAACTTGTTCAAGCCGCTGAAACAGCAAAAAAATGGTCATGAATGCTTGAATATTATAAAAATCATGACAAACAATTTTGTAATGAGTGTTAATTTGGAAAAATATACTAGATTAAGATAGAGGCGTCGCAATTATCAGAGATTAGCATAACGGTATGTCACCAGATTGTTTGTGAGGTAAGAATCAATGATCAATCAGTATAGCTAATCGAACGATTCATAATTGCAAAAATCGGCTTCCATTTTGGAACCGCCATCTTATTTTTTTTTAGTAAATGGTCGGGTATCATTGGCAGGCGAACTATTAGTATGTGCAAAATTTGAAATTGATCGGTTATATTTTCTACTTTTTAGTATATTTTATGTCTTTCACCACTTTGTATTGGCCGTCGTTTTGAATTTGGAATGACCCTACACCGCTAATTGCATTCTACCTGTCATACCCTTTCATTTGATACCCATGTTGGGGAGCACAAATGCAAAAACCGGCAGCCATCTTGGAACCGTCGTCTTTGTTTTTTTACAAAATTTTCACATTGCATTGTCAAGCAAGCGCGCTTATGTGCAAAATTTGAAGTTAATCGGGTTCAAATGGTGGGTGGTTTTCATAATTTTCTACGCAATAATGACCCATAAAAACTTTCATCCCCTATTTCAACCCCTTCAAGCCTTTGTTTCGGTAGAAAACTTCTCTTTCTCCAAGGTCTAATCTATCTCTGTACCAAATTTCATCAAAATCGGTTAAGCGGTTTAGGCGGGAAAGCGTAACAGACAGACAGACAGACAGAGTTACTTTCGCATTTATAATATTAGTAGGGATTTTATAAGCATGGAAAGTTTCTATCAATATTGTGTATTAAATATCGTAAAAAGGCTTTCATTTCTACTGCATAACATCGTTTTATTTTTTAGTGGCAATAGTGAACAACATGAAATATATGATGGACAGAAAGTAACCATCAACAGTACTCGTATATGCCCTCTTACGTAAGATTTCCGGTGTGAAAACTTAATTATAAAGCACACTAAAAATTCCTTCAAATTGAAATTAATACACTAAAACTGCAGTGTTTAAACTGGCAGATATTGGAACTTATTTACGGCTTATTCTATTTGGGCAGCGATTACTTATAATAACTATCAATCAAAGCTTAGTATAATATTTTCATTCAATTTACTATTCAGCTAAAAAATATAGAGATTTTTATTATTTAATTAGTGTCAAATAGCATTGAATTGCATAAAGACTCGGCCGTGTCATTAGTGTGCATCATTAAGCTGGAGACTTTTAAAAAGCGTGGCTACAAACGCATCAAAAAAATTATTATAATCAAATAAAGATATCGTCTCACTTGCAGGAAAAACTAGCATAATTAAAAAAAAACTTAAATAATATTTTCTATAACGCAAATAGGCAATAAAAATTCCTACTAATTTGTCAACATATCGAAATCCTCAACGCCATCGGCTAACACGTTGCATTTTTAATTATCATATCCCGAGTCCCAATGGTATCAGATGTGTGGGGAAAAATAACACATTATACCCACTATATCCACTACTGACTGCCATTATGGGTACCTTATATCCACTCCTCTATATATCCAGAATATAACATTAAAAAAAAAGACCATCTCCACAACACCACACATATTTTATCCAGAAGTCTTGAAAGTGGAACGAAAACCATCTTTAATGCCGTCCGAATGAAAATTGGCAATAAAAGAAACTTTTTTTATTATTATTATTTTTTTTCTTTTTTTTTTTTGAATCCCTTCATTTCATTTTCGTTATACTAAAGATCCATCGAACCCATAAAATTTAGCTATAAAATTTTATCCAAGTTAGATACTTTACCAGCATAAAAATGCATAGTTTTTATGATCCGTTAAAACGTATTTATTAAAGGAATGATCCCGGCTACGTTTGCGCCGTGGCCATGGCGTATCCGATTTCTTATGAATTAGAGACGTTGTAAATTAAGATTCTATCGAGAGAGTATTAGGTTGTTTTTTTTCAAATTGATTAAGTTTAATTGAGTTAAAATAATTTTACTTTTATATTAGGCGGATGTTGTGTTGTTAAATAATTAATCATTTTGTAGGAAAATATTATTTAATTAAATAAATTCATACAGTGTTATCGAGAGATTGTCCGAATTTATGTAATAAACCATGTATTAGCTGCGTTCCATTGGGCAATATTTGCTACTCCGGAGTACTCCCGAGTACACTCAACTACCCCTGCTCTTGCTTTAGGGTATTTTACTCCTAGTAGAAACGCATAAAATTTCCGCCAGGTTTGTAAGCTTTAACTACTTAAATATAGATGGCCTTTTGTTTTTTAAGGTTAAGTAAACTGTCGATTAATTATTTTCAAGTGTTTTTTTTAAAGTAAATCTACAAAAAAGTAAGATATAAAATTTCCTTTTATTATAAAAAAAAGTAATTATTTCACGTTTCTTTTAAGGACAATAAATTAATTTGAGGTTATGTTTTTCTCGTATTTTCTTCTGATATCAAAAATCGAGTTCCATTGGCCATGTACTCCGGAGTATTCGGGAGTAGAAAATTTCACCCAGTGGAACGCAGCTAATATGTATGTTTCTATGGTTGAAAAAAAATATAATTGTATTTATCTTTAAAAATCATGGTTCTTCATGAAAATAGTAAGTACAATCCGTGTGCTTCTTTTTAAACGAAGGTCAGTTGGAAAATTCGCGGAAGCAACTAACACAAGGAGGGACAATGCTGTAATACATTTTTTTTGATATGAAAGACTAAAGATTCGGATATGGGGGTCAAAAATGGTAGTAACCGCCTCAGGGACCTTTGGTGGTGCCGATATACCAAAGAGATAAGTCCTGAGAAACGCCAACTCCTAATACGATCCAAGATCTCAGCTATACAGGAAACCAAATAGACTCACAGTGTTATAATGGATCTTAGAACCCACACGGTACTCTCCAGTGGATCACTGAACGGAAGAAGAGAGTTTGGAGTAGTTTTCGTTGTGGAAAAGAAAATGAAATCACTGATTCCGGGCTTCAAACTAGTAAGTAACAGAATATGTTCGCTTCGCATCAAAACAAGGCCATATAACATTAGCATCATAAAAGTACATGCTCCCACAGAAGACAAGACGGATGAGGAGAAAAAGGAATTCCACCAAGAGCTAAAAACGCTATGAGTTTAATTCCGTCAAACCATATCAAAATTTTGCTTGAAAATATGTTACGCCAAAATAGGAAAAGAAGTGGAGTTCGTAGGAGTCATAGGAAAATATAGCCTACACAACACAACCAATAGTAGTAGATTGGTCGATCTCGCTAGCTCGAACTTAATAGCAGTGAGTTCAACAATCTTCCCGCACAAAATTATTCATAAGATTACATGGCAGTCACCAGACGGGGTATAAGAAATAATCGAATTGACCTCGTCCTAATTGAGAGAAGAAGAAGGCCACGAGCATACTGGATGTAAGAACAGTAAGGGGAGCGTCCTGTGGCTCGGCTCACTCTCTAGTCAACGTGAAATTTAGAACCCGGGTAATGACCAAAATGCAAAGATAGCAAACATAAGCAAAATACGACTTAGATAATAGTAGAGGGAAATTAAACAAAAAAAAAGCCAAGTTATGATGTAGTTGGGAAGTTGGATTTTTTTGTTTTTTTCTTTACATATGTTAAAATAAAGCGAAAAAAAATGTCTGTAAAATCGGTCCTGTGATGTACGAGAAAATTGCATAAATGTCCATTTTTGAGGCTTTTTGAGTGCAATGCTACACTATTTTTTTAATTTCTCCAGTTCTGTTGGTCGTAGAAAAATAAAAAAAATTGGAAAATACTCGCGAATGAATAGACTATCGAACTGATTCGGTATAAATACTTTAAAAATGAATTCTAACCTCAAAAAATCAAAATGTATTAAATTTTGTTTTATTTTACTAAAAATGAAATAAATAACGGGTAAATAGTCGGATTTTAATAAAAATTAGAGAAAATATGTAATTTGATGCTATAAATACGTGGTTGAAATTTCAAAAAAAACTTTCGATTTTTACGGCAACAATTGGCAGTTTTCAAAAAAATTTAAAATTGCCGCCATTTTATGCCAAATCGTCGTACGGTAAAATGTTTTTTTTTAAATTGTAGGTTTTTTTATGTACTTTCTTGCGTGCAGACGCAATACTTCGTTAGTTTATTTAAAATGTAAAATGAAAAAAGTAAAAAATCTCAATTTTCAAGTTTTTGCCTTTTGCCAACTATGAAAAAAAGGCTTTTTACTTTTTTCAAAGTCCTAATATAGACATTTCAAAGCCCACATATCAAAGTCCACAAGAACAAGGATGGAAGCCTTTAAGCAAAAAAGAAGAACGGCAGAAAAGCTTTACAGAAAGAAGGAGAAACAAATATCTAAACAGGAGGATCACAGATACGACTTCGATGAAGGGAGAGCCTTGCGTACAAAGGAGCACGTTAGATCAGCAATAAGTTTCAGCCAAGAAGGGACATCTGCAGAGACATAAATGGGACCCTATTAGCAGACCCTGACAAGATAAAAGAAAGGTGGAGAAATATTGAATCCGGTCGTCAACGAGGTTCCACAGATAGAGGCATTTGTAATTCCTCAAGATAGTATTTTAGTACACCCACCAACACTGGATGAGGTTCGTGAAGCTATAAAAAGGGAAAAAAGCTACAAATCACCAGGTGTTGATGGAATAGCATTTGAGTTGCTAAAGAAACGAGGACAGCTTTTTAGCTTCAGGGCCGTGCTTTGGCTTCGACTTCAACTCCGACTGCAAAGAAAGTCCCCGGAGACTTCGACTTTAAAATTAAATTGTAGCTTTGACTTCAATCAGCTGTTTCCTTTCAAAGCAGAAGCAAAGTAGAAAAATCAAAATTTTAAAATGTCTGAAAAGGAATTGGAATTTTTTTTAATGTTGTTCGCAGTCTATAAAAAATACTCGGAATTCAAAACCGTTCCTTTCCCTTTAAAAAAGTTGTTTTCAGTTTTTTCAGATAAAGTGAAGTTGGCTGCAGGCGGACGAAACTTTGAATTTTCTTAAAGCCGGACTGCAGTCGAAATACAGTCGCAGAAAAAGTTCAGTCGAAGCTTTTATTTAATCTGCTTTAATGACATTACATGTAATCAAAGCCCGAAGTTAAGTCAAAGTAAAGTCAAAACCCCAATTGTAACATCGGCCTCACAGATAAACCTTTTTGTGCAGTTGACAATTCTGCCATTAATTGAGGAGTGACTTTTCAAAAGATCTCATTTCCATTTTTTACACGAGAGCAAATTTCGACGGAATCCACCAGCAAGGCTAAATTAGTACCTATTCACGTCAATGGGACGAAAGAAACGGCCTTCTTTCCTATGAAAAAATGGATACCAATATAGGGATTTCTGTCAATAAAGGCATATTTCCATATATCAAATAAAGGGTGTGTTCAATTTAAACGAAACGCCACATTTCCTGTGTGAATCAATAGTATTTTAAAAAATTTCAAGCAAAAGGACGTGATTTTTGGTTTTAAAAAAATGGTGAAAAATTTTCGAGAAATATGTGAATGCAATGAATCTGATGATATGTCGTGCCTTGGAATTTAGGAATAATGTGAAAATAATAATAGTAATGTAATAAAGTCGTATTTCCTATGGACGTCCGTACAAAATGTCTTATTTCTAAAAGTTTCAAACAAAAGGACACTGGAAAATGTTTTTTTTTAAAATGACGTCGCAATTTCAATATTTTTTATCTACCACTGTAAAAATGGAGTTGGACCGTACGAAAATTTTCATTTATTAGAGGAAGCCCATAAGTCCTATGACTTATGGGGTTTCTCGAATACACGTCCGCATCTCAGGCGACGAGCATGCTCGAAGTTTGCTTTCAGGATAAGCGCAGGTTAATCCGTGTACATTCATCACACGTGTTTTGTTATTAATGGTATTAATCACACGTGTTTTGTTATTAATGGGCCAAAGTTGCGAAGTATAAGAAAGTAGCTTTTAAAATCTCGCAGTTCATGCACTTTTCACACTCTTTCAAACATAAGGATGTTGTAATCACCAAACCTTTTATTGGTGGGTTGTGCAGTCACACTTGAAGGCTAAACAACAATAAAAATCTGCCTCTATCACTCCCAAATGAACTACTACATTCAAGAGATAAACTCCCCATCAATAAGAAAACAATTTGAATATCTAAAAAAACTGATGAAAAAAATCCTAGATGAAGAAAACATTCAAGCATTCTACAAAGAGATAGTTCACCTGTGGCCTACATCTGATTCTGAGTTGTCAGAGAACGACGCTAATGATGAATCAATGTAATTTTTATTTATTTATTTTATACCATTCTTTTTCATAGAAATAAATAATCTTATTTGTGTTTCACATTTAGTTAATGTTTCTACTTCCTATAGAATACATTTTTAAGGTTTACTGAGTGTACTTTTTATTTTATACAGTTTAGAATATAATTCCTTTTTGCCAAAAGTATATGTATTTGAGAAACCCCATAAGTCAAGCAACTTTAAAAATCCATAATAATTAAATCATTTAACTTTTGAGAATTCAATTGACAACAAAGATTGGATTTAGCTTCAAACAACATATTTTATTGAAAATAATAATAGTAGAGGTTGCCGGTTACCGTAGAAACACTTTTTCTCGATTTCCCAAAAGTTGCTCTCACTTGACTTATGGGGTTTCTCAAACAACCGATTCAATTGCAGTGTCGAACAACAAGTTCTTTTAAGAGAGAAAAGAATGGGTTTACTGAAAAAAATTCAGAAACTGCCAAGTTCCACACATGGTTTTACTTCACCCGCTTCTATTCAATACAACCGCACAAAACACTGACTTGGGCGGTCGAACAGTTTTCACGCTTATTGTGCCTATAAGGAGTTGCTATATAAAGCGTAGACAACAAAGAAGGTATCTTATCGGAAGAAGATGAAAGATCATGCCGGGAGCGGAATCGCATCACGGACCTTAGGGGTGGTACTCAGGCGCCTTAACCTCTACCGAGGCCTACAGGGATTAAAAATAATCCTTTATTTTAGGAAAACTTTCTATATTTAAAAAATAAATCTATTTAGTGATTTATTCGTTTTTATTAATTTTGCCTTGTTGGTTTTTAGTCTTAGCTATTGAGAAATTTCTGTTGAAAAACGAATCAATGTGCGATCAAAACAAATGAGAGCTATTGTGGGCTTCCAGTTTGTTGCTTTTCACTACAGTAGTCTGATAGTGGGGAATTGAGGCTTTGAGGATAAAGTTCTGAGATTGTGTTACCTAGAAATAAAAGGGTAGCGCTTATCGGATCGTTATCGATCGTTTTAGTTTCAATTTTGATGCCGGTTTAACCTGTCAATCTATATTGATTTACTTTTTTTTCTTGATATTGATGACGAAGTGATTCAGTAAGCGCTTAATGGCTTGATATTAGCCGTAAGGAGGTTCAACACGTTTCCTGCACACATTTTCGTTCTATGAAACCTGAATCGGTGTCCAGCAGTACTTTAAGCAAGTAAACATCCTGTCGCCTTAAGATTCTGCTAAGAGAACGAAGACACACAAGGAATTTTGAGTGGTCTATTCGATTTGGTCAATCTGAAATTCAGAATGCAGACGAGCTCTGGTGGTGAGATTTGGAAGTCTATTTGGATTGCCGCGCGAATGCAAACTACGACAAAGACCAGGAATGGTTTTGTCTTTGCAACTAAGGTGGTTTTAAGCTGCTGATAAAACCATCTAACCATACCTTTTATCTGTTCATGGTAAGCGCTTGCTGTATTTCGGTATATACCATGAAATTTGTCAACTTCCTTGAACTTCGTTGATATAGACGGTCTACCGCGAAAATTGCCCCACGTTATAATATCACATTTTTTACGTACGAGATATAGTAGGTCTCTTTTCCAGTCGTCTGCCATCGCTTTCTGATGTAATACTTGCACAATGACCTCATGAATGGCTTGGTGAAGTGTAAGCTATTCACACCCAACCTTCTCAGCGGTGATATCATCTACACCATGTTTGGTTTATGGTTTACTTCACTTTTCACCTATGTAGATCGCATTTGACAATTCTTGAAAGTGCTTCTTCTATCGCATCTTCTTTATATTTCTCTTCGCTTGTCCGTATAAACGTACAAACCGCGAAGATACCAAACGTATTCTGCATTGCAAAACACTATCGGAACACCATATAAACAACATAGTGATTCAAGTGGACGTTGACACCTCGTTACGTTCGTACTCTCGTTAGACTCTTAATGTGGCCACGGTCTATCAACATGTGGTCTACGGTTGCCTGACTGCATCGAAAAATTACTAGACTTAATCGGGAAATCAATGCTTTGTTTTTTAAATATTATTAGTGATCGGTTAAGGTCTAAAATAGTATTGTTATCATCTTATTCTCTTACCATCTGATAGTCCTCTGAGAAATGTACATTAAAAATTTTGCTCAATCATTATTTCTTAATTTAATATACCAAATTCCATTCAATAATAATTTAATCATCTTCCACCCAGACCCCAAGCCATATTTAATCATCTATTAATTAATTCTTATCCAGTTTTCCTCCAGAATACCCCGAAACCAATAACAACAAAAAAAAATATATCAAGATTCCGCTGGTAACACCAATTTCATTCATTCGATAAATTGTCCACATCAAATGATAGGTTGTTTTTTTTTGTTTTGATTCTATATAACAATAAATTTATTAGAAGTAAAAAAGTTGTTCTCCAATCTCTTGTCCACTTCAACCAAAAATAAATGCATTTCATCTCGCGCACATATCACTGGGCCCAACAAACATCTTCCTCCTCTTCCAGAAGGCAAAACAACCACAGTCTTTCAGCATTCATTCCATCTAAAGTCCCCAAAAGAAAAAATCTCAGAGAAGTTTTACGACCAAATAAAAATGCCACACAAAAAAAGATTTGTTAAAAAGAAGAAAAAAAAAGAAGAAAAGTAGAAAAAAAAAAACAAAAATAAATAAGAAATGAAAAACTTCAATGAAAACTCTCGTGATGATCTCGCTCTAACTCACCTGTGAAATTGGAAATTTCTTTTCTCAAACTAACACATCAGAAATTGAAAGAAGAAAATTCTGTGTGCAGCTTTAGTAGAGATGCCCCATGCCGGCATCATCGAAGACGCGATCGCGACGACCACGACCACTAGCCGGATGATACCTTGCCCTGTTCCAGCTCGTTAAGAATTTTGAGTTTGTCCAGTCCAGTGGCTCAACTTGCCACAGAGATCGTCATAATACCAACAACTAAACAAGAAAACAAGTGCCAAACCGAAGCTGCGAAGAACACTACTAAATTCTGGGCGCTCGTCTTACGCTTCACTTGAGCTTAGAGTGAAAAGTGGAATAGAGCCTCAGCAGCGGAGTGCCGAACACCAAGTTTACTATATATCGTCCCCTACCGTCCCCCAACTGAGATAGTACTAAGCTCCCGAACTCTTCTTTCTAAGATAGAGGCTAGTGTAATCAACAGAGTCGTTGTGCATTCAGTTCCAGAAGTCCAGATTCTCGACTGGTACACCGAGAAGTTCGTTCGTTGCTCAAGTTCTTCTAGCATTAAGATTGTGGTAGAGTGGATCTTCTTGCTTCCTCCGCTGTCCTCGTGTGCAGATCCGAGTCAACTCATAACCATTTTAGTTGATATCAGACGAAACTGACCTGTTGCATCTATAACACAGCCCCATACCTTAGGCCTCGAGGTCCAACTCGGCACAGCAGCAGCCAAACAAAGAGAGTGGAATGGTGGAATCGCTGCTGGTCGATCGGGAAATTCTTGAAGATGGAGGGCAAGAAACGTCGTCTCGAGAGGCTCCAAAAAGAGGAGACTTTTCAAGTTTTAGGACCTTTGTATAAACATTCAGCTCGCATTCTTGTTTTTTTGTGAATGCCTGCCCAGCAGACGTTGCGTGCCTGTATATTATTTAACAAAAATATGTCCACTTATACCATTGGGATGATATTTGTGGGCCCGGGTATAATATGAAGAAATGTGGTTATCAGTGTTGCCATTTTGGTAATGTGTATTGCAGAGATGGCAGAAAGTGTAATGCATAAAGGAATAGTCCAAAAGTACGATCAGTACGAAATTTATTTTATGATCTTGGCGCTCCTATCTGTCAAAGTTAGAAATCAAGTTGACCGATTGAATCCAATCGTGTCTCAACCCTCTCAACAACTGTCTTGAAGAACATCAGTTTTGCAACGAACCGATCGTTTTCTAGTAAATAATTCTAATTTTGGCTGAGTATAAGTCACGCCGATCGTCCTCCTAGCGATTGTGGGACTGTGACAAAGCACATGAAGGGTAGACTCGATTTTTTCGATATACAGCCTGTAAGTGGAGTTCGACGTTCTTCCGATCCTTGATAGGTGGTAATTTAGGGAGAGTGTTTCATCAGTGATCGATCGTCTAGGACCTTTTTGACAAAACTTGTGAGTTCCTCAATATTCGATTCCGGACTAATGAAAACAGTCCTAGAGCCCCGCCTTTTTGATTTCGCTCAAAATCTTGGTGGCATCGGCTCCAAATAAGGGCGGCACGATCGATAGCCAAACTTATTTGGAAATAGCCCTATGGGACTTTATTGCTCTAATTGCCTTTTGTCTGTCATATTGGATAAAGATTTTGCAAACAGGGATTTTTCTTAATTTTTCTTAGAAGCATAGAAATATAGCGTAAATCTCTCCTTGAAAGATAGTAGATATGGTATCCAAGCTGAACGCTGTATTACATCTGAGGCTTTTGCCCCAAATGCCATCACTCACGCTTGTGTCTGTCTTGGAGTCATCCGTTTACCATATGAGCACATCCTGTGGTATCCTAGGAAAAACATAGCATGTACGAAGGGAGGCTTAGATCAATCTCTCAGATGAATTGTCGAAAATAACTCTTTTTTTAGCGTTTTAACGATCACCACTATTGCGTTGATCTCATTATGAAATTGCGTATCATTTGATGGTAAAAAAGGTGGTTTCAGAGCGTTCCTATAGTCGTAAATGGAACCCTCATTGACACGCTCCAGCTACGGGTACAAAAATTGAAAAATACGCCTCCCAAACGGGCATGCAGGCTCCCGTTACAAGCACAAAAATTTTAAAATGCTTCTGTTATAGAGGTATGCACGCCTCTGTTACAAATATGAATGTTTTCGTAATCGATTATTCCAAACGCGAGTGTCATTTTACCAGGCGGTCCCCCAACTAAGTACTAATCACGTCCAATGCTGCTTGACCTATGGAATCGAACGAGAACTGGTCTACTGAGTATGCTAATAGCACCCTTAATGGTTACCACGTTAATTGCCCATTTTCTTGGTCCTATACAATTTCTTCAAGCTCCAATTTTGCTCCCTTAGTGTAGAAAAATGGTGAGTGTACCGTTCTTCATTTGGACTACTCCGTCCGTCTTTTATTGAAACGTGCATGTAGCGGGCTGCATTTCGAAAAGTGTATTTGTACTAACGCGTATCGTGCCTGATTTGGGTGCCTTGCACACGCTTCGAAGCTGTGGATGCCTGTTTCAAGCTTAGATTCGACGACATCCAATACTACTTTGATTGAACGGTCAGAAAACTCTTAATCCAGTTCCTTAGAAATGAGTCAATACCAAACGCTTGGAGTTTATTCAACAGAGCGGGGTGCCGGTGCCATACTCTATCAAAACCCTTGGAGATATCTAGAGCAACTAGACAGGACTCACCAAAGAATGCTTTGTTGAGGTGCTGCATCGGGCATACGAGGTCATCGGTATACCTTTTGGGTGTTAAACCGTACTGCGAATTTTGGGTGGAAAAAAAATGTTGTTCAAAAGACTTAGGTTTTTCGATTTCAATTGCATAAAATCTCACACGATGAAAAAATACAATCCAGAATCTTCGATATCGGCAACACTAATCCAAGTGCGTTTTATTCAGGTATGTAGGAGCAAAACTTCTTTAAAAGCAAAACTACCAAAGTCAGGTTAAGCATGAATGTAGAGACCTCGCGCACAGCGGGCACACTCTATACTCTACTCAAAAGCGAAAGATTACCAGGCAAGTTTCTAACCTCTATTTTACAAACACACATGCTTCTTCCATGGTACTTTGAAGGCTTCCTTTGTACCAACCATGCATACCTGAAATTGGCTTCTCTGAGAAGTGATAACTTCTTGTACCTCTAAAAGTCCATGAAAAGAAGTATAAGTATAAAATCCATACCGGCATAAGATCGTATAAATTCTAATATTGCCCTGGTATTGGTTTAAACATGTGTACTTATAAGAAAAACCAAAACATAAAAATAAAAAATAAAAAAAATAAAAATAAAGACTTGAAGCCGCCTGCACTGTAGCGAATAGCCAGCAGCAAGCAACAGCAGCAGCGGCACAGGTAAATGTTTCCCGGTTCAGGTAGATCTCAACAGGAGGACAGGTATGCCAGCAGTAGAAGAACAGCGAGATCTTTTTGAGACTTCGAGAGAGAGAACTGGACATCATGCATGTGTGTTTGTTGGTTGGTTGGTGCACCAATAGTTTCAATAGGAAAGAAGCATGAAAAAACGAAAGAAACAAGATGGTTTTTATGACTTCCCAGATCCACACAATTCCTTAAGTTATGGTCTCTCTTCAGTTTTCAAACGACCGCGAATTTGTTAAGACCCGTCTCGCGGATTACCTGTAATTATTACAATTTTTACCGTCGTTGTGAAGATAAATCGTTTTTTGTTTACATTTCTTCGTTATATTTATATTATAAAAAAAAAGTGTACTTTCTTCGTACAAAATTTTTAAGGTATATTAAAATATCAAAAATCGGTACATTTTGGTTTTTTTTTATATTATATATTCTTGTTGTGTTTTCACTTTGATACTACCTGGATTACTAAAGTGGATATAAAACAAGTGTGATACCTGTTGAGATTTATATAGAGTTCTTGTATTTTTGTGTTTATGTGAAATCAATTTATCAAGAATAAAATTTAATCCTTTTTTATACAAAAAAATAAAATAAAATGTGCTGCTAGTTTACGAAAAAAAAATAAGTTCTGAGAATTTCATGTTTCTGAAAAAATTGTGGAGAGAGGAAGAAAAATAGTGATTTTTTTATGGTTACCAAGTACTAATACTCACAAGTAACAAAAAGGATACAATAATACTCGATAAGGAAAAAAAGTTTGTATTTTACCTGCTTTCAAGGAATTTCCTTCAACAGAATATTTGGTCTGAGTAAATTTGTTGTTCTCTAGATAAATAGGGTCTAATTTCCTTGTTGGTTCTACACTAACGAGGTCTTAGTCAAATATTGAATGACATTTTTCGGGGAATTTAAGAGAAAAAAAACGAGGTCCTTTTTTGTAATTTTTGTGCATTGGTCTTGCAGCGGGTTTAGGTAACGATTTATTTTTTTTTAGTAGGGTTTAAGAGATAATAGATTGGGAATAATGAAGATAGGTTCAAAAGGTAAAAGTACATCTTGTTGTAAAAAATAGTCCTATACAAAAATAAAGATGGTTATATCATCAATACCTGCAGTATTCCTTTGAAATTATTTTTAACTTCTTCGATGTCGAAAAATTGTGTTTGTTAAAAGTTTTTTTAAAATCTGCATTCCAATTCCAAGAATATAAATTATACCTAAAAAAATATAAATAATTGTTATATTTTTCACCAATTTATTTCTTTTCGTATGTGTTTTTAACCATCCAAACCTATGCCAAATATATACATGTGTAAAACCAGAAACTAATGAATTTATTTATATTTATCTTCTTTTAACTAATTTTGTGTAATGGTCTGAAGAACAATAAAATATCTACAAATTTTTTAGTATGGTAAATGCACAAGCTCCATATTTTCTAATACTATCTCATTATATTCATTGCCTTCTTTTTTCGAGGCTAATATTACTTCTTGTTTCCTACGCTGATTAAACCTCGATGTTTCCTTTATGGCTGTTAATATTGGACAATTAGTATATAATTTATGTTTTAAAAGTAAATCATATACTTGGCGTAAAGTGTAATAATTATTAGTTATAGTTCAGTATCATTGGTTCAAAATTGCGCGTGTGACTCGACCCATGACCCACTAGCACCGTGTTATTTACAAATAACTGCAGCACAGATTAAGAAAGAAACTAGTTTTGTACCAAATTGAGATAATTTTGGAGGTATATATTTTACTCAGTTTAGTAGATGATTAGACAACATTAAACTTACTTAAATCGTAATATTTCATGTGTATGTATTCTTGAATATTTTATATTTACTAGTTAATTGGTCTTATTATATTGTGCAAGTCATGAAGCAATAATTGTATCGCAATTACCCTAGCCACTGTTCCACTGAAATTATTGACCACCTGCCTAAACGGTAATATTTTTCCGGCAACACAAAACTAGTTCGCTCGGCACATCCTCACACTCTGCTATCTCTTTTTTCGCGCACACTAACGTCTAGAAGTTCGTTTATGGATAGAAAAATTTGGCTGTGGAACAATCTCCCACAATCAGTTTTTCCGAACTCGTACAACATTCAAGAGTTCAAACGTAAGGTTCATCGCCATCTGTTTTAACACCCGCCAGACCTCCCCTGACCTATCCTTTTCCCTTCTATTCTTCAAACTAGACTAACTATTAGACATTACGATAACTGAACGACATGACAGACTGGTAGCGGGCCATTCCATGAAAATTCGACCAACGGGTGGGACACGACCTTCTCCGATTTCCTTCATATTTCGTACATTTGGAGTACTTGTGACTAGTATTACGTTGGTACAATATTTTGCCAATCCCTGTAATGCCCAACAATCATCTCGTTTCCGTTTTGTTTCATTTACGGGAAGGGATTGGAGGGGTTTAAAAAAAATTATCCACCACCACCGTGCTCAGCATCCTCCAAAATGGGCGGAAATATATTTTGGCGCTGATATTACAAAACAAAATTCATCCCTTTTGGGGGAGAGTATTGGCCGGTGGAGGAGTTGGTGGGGGTCGGAAGCGATATCCAACACCACCATCATACTCAGCACCCTCGAAAACGGGGGAAAGTGTTTTTTTACAGGGAAACCGTGTAAAGCGCGTTTAACCCCTCTTGGGGGTGGCGTTTGGACGTTTTGGGGGCGTAACCCAAAGAGAAATTCTAACAACGCCATCATGTTCAGCATTTTCAAAAACGGTGAAGGTCGGGTTCTAAATTTTCTTTTTTTTTGTAGAATTTTCATGGAATGACCTAGTACAAAACGTGATTCCTAAGCTTGGTTTTTTCACATAAAAAAAATTAGTAGTAGGCTTATTTCGAAAGATATATAGAATATGATAAAGGAGTCAAACCGAGTCCTGAACCAGGAGATGATAAACCTTGAGTTCGGGCTCTTGGATACTGTACAAGCTGGGAAATACTGATTGTGTAAGGTGGTTCCATAGTCGAGTTCTTTGACTGTCTTGTGCACGAAAAGGTGGGGCTACAAATTGTGAATATGAGTCAAGTTGGCATTGAGGCAGGGAATTTTTAATTTCGGTGAAACAGTCATCGTGATAATATCAGTGAAATTTTGTAGATTATGCAATCTTTCGCAATCATTTCTACAGAGGTATTTAGAAAAATTGAAGCAAGGCGGTTGGATATGTATTTCAACAATGAAACATTCGCTTCTTTCTTTTTAAATTTCTCTGAAAATCTACTGCTGTGGTTAAAAGCGTTCCCAACATTTCTAATCTCTATTTCTCATCAATTCTGTTACTATCCTTGAACTATGAAGCTTGAATGTTTGTAGGTTTACCTACCCTGTTGGTACAGACGTCTCCCATATAACGTTCTAATATGTGATTACATTTATTTCCCGTTCCCATTCGCACAATTTTAAAGAATATTACGTTTTCGAAAGACTGTCTGAGTGGCGGTTCCTCTTTGGAAGCAAAGGAAGCACTGCTTCCCTTGACCAAATAGGCAACTTCATAAAAATTAATTTAAATTAAGATTAATCAGAAAAAAAATCTTAATAAATTTCCTCCTCTGGAAACACTAAACAAGCAATGTACAGATTTTTTTTATATAAAATGTACAATTCAGCTTTATCATCCCAGCGGGAAAAGTTTGAAGGCCTTCCTCAAGAAGCTTTTAGGAAGGAGCTCGTATTCGTAGTTCCACAAAAGTAGGATGGAAGGGTCAAATATGGATATGTAATTAATGTACAGTTTTTATTCAGTTAATACAATTTACCATTAAATTGTGTATAAAAATGTGTATCTAAAAGATTATTATAAAAGGATTAAACCCATATCTTTCAAGGATCTCATCTGAAACCGAAATAGTGCTTCATATGGGATGGCACTTTTTGGAGAATTTATGGGTTGTGAGGATCAATTTGCGAGCTGCTTTCTTTTAGGAGATATCAAAGATTTATGGCTAAGCTAAAGTAACCGCAGTAAAAAAAATATTAAATATTAAAAAAGTAGTGATAATAGGGTGCCTCAAAAGTATATGTAGGATGTTTTTTTTTTAAATAAACCCGAGCAGATTGGAATTTCTCAGTGTTTTCTTTCTTTTTAAAGTTGACCCTTGCACAATTTTATTTGAACAGGGTATCTTCAGAATGGACGCCATGCGTTTTTTTGCAGACGACGATCGTTTTGATATTTTGTCACCTATGTCGTAGGTCGTCATTATATTGTAGATCTTTGGCGTATACCTTCCTCTTATCGTAACCCCAAAGGAAGAACTCCAATGGTCCAATGGTCAATTTACAAAACGCGATTTTCAAAGAATATTTCTTCGTAACAAAACACAAAAATTTATAAAAAAAAATGGGCAGGATTTCACTATGATATGCTAGAGGGAATAATATTCAAATTTTACATGTTCTTTTGGGACATGCGGAGAAACGCCTGCAAGTACTGAATGCTCAAATAAACTCTTGGGAATTTTCTGACAATTTTAAGTTTTTGTAATCTTATTCTGAATCATTCATGTTCATTTAAATTCGTGTAGGAATAAAAAAAAATCGTTTAAAAAAATCAGGGTGAAACGGTCAATGGTATCTGGAAACCAAACTGTCCTACTGGCGCCTAAGAATATTTAAATGTAACAATATGTCATTTATACGTTTTCTTATGGCATAGATATATTTCAGCAAACCGCGACTGATAATTCACGAAAATCGACAGAATTTTTTGTACTGCTATGATTGAACTTAATGAACTACTGATAAATCGTCTTTTTGGATGGACGATGACGGCAACAAGATCGTCAACACAATTTTATTGAGTGCATCTACTTTTGAATGGCAAAAAGGAATTTCAATACATAATTGATCACGATTTAAATATATTGTTTTTATTTAGGCCAAGTTTCGAAGTACATAAAGAAAACACTTGATCCATGCAAAATATATAGATTACGTACGAATAAATTACCCTTAAAAAATGTATTTTTTGTCATTACAATTTCAGTCGAGTTACTTGATTCTCTTAACTATTTAAGCAATACTCATACGAAAACTACTTTGTCTATACTTTACTCATTATGTCAATCACTGGTCTAATTTAAACTAAAGGATCAGTCGATCGCAAAAGTTCGTTATTAGTAAGAGAATTTATAAATTAGCATAAACCCGTTTCGGACATTGTTATTTTATGAAAGTAAGACTTCTGGTCGTGTTCCCAGCCATTTATAATGAGACTATGGTAGCAGCGGTTACCATAATACATAATTATAAAAACGAACTTAATTTTAATTTCTTTGTTTTCAATAATATATTATGTTTGTTGTTCGTAGTAATGCGTCTAGTACTATGAGTATATGTACATGTAGTTCGGTTCAAATTACACCCATTCAAAATTTATAAACCCATTAAAACAATAATAAAAATAAAACTAAGCGCAATTTTTCACAATAATGAGTGTAAACATTTTTAGTATTTCTTTACAAAAATACTTAAAGAACCTGATCGACAATATCGACAGTACCTTCCTTCAAGCATACATCTTCCTTCCAAGGTGGGCTGTACTCTGAAAAAAAAGGAAACTACTTTGAAGGATATTGGGACGTAATAATAGAGATTAACGCAAAATACTTATCTAAAAATTGAATGTGACTGTACTTATAAATAACCAGCTCTTTCCTCTCTGAGGCCATTTCTTATATAAATTCATATCCCGTAATTATGACATTCTTCAATCATAAAGTTGCAATAAAAATATTAATAACATCCCATCATTTTTTTCATAGGTTGAAGGATTAGACATAAACTAGAATTTAATTTTTTAATAATGAGATATCGGCATTAGGGCTCATTATTTGAGGTAAAGAATAACAAGGATATGTTCATAGAGTACAATACTGACTGCATTTTTTTATTAGTGTATTAAATTTTTTCAGTAATTTCTGAAAATAATTTGCGTTGGCTTTTTTGTATTATAACAATAACATTAAGTTTTGTATTTTAAAACGAATGAATTTGGTTGCTGGAAGTGTGAATTTGATTTGACGATCACATTTTACGGGGCAGTTGAAAAGTTCGCGGAATTAGCTTGAATAGAAATAAAACAAATTAAGTGCCGTAAGAAAACAAATTCATATTAGCTCTAGTTCGAAGTGTTTCGATTAGCTTAGTCTTAAATAATTATTTTGTACATAAGAAAATTATTTCCATAAAAATGTGAGAGGCATTGGTTCTCGGGAATTTTCCTTCTGTCGAATAATTGCATTTTGAGCTTAGAATCATAACATATTGATCCAATCGACCATTTTGAATCCATCGGTTGTAAGTTATTGTTTCAATGTCATTTGAAATGTTCATAGCTTTAAAACAGCTAGAAACGTGCTCATTATTACATATTTGGTACTATCTCAGAGCGCACAGTTCCACGATCGAACATGATCGCTAATCCACCCTTATGCTTACAGGTCATGGCGGGAGAGTGAGTGGAATAGAGATTATCTAAATGTTACAAATTTAAAGACGAAGGACCATTTCCCTGCCAGAAATCGAATCTAAAACTCTAGGATAGTAGTCGGACGCCTTAACTTCCCTAGGCTACGCATTGAAACTTCGAAGAAGAAAACCTAACTTTCTATGACCGTTAAATTAAGTTTAAATCACATTATTCTAGGCCTAGCATATAATAATTCCAATTTGCGATGTTTTTTCTTTTTTTAATACAAAAATGCCTCTACCGAACTAGAACTAGATTCTAGATTTTCGTGCCTGTGTCGGGAGCGTGCATGCCTCTACCGAACAGATATTCGCTGTATACTATTTTAACTTATCTCCATTTGTTGAGATCTTAACTCCATTTGTTGCCTAACATTGCTCTCTACCTACGATGATATTGTTAATGGAAGAAGCTCTAGACCTAGACTCCAAATAACAAATATACAAATATAATTAAATTATGAAAATGTGTAAGTAAGTAAAATTGTAAACAATTATTTAATTCCTAGGAGGTATACTAATGTGTTTGTGCATGCGTGTGGTTTCTATCATTTGTGCCGTGTACTTTTCAACTGACGTTTGAAGTTTAATTTGAATTATGCTGTAAAAGGTGGTTTTGTTAATTTCTCTTTAAAATAGCTATGAAAAAAACGGTTAATATTTTTTTAAAAATTGTGCTTTATTGAAGAGAATACACATATTCCTCCATAAATAATTCTAGCTATCTTGATAATAGCCTATTCTGTTAAACCATATTTTTTAATCGTAGTACGTTTTTGAATTATTCAAGGTCTAAGTTTTCTTTCGTCTACTTTGCAAAAATCAATTGTTGAGTGATTTTTTGGAGGAAAAGGGATTTTTGGAAACTTTGACCTTGAATAACTTCGAAAGGGTTAAGTTTTCGAAAAAATTACACCAGGCCTTTTTTGTCGGCAATAATGTTTCGTATTGACTGATAAAAAAAAAATTTCGAAAAAAACATTTTTTGCGTGATTTTTGATAACTTTGACCTTGAATAACTTTATAACCCTCGGGTGAACTTTTTGTAAGAACTAAAGTTGTAGAGAATTTCAATGTCAACATTTTGGTTGTACGACCTATAGAAACCGAGTTACAAGGAATACACGGGAAAAACGCGATATCTCCGGCAGCCATGTTTTTTTGTGATTCCGAAATTGTTTTCTTGAAAAGTCACAAGGAAACTGTGGACCAATTTTCAGCCATTTTGGAATTTGGTCTCCTTTCGTGCTTTATTTTGCTAGTTTCCCCGGGCTAACACTGTAAACATTGTTCAATACGCTAACGAAAAAGTAACTGAAAAACCAGAGCGAAACAAGCATTTGCTTAGGTTTTCACATATTTATTTTGTAGAATATTAATTTTTGCCAACCTCTTTCATATAGAGAAATTATGATACTACGCTATGCTTCTCGTGAAATGTTATAAAGCTTTTCTTTTAGTATAACTTCGCTTAATTTAATTCCATAGTCCCTTTACGCCTAAACATGAACGTAAAACATCGATGGCGATAGATCACATCGCCAAAAAACTTCTATATAATTAATTTTACTCTCCATCATCCCAAAAATACTTTCACTTCAATACCAAATTACAGAAGTCTCATCATTAAACAACCCAAAAAATCAAATTCAAAAAAAAATCTTTTAAGAATGAACTTCCAAAAATTAATTTCACTAAATCCCGCTACCTCTAATTGTGACCTTTTGCAAAAACATTCAAAACTCTCAGGTAATACTCCCAGTAACCAGAATTTTTTTTCACCATTAATTTTTTCGGAAGTCCCCCAAAACCACAACAAGAAAAGGCAAAAATTAATAACACCCCACGAAAATCTGGGCTAATTTTCACAGCGGAAACTTTTTTGCTATAAGCTACAGAAGCAAAAAAAAGATGTTTTTGCGCTCCAATCACTAATCATTATCTTCGATCTGATTACTTTCAAATTTCCCAAATGAATCGCGATATCGAAAAATTTAAATTAATCTGTCATAGTGATCCGCGCGGCTCTAGGCACGATTTTTAAAGGTGTAATTAAGATAAGAGAGTTTTTTCTGCCTGCCAAAACGGTTTTAAGTATTCTCCCACATCCGAAAAATGTTGAATTCGAATCTTCTAATTCAATAACCACCAGCAAAAAAAAAAAATTTGTAATTTTCACCTGCAATTATACAGTAATTTACTCACCTCTAATCGTGGAGGCTTGTAATTGAATTACATACAAAACTCATAATCTTCGCGAGCGGCGCATATGACACGCTCAGCTGAGCCTGAAACCGTAGTAAAGCACTCGCGCTTTTTCCCAGGTGGCGGAGCCCGACTTTAATTGTTTTATTCGAGTTTTAAATTCAGCCTCATATATCACACGCGACTTGCCATCATTTAGGGCCAAGGCTTGAAAAGTGCGCGCATGGGTATTTTTTTTTTGATGGGTGGTAAGTGTTCTGCGCATGCGCATTTGCATTACGCGTTTTTTTTTAAATATGCAAGCGGTTTAATTAAAGCTTTTAAGCGTGGATTTTTTTTTGGGAAACTGAAAGAAATTAATTGTGGGAGAAAAAAAATGGTTTTTTGGGTGTTTTTGTGGAAAAGAAATGATGATGGATTGTAATTGATGCGAAATTGTTCAGGTTTTGTTTTGTGTAATTTGTGGTAATTAATTATAATTGTTTGTAATTAATTGCAAGTAAACGAGGTTGGTTATGGTCAAATTGAGCTTAAATGAGAGAAACAAGGAATTCTTTCGAAGAAAATAATATATTAACACATGCTATCGTAAACTTTTGAAATTCCTTGTAATAAGTAAAAATCTAGTTAATTTCTAGTACTGATTTAATTATACTATATAAAAGAGTTAAAATTGTACTATTCTAGTGTTTCATTTATGACGCTGATACATCCAAAGTTGAGCCGTGAAAATTAATACCTGTATTCTAAAAGCAGGTTTTATAGGTAGCCCTAATGAGGCACCCGGTCGGCTTAACCGGTAAATAGTAGGGTACTGAAGTTCCGCTTAGGTGTCGGCTCTTCACCTATTGGTTGGTAAACTGCCTTGTTCACTTGGTAGTCTGGCACTGCCGGCATCACAGCCTTTGTCGGCTGGTTAGTAGGACTCACTTGTTTCAGGAGGCATAAATCTCTTGGTTGGTTGGTTGGTTGGTTGCACTGGGCTCACTGCCTCCTCCGTATGCATCCTCTAGAGTCTAGTCTACCCTTAACCTATCATATACTTTTCTATCCTTCGAGCTACATGACGGACTGGTAGTATAAAGAGTGACATATAAGCTTAGACTTTCGCATAAAAAAAATTTGCAAGTCACAACGCAATCACGAGTGTATGGTGAGTTTTAAGTTGACAATTTGGTATTTTAATTTTGCAGTTACAATTTTGACAATATGCAAACAATCACAAAGCCTATCAAAATTGTGACTGCATAAATAGCAGGTCACAAGAGTATTCAGAGCAGGTTTCTACCATAGTTTTCCCAACATTCTCACGGACTCGACAGGCAGACAAGGTCGATGAGAGGTGCTCGTTCGTTTATATACATATACATTCTACCTCACTACATCAATATTTTTCGGCGTACCTTAGTTATTTTGTTTCCCAGAATTTAGTTTGTCTCATTACATGAATACAAATTCACCATTAGAGGTGAATTTTTTGTGGTTTTTCTTGTGACTATATGCTTAGAATAGCAAAACAGCTGATACTCACAAGAATAGTCACAAACTATCAATATCAAGCACTAGTCATAAAAGCTTGTGACTTATAACTGGTCACAATAAAGAAAAGGGGGTAAGAGGAAGATTGCCAAAATACAGCATGTTTACAAGCGGTTTATAGCCATATTGCTTACTTCGGTGAACGGATAGAAACTTGAAATATATTAACACGCTTTGTGCGTTGGGAGAAAATTACCAAAAATACTGATTCATGTTATATGCCAAAGATTATGCTTAAAGTTTACAAAAGAAGGTTTAATTTTTGGCTTGTTTGTAATAGAACTAGAGGATTGCGCTAAGCCAAATATTGCGTTGTTTTCCATTGCATTGCGTGCGTTTTTTTACACGATAACAACAAATCGTATTGCAGTCAACAACTCATCTTATGGATGTCGATTGTTGTAGATGGACTTAGCTTTGATATGATTCTTGCTTTAGTATAAGCCGGCAGCCACAGTCTCTTTTAGAAATATCATCGACATGCATACAAAAAATAACCAATTTCTCAAAACATCTTAAGACTGGACGGGAATACTGCGCACTTTACAGAATATTATGTTCAGTTGAGCGTACATAGGAGTTTTTTAATGAACGAGTGGAAGCCTTGGCGTTAATAGGGTCCGACTGCCATCCTAGAGGTTTGTGGTTCGACTCCAAGTATCAGTACGATCCTTAGTTTTTCCACGTTTTTCACCGATATAATAGCACTTCTTTCTTGACTTCCTTCTTTCAATTTCTCGTGCCTGCTTCTCCTATTATCGCCTGCTAGCACAATAAGCAAGGAAGCCATCTCTTGTTCTATCGTCAAACTCAGCTTTCTTCGCGATAATGTTGGTTGGAAGCGGGTGGAGTAAAAGCGCGTGTTAGCAGGTTTTCCATTCTTGTCTTTCCGATTATACCTCAATATTTAGCTATAACGTTGATAGTACAAAGGAAATCTAGTATAGTATAGATATAAAATTTTACCGACAGTTTATACATATAACTTTGTCAGTTCTACAGGTTCATACTATTAGATATATGTTTGAAATATTTTTAAAACTTAACAATTGTCATCAATATCAGAAAATTTCAAGGTTAGTAGTATAGCAAGGGCGGTTCTGGGAGCACTTTCTATGTTTGAGTTTATCAGTGTGTATACGCCTGTATGTGGGTATATGACCATATATGATGTGCGTCTGCCATTCGCCGCCGCCTACACTTTCGAAATTTTGCAAGATCAGCTTTTAATTTAAGAATAGGGTGCGTGTCTTTGCTAGGATGAAAGCGTTTGTGTGGGAAACTTTCATAAGGTTCGTGTATTCGCTAGGACGAAAGCTTTTTGTACATTTTGATTTGGGAAAACTTTTGTATCGTTTACCACGTGATTTATTTTTGTAGGTTTTTTTGATTGGTTTTGATTATATGTTTATAAAAACAAGCAGACTATATTGCAAATTTAAAAAACAAGAAATACCTTCCTGCTCCTCTATGGATGCCTGACTGAATAGCTGACCATCTGAATTTTTATAGATATGATTATATAGTTTAAAATAGTAGACTTTATAAAGGAATATTCAATTAACTTGATAGGAATTAGTATGGTGATAGGATTTGAAATGTGAATTAAACAACAGAAAAGGATGTTTTCTAATTGGGTGATTTTTGAAGTAATTTTGTTAGGCACAATTTGGAAAAGAGGAGGAGTTTTGAATCGGTTTCAAGCGTCGCAGGTTTTCGAGATATGTCCGATAAAAGCCAAAGATACCTGAGCCGAGGAGAAAGAGACATGCCACGAGACTTAATAAGAATAAAATATTTATGCATAATTATAGCAGAAGCATACTATTTAGTGCATTCGAACTACATAGACCAGACGGAGGACGGAGCAGACAGACCTCCTCCTCTATAGAAAAAATCGTATTGTTTGTTAAAAAATGGCATCTGGGATATTGCCGAGGACGAGATCCTCCAGGGCTGGAATAACGCCATGCACTGCCCATGGCTTCTCAGTATTTCGCAGCGTTTGGAGGATCAGTAGAGACCCTACTCCCTCGGATGTAATGATTCTCCATATCTTACCATAAGAAGATTGTTTGACCTCTTCCCCGCCGACCTCTACCTATTCCATTTCGCCCCATAATATCGAATTTGGATTTTTGGTAAAAGATAACTCTTTTCCAATCAACTGTTCAATTTCTTCGTTCTAGAGCCCTATCTAACGTTTCTTATTCATTTTTCTCTTAAGCAGAGGTTTGTTGGCCGGCCTGCTTAACCTAAAACCCATCTCCTTGAGCCTTCGTTGAACTGTTCGTCAACTCATTAGTGGCCTCGAGTTCCTCTCTTATCCTTGAGGCTGATTTGAATCGGCTTCGTAGTGCTAACCGACTCAAACAACTCCCGTACCCTGTTTTTTTCTTTCCAATTTCCCCTCGCTTTTTGGTTAATACTTAATTTTTTAGATTTTGCCATATTTGCAAACTTTTTCATAGGTAACATTCGAAATCGACTGAGGACCTATTTGAGGAGCTATTTGCATATGTTGGAACGATTTCTAGGAAGTAATTAAGGACGAATGACAACTTTTTCAAAAATTTCAAAGTGCGGCGATTTTTTTGACTAACAACATGTTTGGTATTCGAGAACCGGTTCAATTGCATATTGATCATATTCTCTTTTAAAGAAATTATAGAAAAGGCTAGATTACCCTACCTGGTGCGTAATATTCAATTTTTATCAAACAATTCAACACTAATGGTGCTCTAATTTCAATGGAAGTGAAACAAATTCAGTCTGAACCAGTTCAATCCTGCGGATCTTTGAACCAGTTCATTTCCAAAGGTTTCTAAGACTTCGGGGATATTTTCATGTCATGAATTGGTTCGAGGGAATTGGATTCTTAACACTTTTTAATTGAATCCTTTTCGTCCCTCTAAAATAGAGGTGTTGATGGTTAAAGGTTTTTCCAAGTGGCCCCCCATTTGAGGAGTACTTCTTCTTCGATAGGTCTACAGCCCAATTCGAGCCTTGGCCTCCAAGAGCTTTATTTTAATTTTTTTTACTTACCCCGTCTCCTGTCCATCTAATCTTTTGTATTGCGAGTAATACAAAGTATGTGAAAAGCTTGTCCGAATCAACAAAGAAGTTTCACTTGCAATGTACAGTCTTAAGTTGAAGAATAAAATAACAAAATTCCTTTTAAAACCGTACAAAGGTTGACTCATGACTTGATTAACATCAGCTACAATAAAATTAACAACAAATAAAAATTCACAAATCATCGAAATCCCATTAACATTTATCTTAATTTTTTTTTTGCTTTAAATTTACAAATCCCCTAAGAAATTCCATATTCAAAATTAATTTTTTTAATCGCTAAACCATCACCAATTCCTTCATCACTGAATTTTGTCACTTCTCTGGGCTTATTGGCATTTATCAAATCATAATTGCATTTTTGTCTTCATAACGCCGCGATACAATGGAATTCCGAGATTGTCTCTGGGATGGCTTATGATAAAAATATTCATTCAGCAAATTTTTCCTATTATAATTACTTTATCGCTTTCGCCTATCAAATTACATAGTTTAGTGCCAAAAGTCTAACAGCCTACAAAATATCCATCTCTAAACAGAGCGAGAGAGAGGGGGAATTATTATAAGGCAACACTGTCGGTGTTATGTTAACTTTGTAGATGTATATACAATGAAAATGAGAAGTATAAAAAAAAATACAAATTTTTTCCGCTTTATTTTTGTTTTGTAAAAATTGTAAGAGGGAACATACCTTTAGCCTGGTCTTGAGGTATAAAAGAAAACAACTACAAGAGCATCTCATCATGATGAGAACGAACGAACAACAACAACAACAACTGTGGCCGATCTTCACCAGCAGCATTTTAACTTCTTTCAAAAAATATAATAACAGCTCAAAATCTTACCGCAGGGAGAAATACGAAAAATTTCAAGTTACACCGACAGTCCCCCCGGTTGCACATACAATCACACATATCAATATTACAGCATCAAGAAACTGACCGAAGATCACTTTTGGTCCAGTCCCAGAGTGTGTTCCGGCGTCTTTCATATTAAATAGAAAGAAAAATGCCAGAAGAAGCCAGGCCAAGCCAGCCACAGCACCAAAGAGCATAGCGCTAAGAATTCTTACCACTTCTAGCCTTAGGCGAGCGAACAGAAAATCTGAAACTCTCAAAAACTGATCTTGACTCTCGCACGTAATGTCTTTAAAAAAAAAACGAAGAATACAACCAGCAATGGCTACGGACAAGTAGATAAAGAAGAAGAATACGAAGTGGTAAAGGAAGAAGTTTAGGGCAAGAAAAACAAGAAATATAAGCTGCGCGCGCATAAGGTGTGTTACCGTGTTGGTCTTCTCAAGATCACTTGCTGCCGTTGTGTTACTTCTTTCTTTCTTGTGTGTCGTTTTTTTTCTGCTTCTTTTAATTCTTTCCCTTCTTTTTTTCACCCAAAAAAAGGAAAAAAGTTTCAGCGTTAAGGTAGAAAACGTGTAGGTAAAAGATAAGAAAAGAAATGAAAAAAAACAAAACAACAACGAATGTTTAAAACTGCTCGCTTCTAACATAAAGATCGCGCCTGACAAGAGCACAAGATCACTGTCTCTCACTAACACGATAACAATTTTACCTGAAGTCGAGATGCGGCTCGTTGCAGTCCACTTGTAATGTGCATTTACAAGCCGTGAATAGTTGTGGCTTTACACGCATATGATCGATTGTGGATAGTAGTCTTGACTAGTTTTTGAATTTTTTGGGATTGTGTTCAAAAATAGCTTATTAATTTTTTTTGTTTTTATTTTTATAATTAAATTTTGAGGGGACCTTGTTGAAATACTTGGCGAGGAGATAGATTTATTGATAATAGGGTTTTTTTTGTAAAAATTTGCTGATACTATGCAGAAGAACAAATCTGTACTAGATGAAATTTTACTCGACGATCGTTTATATAAAGAAATCATTACAAAAGTAAATGTGGATCACTTTCGATATCAGAGCTATAGTCATCCTAGAAATGTAGTATATGTCCTCCGAAAGTTCAGATTTGATTAGCAATATTGTAATTACTTTGAAAACATTTAAAGAACTTTTTTTCACGCACTTCTTAATAATGGGTTATCCAATTGATACTATAGGTTTCCTGATAGCGAAAACTTAAACGGTTACTACTGTTCTGGTAATTTGTTTTTGTTACATATTCATTCAATAGATGACATTTTATACAGCAGCAAAAGCAATTAAATTAAGTATACATTTTCATAAGAACCAATTGAACCAAAATAACTCAAGTCAGTGATCGTACTTTCTATTGCGAAATTTGGTTCATTATGGAATTAATGAACATTTTACATGATATAGAACTAACTAATTGGTTAATTGTTTTTGCATTAAAAAGGAAAATTGTGGTATTGCAAGTGAAATAATTCAAGATCCATTACAACGGGCCTCGGGAGCCTACGGGTTAAGGCGGGCAGCTACCATCCTAGAGGTCCGTGGTTCGAGTCCACTCCTTGGCAAGGTAAAAAGAACCCATAAAATCGTAGTAAGGTACCTTTTATATACTGGTGTATTAATCCATCCCTATTTATTTCTATATTTGGTTTCATAATACCATATAAGGTACTAGTGTCACGGTGTCTCTGAAGAAATTATTTCAAATAATTATAGGGCAGTCAAATTACATTATAAGATTTTAAGGGCTTAAATTTGACCACATGTTAGTTGAAGACTTATAGTTTACTATAAAAAATATTTGTCAATCATCGACGATCAGAGGAGTTTCAGATCAAAATATGAAACTGTTAATAATTGATTAATTAATTAACAAAATAATATTACCTATAATAAAAGCCACAGCGATGTGAATAACAGAAAGTGTACTTCTTTGCACTTAGCGAAGTTATTAGTAATTAGATAAATATACCTAGTTTATAGCTACTCCAGAAATACATAATTCGAATTATGGATCGTACAAAAATTTTTGTCGTATAAAAGGGGTAATTCGAACTATGGCTTAAGCTCGAATTCGGATTAAGCCAAAGTTCTTCTTCACAGATCTTGTTGTTTTTCCCGCGCCTTTGTGTTATGTATGTGTACATCAATCCAACTTTAATTCGATTTCGTATTAAGGGGAGGTTCTCCTGCTCAGGCCATGAAAATGGGTGATTTTCAGAATTTTTTTTTGACACATAGAAATAAAATATCAAAATGCGGTTTTTTGCAAAATGTTTGTTTGATATAAAACTATTAAAATCAATTTTTCAAAAAAAAACAAATACAAAATGGCGGCTTCCTTCAAGCAGCAGTATAGCCGTGCGCCCTGGGCACAAATAACTTTGCGACATCCTAGAGGCTCGTAATCTCATTGGAAACAAAAATCGTGCAAGTACCAATTAGTTCAATGTATTTAGGGTACCTTGACCGTTATTCAAGAAAATATGTAGCTACAAATTGAATTGATACGACTGCGAAATTTGAACCTTCATTTTCGCTTGTTTTTTGTTACTTTGACCGGCTTGAAAAATAATGTATTATTAATCGTTTTTAATAATGAAGGGTCAAGGTACCCCAAATATGGTGTACTAAAACTCCTCAAAATTTTAGGCCGATCCGATAAGCGATTTTCGAGATATCGTGTCGCAAACATTTGAAAAAGTGGTTTCGAGAAAAACGCGTTTAAAGTTTGGAGACGAGTAATTTCTTCATGGACTATATAGTGCACGCGTGCCTTCAATGAGCTGTAACTTTGTTAAAAATTGAGTAACTTCAAAATCGCTCTAGGGACGTATTCTAGACATGTTAAGGATGTGAAAAAAGTAAACAAAAAAAATTCGATTTTTTTGATCCTGAGCAGGAGAACCTCCCCTTAAATACCCGTTTATACGTTAATTCGAAATTTTGGCGTAACCTTGAGTTAATCTATTAATGCGGCTGTCAAGTCAAGTTTTGTCTAAAATCTAAACTGAATTGGTTAATTTTTTATTTGTTTGTGGCCAAAGCGACTAGAACAAAAGCGCAAGCACAAAGTCTCCACTTATAGCACGAAACTCAATAGTAGTCATTTTCTATCAAAGTTCAATCGTATTCAAAAGAGTGCGAGGAGTTTACCCTCACCACCCTCCAGTTGAATTGAACACATTTTCAAATTTTTTAAGGACCAACGCTTATTATTGGTATTTTAAAAATAATTGTTACATAGACGATAGTATAAAATCGCTTTAATTGGCTTTGTGGTAAAGTTTGTAGAAAAGACATAACAGTTCTCAGGTGTAAAACAACCAATTTTCTCTAAGCTGAAAGGTGGGATCAATTTTTTTAATAATAGTTGTAAATGAAATGTGATCTTGTTGCATTAATTCCTTTCCTCTGGGGCTACTTACCGGAACCTGCGACCAAGTTGCTCGCGGTATAAAGCTTCTCTTCTAGGTTGTATCACTAAAAATGCTTCAGCAGCGGCAAGCAAAAGAATGTCTGAAACCTATCAATTGACTAGTGCTCTTACTGATACTGCCCCATTCAAATAAAGTTATCAATAATATAAATAAACAAAAATTTATTTTTCTCTTAAAGAAAGTGTTATTTAAATCAGTTTTTGTACCGGCTCAAATTACAAGTTTCTAACAGTGCGTCAACTGTATCGGCAAGTAATTTTTAAATTTTCTTTTAATGAAGTTCGTCGCTTAAGTCTTTTGATTTTTCATTATTTGGAGAATTTTATTTTCCTAGAGATACCGAAAACTGTTTGATTATATATAGGGTGGTTCAAAAGTCATATGCCTAAGTCATGTTTGATGTGATAAAATATATGATATTATAATATACGATTTCTTAAATAAAATTCAATAATTTAAGTTGACTTGAATGCTTCCTTCAATTTTTTCAAAGTTATTTTAAGATCGTTTCTCTATGATGTCTTGTAAATGCGAAGGCAGTATTGTATGTTTGTTAAGTACCCTTGCACATCCTTGTTAGGTACATCCGCCACCCTTGTTAACCACGAAGAAGGCTTAAAAGGGTCACATTTATAGGTGTGATATAACAGTGAGGGCTTATATTTAATATTACTACATAAACAGCGTTCGTTCATAAAATCTCGCAAAACGTAAATTCACCTCTGGTGAGATAGATATTGTGTTAGCGTCAAAACTTTCGAAAAATAGTGTTGTTTGAAGTAAACTCATGTTACCATAGCCACAATGTTAAAACCAAGTGTAGAGTGATTAGCAGCAGAAATAAATTGGATCTTTAGTTACATGAAATCAACCGTTTATGATGGAGGAGGGTTTAAGATAGCGAACAAAGAATTTAATTTTCGCCGAGGACCTGTGATATAGGCCATACATATAAAAAAGGCAAGGAGGTTAGACAAAGTAGTCAGATATTGTGTTTTCTGAAAAAAAGCAACCGGGCGTGGAAATTGAGTTTTTTTTGACAAAAAAATATATTCTGTAAGTGCGGGAGATAAATTTAATAAACCGTTATAAACTATATTAGGCTCAAATATACCATTTTGGCACGTTTCTCTGCATTTTTGCTAATGCAGAATATATTTTTGTCAAAAAAACTCAATTTCCACTGCAAATTGTAAAAAATTGAAAATATATATGAAAAATCTGGCGCGACAGATCGATAGAGAATTGCACAACGAACATTTTAAAAAAAAAGTTGATGAAGTTGATGAAAATTGACGGCTCCACCGATTTTTGAACGGTAATTTTTTATCTGACCCCACTGTGGGGCGTATCAAAATCTTCACAGACAATTTTTTTTACAGAGAACCAAAATCAATAGTATAAATGACAACTAGCCTGATCGTAATGTTAATGTGCTATGAGTGTCCAGTGACGATGACACCATGTTCCTCTCTTACTTTAATACAGCAGAAACTATTACGAAAGGAGTATATGAGCTTGGTCTGGATAGTGTGGGAAGCCATAAATGGGAAATATAGCGCCAGGAAGATCATAGGTTTGCGAGTAAAATTGTACACCAGCCCTGAGTTATTTTGTACTAAAAAACTGGCTCTTCGATAGTATTGATATTTTATATTCTATCCTTGTTTAGAAGCGCCTTGGCGGGCACTGCGACCTATTTTATTTGGTCTATTGTGCCAACCCCAACGTTAAAAACCTTCCAGGTTAAGGCTTTCAATATAGCCTAAAATTTATTTAGGGTGATATTCCAAATCTCCCTGGGAGCAGGGAAGGCGCTATCGGGGAGACTCAATCTCTTGAATATGTTACGACGCCCACAAAGTTGGTTCTTTCATAAGCGACCAGTTAGCTTATTTTGCGAATTTGGATTTACAAAATTATATTATTGTATTTTAATTTTTTATGTGAAATGCCAGACCTTAGAGGTACATTCGTTGGTATTTTCGATGGATCTATTAAAGAGTGCAATGTCAAAAAAGTAAGCTCTAGTAAGAAAGCCAGTAGGGAGATGTTGAATGAAAAGTATAACCAACGTCGTCACATGGGAACTCGTTTCCCATCCAATGTTACTAAGACAAAATGCTGACTTGGCCATCGAACAGGGAATTGCTTTGTTGCGGCGCTTACAGGTGATGGCAGAAAAGAATCCCGGTCTTTTGGAAGAAAGTCTATCGCTTTAATCCCAGGACCAACGAGGCCGGTCAGTTTATACAACAACTTAAGCTATAGATGATCATTCAAAGCACATAGTGATTAGGTACTTAAATGATATCAAACTGACCTTTCTCGAAAAATTTAGTTTTGTAAACATGACTATTTTCGGTTTAAAGGTTACGTTAATAAGCAGGATCAATGATATTTGGAGCAACAACAAGCCAGATGCAAAATACCTAGCTTAATGGTGTACTGGAACGTGATGGATTGATGTAATTTGGTGCTGGTCGAAAATCACCTTTTCTTTATTTGTATTTGCTACAGACCGACTACTGATTAGAGACCATATGTTTCCAAATTTGAATGATATTGTGATCTAGCCGAGTTGGTGCCATATTGTCCCATACTTTTTGTGTGATATTGCCACAGCAACAATCGATTTTTTCAAATAAGGATCTTGCTGATCGTGACACCATTCAGTTATCTTTTCTGAGAATCTTTAAAGTCAAAAGTGTATAATATCCTCACAAACTTATAGCAATTGAATACCCAAATAATAACAATGCTCGTGCTATAAATAAAATATTGCCGAAAATAAAAATAAGTCGACTGAAAATAGTCACGAAAAATTGCTCGATTATAAATGCAGTCGCGGAGGCCATACTTGCTTTGTTGTTTTTTTTTATAAACACAGTGTTTATAATAAAATGGAAATTTCTCGAGGAATGCGGATTTTGAAAAATAAAAACAATAAAGTGATCGTCTAGTAAAATATTACAACGTTTACATGCAAGGACATAATTAACACAAGTATTTAAATATTTTGTAAATAATTTTGTTGCCACGATCAGCGAAAATAAACAAAACTAAAGATCTTTAATAAGTAGACTCACATTAGTCAGACTACTTCTGATTGAAATTCCTACCTTTATAGTTTTACCTTTACACCACTACATCCATATACAATCACAAAAATATTCAAAAGAATTTCATATTTTCTTATACTATACACAGAGCTCGGAAGGTTTAATGGTGTTTGTGTTATGCGCGATCACGATCATTTAAGAAACCGCCATATTTTGTTTTTGTAATTTTACTTTTTTTTTCATTTTACATATATATTCTTGTTTTTGACCTAAAGAAAATTAGAAAGAGACAGTCGTATTTGTGCATTAGATACCTTAGAAAAGGTGCAATTTTTATGATGGAGATTTTTTTATACATACACACACATTTATGCCTGAGATTCAAAAATAAAGGTACAAATGCGCACACATATGTGATCTAGACGCGATCGTATAGTGTTTCACAGGAAAATAATATTCATGCCATAACCCGTTTTTCCCTTTCGATGTCATAAGTGACTGTAGTAGTGGTGGTGGGTATTTGAAGAAATTTCAATAAAACATATAAGACTGATAAAAAAATATATATGTTGAAGAAAAAAAAACATAAGAAGAGAGGAATTTTTAGGTATGTGCTTTCTTACCTGCTGCCAATCTACCTGTATATAGCCTTTAAGTAAAGGACTTCGTATTGATCTTCGTTTGTGATGAGATCTCATTTCTGGAAGATCAGGCTTGGTGTCAGTTTTTTACTCTCTGGTAATTGGTCTTTTAGGGATTACAAACGCCGGAGATGAATTATGTTTTTTTTTGTTACATTAACAAGATTTAGGAATGACTTTTTTTAATGTCAACTTTCAACCCACTAACAAGACTGTGATCGAACCCTCCTCCTTCGCCCAACAAAAACAAAAATAGATCATCTTTCTTGACATATGATAAAAATACCAAAAATATTTCTCTCTACATGTGAGTTATGATGTTACATATATTATAGCACCCACAGTTTTCTTGTGTTAAGTAATTTTTTTCGTTATTGATTTCATTCATTAAAATTCATTGGAGTTTATCATGTCACATATATATTAATCGTATGCAAAAGTATCAGACTTGAGAGACAGACAGAGTGAGAGAGAGAAAGAAAAATGAACATAGGTATGCAAAACATGAATTTCAATTTAGTTCTTGGAAAATTTATTAGTCCACACAATTTCGTTGATCTGATAAATTTTCCACCCACCGATTGTGATTCTTAGGATTTTCTATATGTTGATTTTTAATGTGGCATTATATTTTTTCTAGTTTAACCTTTATCATAATCGTATTGGCATTTTTATTGAATTAAGGCACTTTGGATGTTGCTGTTGTTGCGGCTTTTGTTTAAATTAAATTTTTTTTGTATAAAAAGATCATTCATCATTTTTGAGTGCTATTTGGTTACAATATGGTGATTTTAGATTCTTGTATGGAATATTTATGCGATAAGTGATATCGTGCATACATAAATGGGGTTTATTTAAGCGTTAGAAATAATGTTAGAAATGTTTCTGGCCTTGCTCTGTTCTGTAGTCGGTAATACCCGTGACACACAGCTAGTATAGATACTATAGTATTCCAGTAAACCATGTGTGTGTCAGCATATACTAGCAGTATACCAACTGAGCAGCCTAGTATAAAGCTGGTATCAATACTACGGTTTTTTCCATAGTATCCTTATACACAAACCTGGTATCCCTATACTTTTAACTGATAACAACGCCATTGTATAGAAGCGGAAAATAAAAACACATTATTTTTACATTGTAAAAAATAAATTTTTGAGAAAATAAAAATTTAGCTGTGTTTTTGTTGAAAAATAAAACAAAAATTTTTAAACGAAAAGTTTTTTTTTCGATTTCAAGCCAATTCATATAAGCTAATTCAAATATATTAACGTAAAATTTATTTAAAAGAGCACAAACTAAGTCGTTTTCCATTTTTCAAAGCTTTACAAATAACAGTAGGCTGAGAGCTGTCAAATGTATACCACGAATGTGTGTGTCAGGGGTTAGTATACTAGGCAGTATCTGGTATCGATACCACATGTGTGTCACAGGTATTAGAGGTATCTGAATTAAGGTTTTTAATTCTCAGACAAATCTCGAAAATTTTACTGTTTTAATATACCCGTTTCTGAATTCTGTAAAAATAGGTAGTCGTTTTCGATCTGTGGTTTTAATAACTAATTTGTTACATACTATATTTTTAGAATATGTTGCAATCAACTCAGTACCTAAGAATTTTTTTCTGTTTTTGTTGAACTTGAAACTAGCTTCATTTTGTTTTGGAATGTGTTGTGAATTGTTCAGAAAGTATAACTTTATAAACACACACAATTGACACAAACCCAATAATTTCTTTATGACTCGATTTGTTCAATTTGTATAGTAGTGTAAATTTATGGTTTGTTGGTTGACCCTTTTTCTATTTATGTTACTCCACTTTCAGACTTCTTCAAAAACGTTTGAAGCCGTAACCAACCCGTCTCTTTTACAACACCCAAGATTTTATTTTTATGAATTTGGGCATATCTTCATCTTTTTAGGTGTGAAAGTTCAGGCTTAGGATGTAACCTTTGTACTGCCAGTCAGTCATGTGGTACTCATCATGGTGCAATACATAGTAGTAAGCTTGGTTCGAAGGTAGGAGTACATCACAGGAGGTTAATAGGAGTTGGGTGGAGGGGGGGGGTTCCTAAAGAAGGAGCCGATGGACTGTGTTTGAACTCATGGATTTTGTAAAATTCACACCACAAAGAAGAAATTTACGGATGTAATAAAAATCAAAACAAAAAATTTTGTAACAGGGCTTTGATTTCAAAATATTGATATCAGCCGACCGGCTGAGCCGTCGGGCTTAGCGAAAGACATCCTCGTCGGAGTGTTATGTCTTCTGAAACAAGTGAATCCCGCTAACCGGCCGACAAGTTCTGCGACGCCGGCAATAACAGACTACCAGGTGAACAAGTAGCTTTCGATAGGTGAAGGACCCTAATTACTCGAGTCCAAAAAACCAACGACTGGCGAGCTGTTTCTCTTGTGCATCGGTAATGTTTAAGTAGGATAAATGCAAAAGGACCATTGTACATAACGAAAATGATCAAGTTCCCATAAAGCACATTCAACAACACATTTGGTGCAGATTCTTTTTTGGCACAAATTTGCCGTCGAATGCCCGTTTGTACAGCTCACTACTTGGCCATTTAAAGGTTTTGGTCGACTTTTGTGAGGCCGTATGTGCTCCCATTAAAAATGGTTAAAAACTCTACGGCCATCATATGCCCCTTAAAAAGCAAAGCGGCCGGTGTTCGCCCGTTGTAAGGCCATCTTTTATTTTTACTCGCGTAAGCGGAAACTTGGTAACTAATCGGTAATTAATCGGTTAAGCCGGACTACTGTAGCAGGTGCCTTATTAGGCCTGCATCTGAATCTTTTTAATGTGTCTTTACTTTCTGGATTATTTGCGATGTGGTCTCATGTGAAAGGTTAGACCTTTTAGTTATGGCCCTTTTTACTGTCGACTTTTCTATCAAAGAGTTCAATAGAGCGCCGAAAGTTAACGTCAACAAGCGAGTTTCATTTCATCCACTACCATATAATGCTGCCATAGGCGACTACGGAGACCGAACTGCAGCTAGCTTCCTCGCCTATTATTCTTGCAGACGATGGCAGAAGATAGGTAAAATTACTGTAAAAAGTGAAGAGAAAAGGAAGAGATATTATCTGATTGGGAGAAGTGGAAAGTCGAACGAATGAACCACGGACCTCGGGTATGGTGGTGGGGTGCCTATCAAAGTCCTATGGTCCATTATTGTCATCCGGGCTGATAGCTGTTTGGTCCTGATAGTCCAGCAGTAGGCCACCGTCTGCCATTCCAGAGGTCGTTCTTCGTGTTTCACCTAGAGGCATATTTCTACTTTTCCCGGCCGAGTTCTCATTCTTTCACAATTGTTTTCCTGGTTTATAAAATTACATTGCTTTTGTTTTCTGCCTATATAGGATAGGGAGGAAAGCTTTAGAGTAACTTAATAAAACAGATAGAATTTGGCATTTTGCATTACTCATTTTTTTTTGCTATCGAGAAATGGTTTACTGTCGCATTTTGAGTTATATGATTTTGCATTACTCATTTTTTTTTGCTATCGAGAAATGGTTTACTGTCGCATTTTGAGTTATATGATTTTGCATTACTCATTTTTTTTTGCTATCGAGAAATGGTTTACTGTCGCATTTTGAGTTATATGATCGTCATTACAACCTACGCAATTAAAAATGCTGTATTTTTGTCAATTATAAATGTTTTTATTTAGTATTTTAATACAACTTTGGAAATACATACATTAAATTTCATAACCCCTCACATTTTGATATATGGTTTCCTGTGGCGCAGATGATGGCATTAAGCCTTCTGATGAAGACATTGTATGCTGCACGAAGATGAGCTTGTAAAATTCGTTGCTATACTCGACGAACCGCTAATTTCAATGTTTTCACAATTATATATTTTTTAGTTAAAAATGGCGGAGTCCATCGAATTTAAGTCAGGCTATTTTGGAGGACACTCATCTGAGGAAATCATTTTGTAAAAATTGTTGTGTCAAACAAGCTTTCTAGAACGGTGCTGGGTGCTGCGTCCTGCAGTTGCCACCGAATTATTTATGTGCTTAAGGGATCAGCGTATCATTTTGTCTGTACACTTGCTAGTTCATCTTAACACTCTGGTCAATAAAAACAAGCTTAAAGTGACCATTTATAGTCACATCTGCCCAAATCATCCTAGAAATATTTCAATTCATATGCAGAAGCCCGACACGTTCAGATGTTTAGCCTAGTACGTTCTGGCTTGGATTTCTTAGCATTTAAACCTTAGAACTATATAGAGTAACCACACTTTCTTTCCTTCCTTCCAATGTCACTGCAGCCCAAATCGAACTTGGACCTACTCTATTCTTCACCTCCAGTCGTCTCTACCTCTGGCTGAGGTGGCTGAGGCTGGCAGCTGGGTAAATTGGTACCACTTTGACTGAAGGACCAGAACAAAATATGAAAGACTATCACCGTTTTCCACTTTTTAAAGTACCATCTTAACCCATTCAATCTGTTCGGAAACTGCATTCTTCGACGTCTTGCTGAAGACTGACTCACACTCTTTGTATATATATCCCTATTAAGGAATACCATTTCTATTTATAGTTCATGGAGTGCTGTGAGTGCTTTGCCACTTTTTGGAAGGTACACTTCTTCGTACAGTTTATTTAGGAAATCATGTATTTCATTACCCCTGGAATGATGTCAACAATATCTAAATATTTCAAGTATTGGCATAAGCTGTAAAAATAAATTTAGTGCAGGGTAGTTCGATGCCAAAATTGTTTTTAAAGCGTTTGAAGGAAACAACTGGATTTCTTTCTAGAATTGACTTACATCGAATACTTTTACATTTAGAAGGATCAAAAATTTACAAATAGAACTGAATCCATAATATTCTAGAAGATTTAAATTATTTTATAGGAGAGTCTTCCATTTTTTTCAATTCTAAAAATGAGTTAAAAAAACTTTTAAAAGAAATAACTTTTATATAAATAAAATGCACTAAAAAGTACAAAATAATTGTTTCTTTCTCAGTGATATACACACGAAAAGTTTCATTGCGAAATAAGAAATGCTAGAACTCAGACTAAATCTTAAACTTGAATGTATTAACAATATTTTTTTAAAATTATAGTATATCTCGTTTGACTTTAAATGTTTGAACTCTTATCAATGTATTGTGTAAATTTACAGCTTTTCAAGTGCATTAATAAAAGTTTGGGCATGAGCTGCAGTTAGACAATTGTGATTATAGTTATGGATGCCCAAACTTTTATTAATGCACTTGAAAAGCTGTAAATTTACACAATACATTGATAAGAGTTCAAACATTTAAAGTCAAACGAGATATACTATAATTTTAAAAAAATATTGTTAATACATTCAAGTTTAAGATTTAGTCTGAGTTCTAGCATTTCTTATTTCGCAATGAAACTTTTCGTGTGTATATCACTGAGAAAGAAACAATTATTTTGTACTTTTTAGTGCATTTTATTTATATAAAAGTTATTTCTTTTAAAAGTTTTTTTAACTCATTTTTTTATTTTTTACTTTTTAGTCACAACTATAAATAACAAGAAATTTTTTAATTGATCCATATTAAAAAGCAGCAGGTAATTTTCTCATGCGCTCCATTTCTTCAAGAGCATCAGTATTGCATGGTTTTTTGCCTGTTAATTGTACTGGATTTATATTTTCAATTTTTAATCCGTCTAAAGATCTAAATCTACTCAGCATTACATATGCTTGACCTTTAGCAAAGAGACCTGAGAGATCAGCGACTCCTAAATTTAATGTGCCACCTTGCATTTTATGAGATTTGGTAGCATAGCATAACACAATTGGCAACATGCGACGTTCTGCTCTGCCAAAACTTCCTAATGCAGGAAATTCTTTTGTTATCGGTAGCGGATATCCGGGTGAATTTCTAAGGTGCAAATGGGGAAGTTGCCCTGAACAGGAAATCTTCCTTCCAAGCTAAGCCATTTCCCGAACAAAATCACCGTTTGCCCTAACTAAAACCCAAAAGACAAATTTTTGAACATAACCACAATTTGCTCTAACTAAAACCCCAAAAGTGCTTTAGCTTTAAAATGTTCAACTACACCTGTATTATGCGCTTCAACTTTTGCTCTAGTTGCATAAATTCTTAAAGCATTTTCTTTCGAAAATTTTCCCGTGAAGTCATCAGTGACATGTTCGAAGAGAATCTTCATATGCTCTGGTAGTAATTCTCCAATTCTTAGTGCATTGAGAATATCAACAAACATGTTGTCTCCTTGTTGTCGCATATTAGTCATTAACTCACAAAGTGAGAAGCATCGCCATAAATTAATTGCAGGCTGCATATAATTTGACTGCTTAAAGACTTGATGGCCTTTGATAGAGCTCACTATGAAAAACACTGTAATACAAGTAAATTTCAGTTGCGACAGTTGTAGTAAACAACTATCGGATAAATTCATTCACTTTTACTAGCCTACTAATTTCACAGTGACGTCACAGACGACCCGCACGTTCAAATTTAGTCAAAGGTCTGTAAGTTGAGTAAAAGTTATTAAAAATACATTCATCGAACAAGAAAAATGCAAAGTTTGAAAATAGATTTTGGTTTATATTTTTTGGGAAATGCCTTAGTATTTTTAAGAGAGCCAATGGTATTTCAAATTTCGATATCAAATTCATTGAACAATTTTTTCTAAAGAAATACTCAAAATTAAAAATATGTCAAGAATGTTATGAAAGATTTCTAGTAGTTCGGAGGATAATTTTTATAATCTCCCAAATTTGAAATTTTATTCATCGAACAATATTTCTTTGTGAAGAATGCAAAATTTGGACATAAAAGTAAATCTATAAAAATAAAGAAGCTTCCTACTAATTTATGTAAGAGTCTTCAATATCACTAAATTTTGATGTCATATTCATCGAACACTTTTTTTACTAAACTAAGCAAAAATTTGGAGATAGCACGTCATCTATAATATCCTAGACTCTAATTCTAGACTTCTAATACGATAGGAACGACTACGATGTTTAAGGCAACGTGGTTTGAGTATCTTGATTAAAAATGGCAGATTAATGCCTACACTTACCAGAAGAAACATGAAATTCTCACTTGCTTTAGCAGCACATCATCGCACAGCATCGAATAATCCCAATTAAAAAAAATAATACTTTCTTTACTAATACCTTTTTCATTTTATCTTTCAGATTCCCAACGAAAAAATTCAACTTTGATGGCACACAGTGAACATATCGAAATGTGAATAACAAAAAAAGTGCGTGTTTTAAAATAATTAATTTAAGTGTTAACTTCAGTATACGAAAAAAATTAGTGTTTATAATAAAAAGATAAAAAAAAGTGTCATTCAAAAAATAAAAGCATAAAATTACACCTAGACCTAGTTCTACTCTAAGTTTAAGTTTAGATTTAATATTTAATAAAAAAAAGGTGCCGTAAAGTGATTTTAAAATATCAAAATTCAAAGTGTGTGTGTTTTCGTGAAAATAAAAATCTTTCCAATTCGTCCCCATATTTGCCTAAAATTAAAAAAAATTCTTCTCTACAAAATAAAATAAAACAACAAACCAATATGTCACAAATCGTGTCGGTGCGCGTTAAACTACTGAGCTATAACCAATAGATCCTTGTATTTTCATCATCTAATGGATCAATGTTACAAAACGAGAATAAAATTGTATAAAAATATTTTTATTATAAATCAATTATGACGTTCTGCTGCCGATCATCTAAATCGGCATTCAGAATGGATGTCATACTATATTGGCTAGTGACAATATTTGTACTATTAGAAGTTATTGGCAGTGTTCATGTACCAGGTCCAGGACCAGGATCTGGTTCACAATATACAGCATTCCCGCGTCGTAGATCATCTAGTGATGGATCACAAATGCAGTCACGTGCTGTTGATACAAGAGTACAATTGGAGGTGCTTGAAGGTGAACAACGGGGTACAATTGTTGGTTATATACCAACACGACCAGATTTTACATATCGTTTTAATGAGCCACCAAGAGAATTTACATTAGATCAAAATACTGGTGAAATTAAGACAAATGTTGTTTTAGATCGTGAGGATCGTGATCGTTATGATCTTGTTGTATTATCAAGTCAGCCAACATATCCTATTGAGGTTAGGATAACTGTATTAGATATAAATGATAATGCACCGGAGTTTCCTGAGAGTAGTATAGCTGTATCGTTTTCGGAGAGTGCAGCGTCGGGGACAAGATTACTTTTAGATGCAGCTACTGATCTTGATATTGGTATAAATAGTGTTACCGATGATTATAGAATTGTTGATGGTAATCATGATGATAAGTTTAGGCTGGCTGTAACAACAAATCCTAGTGGTGATGTGTCGTATTTACATCTAGAAACAACAGGGAAATTAGATCGTGAATCAAGAGGTTTTTATACACTTAATATTTCAGCCAGAGATGGCGGAACACCCCCAAAGAACGGATATTTGCAAGTTAATGTAACTATAGTCGATGTTAATGATAATCCACCAATATTCGATCACAGTGACTATATCGTATCGTTAAATGAAAGTGTCCCACCAGGTACACCAGTTCTACAAGTGATGGCATCTGACAATGATCTTGGTGATAACAGCAAAATCACATACTATTTATCCGACACAGAAACTCAATTTACCGTTGATCCAGAAACTGGTGTCATATCAACAACAGAACACCTATCATGTCCCCAACAAAACTGTCCAACATACACAACACGACCAGGAAGTTCTTGTCCGAAAAGTTGCGTGTTTACTGTATTTGCACGTGATCATGGATCACCACGTCAAGATGGCCGGACATATGTCACTGTTAATCTAGTTGATACAAATGATCATGATCCAATGATAAGATTTCAATATTTCCCTCCGACTGGTAGTTTTGCAACGGTTGATGAGAATGCAGCAAACGGTAGCGTAGTTGCTGCTGTATCTGTTGTCGATATGGATGAAGGGCTTAATGGTGAGACTAGCATTAAGATCGTTACAGGTAACGAGATGCAGCATTTTCGTCTTGAGAAAACTCCTAGCTTTGACATTGTTCGTGTCAATGGTATATTAGATCGTGAGGAAATTGGTAAATATAATTTAACAGTAGTTGCTACAGATAAGGGTACTCCACAGCGAACGGCAACAGCATATCTGATCATACATGTTAATGATGTAAATGATCATGAACCAGTTTTCGAAAAATCAGAATATTCAGCTGTATTAAGTGAATTGGCACCACCAGGCACATACGTTGCCAGTATTACCGCTACTGATGAAGATACCGGTGTTAATGCACAAATATTTTACGATTTCGTTTCTGGGAATAATAAGCAATGGTTTACTATTGATACAGTTTCTGGTTTAATTACAACACAGTCAGCACTTGATCGTGAGGTTCAAGGTACTGTAGAATTGAGCATATCAGCTAGAGATGGCGGACCAAATCCTAAATGGGCATATACACAATTAAAAGTTACAATATTAGATGAAAATGATGAAGCACCACAATTTTCACAATCACAAATCAATGTTAGTTTAAGTGAAAGTATACCACCGCATACGTTAGTTGCTATGCTAACAGCTGCTGATCATGATCAAGGTACAAATGGTAGTGTTACTTATACATTACCATCGATCGTGCAACAAAAATATCCTGATATGTTTGCACTTGATTCGTTAACTGGTCAATTAACAACAAAAACGCAATTGGATCGTGAAACGATCGCGCATTATGAGATTTTGGTTGTTGCACGTGATCAGGGAATACCACCGCAATCGGCAACAGCAACTGTTTACTTAAATGTTGAAGATATTAATGATAATAGTCCAGAATTTTATCCAAAGCAATATTTTATGGCTGTTTCAGATGACACGGCTGTTGGAACGTCTTTATTAAAAGTTACAGCAAGCGATCGCGACGATGGTGATAATGCCATAATCACTTATAATCTTGAAAATAATGGCGGCACCGATGGACTTTTCACCGTAGACAACTGGAGTGGTGTGCTTAGCTTACGTGGGAATTTTCGTACAACACAAAAACCAATTCATAAACTGATCATATCAGCTAAGGATCGTGGTGATCGTAGATCAGAAAAGGATGCTATTGTTGAAATTGTAAAACAATCGAAATTAGAAAATTTAGAATTTGATTCATTTACTGGTTATGAATTTCAAATAACTGAAGATCATGACGATAATGAGCCAGAAATTGGTCGAGAAGTTGGTAGGGTACAAGTAAAAAGTCATCAACAAGTTGATTATTCCATAATATATGGTGATCCCGAGGAGAATTTTATAATAGGACGAAAAAGTGGTATTATAACAACAGCGAAAAAAATCGATCGTGAATCTATGCTACAATATTCATTAACGATCATAGCTAGAGTTGGTTTAGCTTATGGCAAGACAACAGTTAATATATCGATACTTGATCTTAACGATAATGCACCAATTTTTGCACATGATCGTGACGAGATTCTCTTATCGGAAAATGCTGCTGTTGGTCAAGAAGTATACTTATCACGTGCTCGTGATAAAGATTCTGGCATTAATAGTCGTGTCTCATATAGTCTCTCATATAATCCCGAAGAACAATTTCGTATTAGCGAAGCTACAGGTGTTTTATATCTTAATCGACCGATACGGTCCGAGCCAGGAACTGTGCTGCATGTTGAATTAACTGCGGTTGATGGTGGTACACCGCCATTGTCATCGAAAAATACAATAACAATAACAATAGCTGATGTTAATGATCATACACCAGTTTTTGATCATACATCATATGAAACATCATTATTAGAATCAACAAAAGTTAATGCTAGATTTTTTGCTTTAGCAGCATCAGATGCTGATCTTGGTGATAATGGTAGAATATCATATGATATAATTGAAGGTAATAGCGAAGGAAAGTTTGGTATATTTCCGGATGGTTATTTATTTGTTAAATCGCAACTCGATCGGGAGGATAAGGACTACTATTCATTAACGATAGCATGTCGTGATCATGGCATACCATCACGATCGTCTGTTGTACCTGTTATAATACATGTCATTGATGAGAATGACAATGCACCACAATTCACGAATACAACGTTCACGTTTACTATACCAGAAAATGAGCCGACCGATTCGTTTGTTGGTAAATTAACAGCTATTGATCGTGATATTGGTAGAAATGCTGAATTAATATTTTCATTATCATCACGCGAAATGGATTTTACAATTGATTCAAGAAATGGTTTTATAAAAACATTACATCCATTCGATCGTGAGGCTTTAGTACAAAATACTGGTCAAGATTTTCTACAGCTTGAAGCGATCGTTAGTGATAATGGTGTTGTACGATTGAAAGATAAAGTAAAAGTTAAGATTTTTGTAACGGATGTCAATGATAATGCACCGCAATTTTTACGTGCTCCGTATAAGGTACAGATATCTGAAGGTGCAAGTGTTGGTACACAACTGATACGAGTTTTTACAATTGATGCTGATGAAGGTTTGAATGGAGATGTGTTTTATGCTATAACAGATGGAAATCAGGATGGAAAATTTTCAATTGATGATGCAACTGGACAAGTGACACTAGCTAGGAAGCTGGATCGTGAAACAAAATCGTTATACAAGCTGACAGTGTTGGCTCATGATGCTGCGTTAAAGGGACAACTGAGTGCAAACACAACCATAACTGTTGAAGTATTAGACGAAAACGATGACGCGCCTGAATTTACACAAACAGACACTCAAATATCTGTAAAGGAAACAAGCCCTATTGGAACGGAACTGATGAAATTTAGAGCAAGCGATTCTGATCTTGGTCTTAACAGTCAAATCACATTTTCAATAACAGCTGGAAATCGCAAGGACACTTTTCATATTGATCCTCAAACAGGATCGCTTTATCTGCATAAATCTTTAGACTATGAAGACACAACATCGTATGCATTGAACATCACAGCTTCGGACGGTGGAAGTCCTAGACTATCGACCACTATTATTTTCACAGTGAATGTCGTTGATGAAAATGATAATCCACCAAGCTTCCCAAATACAGCGATCGTACGTCAAATACGTGAAGGTATACCCGTTAAAACACCGATCGTCACTGTAACCGCTGAAGATCCAGATTCCGGAGTCAATGGTAAGGTAACATATGCAATAACGAAACAAGATCCAGAAAATAATGTTCGTCATTTCGGTATAAATCCAACAACTGGTGTTATTCATACACTTCGTCAAATTGATCGTGAATCGATCGATACATTCCGTCTTACTGTAGTAGCAACCGATCAAGCTGAAATTTTCTCACAGCGTTTATCAGCTGAGAAGTTAGTAACCGTTATTGTTGAGGATATAAACGACAATGCTCCTGTTTTTGTTTCAATGAATGCTGCTATCCTGCCACTGCATGACATAAGTGTAACTCCGGGACGTGATGGTTCTGTAATAATGTTCGTTCATGCACGTGACGCTGATTCTAGCACCAATGGACTTGTTACATATGAAATGGTTAGCGGTAATACTGATCTATTTAAGCTTCATCGCAGCTCCGGTGCTGTATCCTTACGAAAAACAATTGTTAATTCCGAGGTACGTTATCAACTAGCCGTTAAGGCTACCGATGAAGCTGTCCAAACCGAACGTAAGAGTTCCGATGCGTATATAACAATAATAGCCAGTAGTGTAGCAAATAACGGTCCGGTATTTGATCAGCGCGATCAAATCGGTAGTGTTTACGAGAATGAACCGGCCGGTACTAGTATTCTAACAGTTAGTGCACGGTTAAATTCCGCCGATATCGAATATTACGTAACGAACGTGACAGGTGATGGCAGGCAGGTTGATCGTCTATTTGACATCGATACAAAGCTTGGAATTTTATCAACAGCTGATGAACTGGATCGTGAGGTTGGAGTTGATACATATGAGGTTGAAGTGTACGCGATCGCATTGGGTGGATCACCACGTACAACAAGCATTAAGGTAAGTGGAAAAAACCACTGATCTTCAATCACTTTATTTAGTAATTAATTGTGCTTATTTTTATATATATATTAATGTGTGTTGATCGATAAGAAAGAGAGAGAGAGAAGGGGCGGAGCAAGATCACTTGGCCATATATGTCCTTGCATATACATAAAGTCATTTACCTGTTTGCAAAATTGCAAATGATCGTTTCTAGTTTTATGCCTTTAAGTGACGGTGCAAATTATTTTTATTCATTTTTTTTTGTTTTATGTTGTTTAATTTTACCATCTTTTTTCTCCCTTCATTTTTAGTTTTATGGTAATGGAAGCATTCCTGTAGACACTCTTTTATATCTCCATAGATTTTTCAAAAAAAAAATAAAATATATATATATATATATGCCTACATGTACATTAACGCAATTTGACCAGCAAGCGGGCATTTCTTTTTCAACCGTGGATAATATGCAAACGTGCTTGTACGTGTACATCTTCCTTAGATGTGCAACGTGGATTGTTGCATGGGACTCTGCGAGAGAATGAATGCAGTCCGCCGCGGCTATAGGTAAATGGTGATCGCACCTTATTTTTACCTGTAGCCATTTATTTTCATACAAATGTCATATGATATTGCGTTGGGTATATTAAATGAATATTGTATATATATGTATACATATATTTTCGTTCGTTCGTGCTGATTTGGATTTTTCAAGGAGGGAGAATGAAGGGTTAAAGGATAATTTGTAATTTTTGTGAAATATTGAAAAAGTGTAGTTTTTTTGTTGTTGTTGGTTGTTTTGTTGTTATATTATTTTTAGTTTTTAATTTAAGTGGAATTTATGGCTTAATGGTTTTGTAAGGATTTTGTTCTGTAATTTAATTCTTTTTGATTTAGTGTGAAGTGTGGGATAATAGGTTTTGCGTTATGTTTAGTGGTTATTTGCTTTTAAAGAAAGAGTGTACTAGTAACTCATAGTGATTGTAAGTATAGTAATCTCCGGTATATACCATTAATTTTAAATTTCTTCTAACACTGGCACAAGGTACTGACCTATGCCTTTTCTCTTTAATTTTGAATACGTAACTCTCACAGATATAATTGAGTCTTAATCCCGAAAAATACTCCGCTTAGAGCTTATAGGTATGACTGGGTTACTCTAGTTATCTTGGTTTGATAAATAACCTGTTTCACTACGTTTGAGATTCGTTATTTGGCTAGCAGCGCTAGAAAAATCAAATTGCCACTAAGAAAACTGTCTCAAAGAAGGGACAGAATAGTTTTATCTAGAGCTTAAACTTGCTCTAATCTGTTAATAATTGTGTAATAAATAATATTGTTACTGCAATACACCATTTTTGATTGTAGAAAATGTATGTTTCTATTGTGTCACAGGTAATTCTTTAACTTTGATTGAGTTAAGAAAAATTGTTATGAGATTTTGGATGAACCTTAACCATGAAAATTTTTCTACTGTTTATTTGACTGTTATTTTTGGCTGGGCGCCATTTTCATGACCCCAAATACACGCAGATGCAGCTACAGCAAAAAAGGCTTTTTTTGCAATTTTTCTGTTTTTTTGAAGTTTCACTTTATTCATTCTTAATGCGTACATCTACGAGTATTTTCCCCCAAAATATACGCGGACGAATGAAGTAGATCAAAAAGGTTGTTTTTTTTGGGCAAAGAAGGCGTTCGGATGTGGAAAATGCAGAGATTCGTATTTTGGCGGAAAATTTCTTGTACGAAAGGCTGTTTGCGTCTATTTCCTGCCTCGGCGTGTACTTTGTGCAAATAGGTTTTATAGGGGCCTGCCTCATGTAGCATGTGGGCCTCATGTGGCAAACTAGGGTCATGCCGGTAGAGGGATTTCCCGTATGTTCTTCGTGAGGATATGTTTAACCGTTAAAAATGAAATAGGACAATCCCCCCATTTGCGTTAAGATATAAATAATTGCACCTTGTATGGCACATGGGTTAAAAAATATTAAATATGGCTCAAGTTTAAACGTCCATGGGCTTAACATTGCTGAGTTAGTTAATTTAGAAACATTTGATCAAAATACAGTAGAGACAGCTTGTGATGAAATCGAAACGCTTGTGATGAAATCGTGTTTTTAGCATGGGTTTTGGGCAAAGTACAAACTAAAATTTAAGTGGACCAATTATCCAAAACAAAGCAAATGGGTTCTTGTGTTCTGGTATGCTTGAATTACGAATGTAGACTAGTTGACATGCTTAATATGTAATTTGAATTATTTTTGTTTTAAATTTTTGAAATTATTTCCATTAATCTTCGAAAAAGTTATACAATTGCCTACAAAACATGGCTATTACCAGAGGTAATAAAAGGGTAATAAAAGGAAGCATCATAAAAGTGCATATTACCGGCTGACGAAGTTGTGTTAAGGTTTAATATTTTGAAAATTAGAGAATATATACAGACGTGGAAGTTTCTCTCAATATCGGCTTTTTTAAAAGCAACGAAAATAATTAAAGTAGTTGAATTGAATACTATAAATTAATAGAACGTAAAAGAACAACTTTTCGTTGATTTATTATTGAACCAGTGCAACTGGCACAGTGAGTTTTTTTAGAGGTTGGTAGCAGCAGCCCTAGTCGTAAACATAGTGGAGAGAAGAGTAAAAGAACTAAAAAAGCCAACACGCGGTTTTATTCTATCGACTCCCAACCAATATTACGGCGATAGACCGCTGATTTCGGTGATCGGACAGGAGATGGCTTTGTCGTTTATTGTGATTACAGGCGACGGCAAGAGAAAGGACAGGGAATTTTTCAGAAAGATGGAAGAAAGAATGAAAGTTATCTAGGTGGGAGAAATAGAAAGGTGAAGGACCATGTCACGGAGTAGGTTCGAGCCATGAACTTCTGAGATGTAGTCGGGCGCTTTAACACTTAGATTACCAAGGCCGGCAATTGTGCAGATATTCTTTCAATAAAGGGGGTGTCATTTTAAATCAACAGAAAAGCGCCAGCTTGAGATTTCTCAAAAGATGGAATTTCCTCCTCCAGTCGTCGTCGGCCAGGGCTATAATCTACAAATCCTACAGTCGTTCCCGCCTTGAGTTCAACTCGTATATTTGGACCGGGGCCCCGAGAATCGCATTAGCGTGGCTAGACAACCTTCCAACTTATAGCTGATGCTGATGATGATGCTGATTAGCTTCTCAATTGACTACTTAAGCCACGGTGAAACTCTACAGCATCTACCACTATGACTGTTCCATTGAATAATCTTCTGCCTCCTCGGCAATATTTTTCCCGCAACACAAGACTAGCCTTCACGGCTAACTCCCACTATCTACAACCCTTATATTCACGCAGACACCAATTCAGAAATTCGTTCATTACGAGAATAACTCTTCTGTGGAATAACCATCCACAGTCAGTATTCCCGAAATCATACAACATCCAGGAGTTCAAGTGCAAAGTTCATCGCTATCTCCTCATGCACTTCCCAGACTCCCCTTAACCTTTCCTATTCTTTCTCTATCGTTCGAACTAAGGTTACTACCAGACATCTGACCATGACGTGAACGACATGACCGACTGCTAGTACAAAGGGGGACACCTGAGCTTAGACTTCCACCTCGGCTCTTATTACAAACTGTTATTTTGTTGGTGAATTTTTTCATTACGTTTTTGCACGATAGCGGCTGAATTTCATCAATACCAGCTGTCTTTGAATACTTGAATTGTTACTGGAGTCTCCATTTGTGATATCCCCAATTCCTGTGATCGTCTTAAAATGGAAAAACTTCGGTTTTCAGCTACACTCTAACGCCACTATTCAGCCAACCTGGCCAGACGAGCGGGGTTAGAGCTTTGTAACTAACTAACTAGTCCGAGGCGTTCGAATTTATTGATTAAATTAGCTATGCCCGTGCGAGAAAGCGCTTGATGATGTCTACATGCAGTACGAACTTTACGGACCGCGTCATCGCCAATTTTGTAGTGATTTCACTATTTCAATATGTTTCGCGAGTATGTATCGATCTATATCTGAAAACCTCATACTTTAAACTTTTCAAATGTCATCGTAATGACAGTTGTGTGTTGACAGTTCAAAAATGGTGCGAAATTAAGAATAACACCTCTTGTTGAAAGACCCTTTATTATACATTTTTTAATATTTTTATATTTGAAAGATTTAGGGGTTTTTTTCATAGTTTAATGACTTATATGCATTTTAAAATGATATTAAAATTATATTGTAGGAAGTATAAATTGGCATTGCAAATAGTATGCTGGAGCACAAGAGATTTGGACGTACGGCAAAGGGCTTTGATAGAAGATAGCAAAATCAACAATTCAATGAATTGTTCGCTCTCTTCTTTGGGTCCAAAAGTACCGCGGTTCCTTCATTGACCTATTGTTCTACATCCCTACACCTCATATTTGTAGGCCACACGACTTGAACAGCTTCAGAAATCTGCCTAGTGGCTCGTCTTATAGATTTGGCTGCTCGAGCTATCGCGAGCAATCCCAAAAAACATGAGGGTCAGACTCATCCTCCTCAAGGCAAATCCTGTAGATGGGGTCCTCCGCACTTCCTATACTCCATAAATGGTAATTCAGGGGCCAGTGTCCGGTAATCAAATCAACAAGTCTTCTGGGATCAAGCCACAAGACATCCTTTCTACCGCACCCCAACAATCCCGAAGCTACGTTACGGTAGGAGAGGAACCGCTTAGAGATGGCCAAACCATGCCCGGTCCTCGTTTGGTGAATTTTACCAAACCACCACCTCTTCACCAAACTGGTGGGTGTCTCAATAGGTTAGGTTATGTTAGGCATGGGGCTGCTTCCAGTGGGGCTAGAGGGCCAATTAACGCTTGGAGCGCCGTTTTGTTGCCACAACCTCGTATCCTTAGAGCTCGGTGGTTGTTTGGTCGGCTGTGGCGGATGTCTAAAGCCGCCCTGTAGAGTTTGGAAGCTTATCAGTGATCTGACCTCCTTAATAACCGGCTTCGGATCGATGAATACAATGTAATTGGTCCGTAAAATTCGCACTTGAAAATCGTTGTAGGAGATTGGGAGTGAGAGGTGGTATATCCGAGGATCTGCCATCTAATTGCACATCGCTCCCCCATAAAACGCCATTCAATGACTTACAAATGATTTAGAGACGTTAAAAGTTAAAACTCCTCCTTCATAACAAGTATTCCAAAAAAATCTCCACCATCATAAAATACACTTGCACTTTTTAACATAACCAATTTTACCATGCAATATCACACCATCGTCTAAGCTCTACCAATAAAATCTCAAGGTTCACTCTACCGATACAGTCTATGCCTGTCGTCCCCCACGATAATAGAACATACACAAAAAACAAGCAAAGAAACATCACAACCCAGAGTTACAAGAGTTACGATCAACCTTAAGGTTAATGAGTATCGTGAGATAGTATCTTGGATCTGGGATAAATTTTTCTGGCATTTTTCCCATTCGTTTTTCGCTCCCCCGCCATATTTTGTTGCTGTATAAAAATTCAACTACTTCATTCACATTAATTTCTTTTAATTATTCGAGAGAAGGAGATCGTGATGCGATAGACAGGAGCTCATCAGCCCGTGTCGGATCGTCGAAATTCTAGCTATAAAAACATGACTTTTAATTAACGCTTCAACAAATTACTTGAAATTTGGAAATTTTTCTTTTCCTCGTTTTTGATTGAAACATTTAAGTTGTTGCGGTATAAAATTAGTGCGAGTTACTAAATTCTTTAAAAGGTAATTTTTGGTGTCTTTATAAGCGACCAGTTCTTCCCTCCATAATTTTTTTTGTACTTGGATTGCTGTTGTTGTAACAATCCGAAGTCAATTAAGAGCTGGAAATATACGCGAATGCGGGGACTACTCTGAAACTTGTTTCCGACCCATTGAAGTAGTGTATCTCAATATGTTTATCTAAAACAATCCATCAACATCAAATGGCCATCAATATATCATACAGATTTACCATCTTAAGATTTAAGGTTTTTGTTGGCATGGTACATATAGAAACTCTTCAATTGGATCTCCTCCTCCTTCGCCGGGGCCATCCAGAGAAAGAGCCCAAGATGACAGCCACCACATTCCCCGGCTAGCCGAAGACTCCACGTTTCAAAGCAGGAAAACTCATCACTCTTTGCCCCCAGAGATGGCTGCTCGCGATGTAGGAGAGACCGACGTGGATAAAATTGAAACGGTCGCACTAAGTGTTTTCTTAAGGATTTTCATTTTTATGGCGGTGGAGTACTATTTTCTCTGGAATCTATCCAAAGGCACACCACAAGATCCACACACAGCTCCAGAACTTCCAAGATTTGTTATGGTTCATCTGGGTACAGTTTTTTCTTCTTTCTTCTTCTGTTATCTTCACTCAGGCTAAGACCTACACAAATTTCAAAAGAGCTCGGTTCGGGCATTAATCTCTAATGTGCGCCATTAAAGTAAAACTTTTTTTTTTTAGTAGGTGGTTAGTTTTTGATAATAATGGTGATGGTGGGGGGATTATGGGGCCACGATTTTTTTTTTGTTTTTTTTTTTTTGGAAGGAAACTAGAAGCCATATGTGCACCAGAAATGTTCGCAATATGGTTGATGGTAAAAGGCTGCAGCTGTAGAAATTGTGGTATGGAAGACGGAACTAACAGGAAAGACTTTGACCTGAAACACCTTTCGATATTTTATTGATTAATGACTCTTGGCGGTGACTACTTCTTCTGTTAGTGTTCTGGAGGTGTAGTAGCGGTACATATCAGAATTTCGTGCAAGAACGTAGATTAGCTAAAAGCATTGCCTGGGTTATAAGTAACGCGAAGAAGTGAACTTTTCTCATGAGAGGAAGTTGTTGTGCTCTCATTGTTCATGAGTATTGTTCTAGATTTTTGATAAGTGTCGATCCATTTTTGAGTTTGCATAAAACTTTTTGTGTAAGTTAATTTATGATGTTGAAGAAAATTCAAATATTTAATGTTGGGCTTACTTTTGGAAAGTCGAGACCAATACCCATACATTGGCTTAACCAAATAGCGTTTATAAATTGTAACAGGTCACATTGTCGTTTAAAAAGTCAGCCCTACTGAAATTCCCTCCGCTCCACCTAGAAGTGAAGAAGAAGGCTCCTGTGGGGGCGCTGCGTTTACGGGGACTATTCTCCTTTAAGCCAGGAGACCTAGTGGATCACCGATCAATTTTAAAGGAACTAAACCTGGAGCCAATGCTCGCTTTTTTTGATACCATTCCTGCCACTCTGGACTTCGACAAACCGCTTATAAGGATTATCAGAGATCAGTCAGAGTAACAGATCGGCAGGTTTCTCTTTAACGGTAACACGGCCTTTTTGCATACCTATGGCCCTTTCCAAAACCGGGCTGAGCGTATATGGCCCAAGGTGCAAAATACCCATGGCCCGTGGCACAATCTCACTTTCTTTCAAGCTGAGTTACTTGACGTCTACGTGTGTGCCCACATTTGGATTGTCCAAATTGCTCTAACGGCCAGTCAAGCTGCTCTGTTGGCCATTAAATCCTACATTGCGTCATCAAAGTTTGTCCTGGATTGTCTATTATCTCTGAAATCCATCAGCAGGAAAAACAATAATACGCTGATGTGGACCCAGGCCATGAAGGCCACATTAGTAATGAAATTTGAGTTGGCCTGGCTAGAATAGAGACAAACGCATCACTTGTTGGTCTGAAACCTTTCCGCAGCGTAGCCAATTGTCACGTATGATCGGCCATCAAATATTGGATGGACCGTCTATTTCGTCCTAGCTGCACAAAAACCCTAGGGTGCTCGTGAAGCTAAAAAATTTATTCAAATCGACAAAATAAAAATAAATCAACAAAATATAAATAAATTCAAGAGGAACAGTTGCTGTGAGAGTCTGAGGCTTCAGCGAGAAGGAGATTGAGTCTACTCCATCGCGGCTTCCCTACTCCTACGAAGATTTACGATTTGCTATATCAACAGCCTTAAGGGGTAACACCACTGTAGAGGTGCGCAAAAAGGCCAAATTTTGGGAATTAATTTAAAAAGTATGGAAAAAGGGATCAAAATTCTTTGCAGGCGATTGATCAAACATGTATTCAAGTGTAAAAAAAAATTTTTTTCATTGACTTTTTGTTACAAAATGGTGGCGCCACAGTCGTTTTTCGAAATCGCCTTTTTGTTAAGGGCCTCCACGGGTGGACGGAATTCTCCGAAAGTTGAAGACCTGGAACAAAATCCAAATAGTTCCCTAATCTATTTGACCTTGCCCATAAAAGTACGTAGGATTTTTTTTAAACTGATTTTTGTAAAAATGGCGCACTTATGAAAAAAAAGTGATTTTCGGTAAAAAAAATGAGTAGTAAATTGTTTATAAAAATTTTTTTTACAACGAATCAAAAAACAGGCCTACGTACTTTTGTAAAGAATGCAATTTTGAAGCTAATGTCAAAATTTCAAACCGATACATGCAATAGTCTCCGAGTAATCCGTCCACCCAGTTCGAAAAACATGGTTTCCAGATAATCGCGCTTTAAGTTTTGAAAGTATACTCTAATCTTTGAAAATTGTATTTTACCTTCACTGTGCGATGTAATGTAAAACACGTTTATTATTGTGTAGCGCACCCTGGTGGACACATGGGGAACCCAAATAACCTTTTTGCTATTGCAGCACTTATTATTTCGACTGGTAAAAGCAATATACGAGCAATATGTCGGACCAACGCATGCTCCGAGGCGCCGGGGGAAAATCGAAAATTAAATCCTTCAAAATTATTTTTCTGTTATAGGACCAACTGCACATTGTTTTTGTGATCCTGAAGTATATTTCAAGCCAAAAAAAAAATTTCATTTTTTCAAAATCCTACAGTGATGTTACCCCTTAACCCAAAAGGTAAGGTAGACCAAAAAAAAGGTCGCAGTGCCTGCAAAAATGCCCCTTTGAAGAAAGAAGAAGAAGAAGGCTCAATCGAGTGCAGTACAACTTTGCAAGCGCCATTTTTTTAGGCTAATTTAGGTACGAGCTTCAGATCCTTTGGCGTATTTTTTTTGGCCTCAATTGACTCAAACCCCATTCCTGGAAGTGGTACTTTTAGATTCGGGGACAACGACAAGTGGCACGAGGCCATATCCGTATGGGGTTTGTTCGATGGCAGTTAAAGAGTTTTGCACAACGATGGCTTTGCGTGATTGTTCATTCCCATGATGAGAAATCCATATCTTCTTTCCACGAATATGATTCTCATGACCCTTTTTCACTGTTTGTGCCTTTGGAAGGAATTCGAAGCGAACAATACTAGATACAAGCTGTCAAAGAAAACTGTCAGCATGACGTTGATTTTGGAGCGAATTTGACGCGTTTTTTATGCTTCATTTCGTCTTCTAAGACAGCATTTCGAGGATTATTGGCTTGTCGTACTCAAACATCAATCTTTCGTCGCCAGTTGCGATGCGATTCATTACGGTGGAGTACGTAAAAGCGACGTGCTTTGCAGAAAAATTGAGTCCTTTTGAAACGAGTCATATGGGATGGCGATACTTTCATGACCAAATTGCAAAGTCGTATATTATGAAAAACCTTAAAGGATAGGTTTTACCTCTTCAGGTAATTTTCTAAGACTCTTGCCACAACTTTTGTGGCTTTTTTAGCAGTTCGTAGATGTTGAAGGTTGACTAGAACGAATCAAATCAACTTCCATTTTCCAGGCCCTCTTCGAATGCTTTTTACCATTCATGCGGGGCACAACTGCTGTGAAAACACTGAGTGATAGATCGCGCCTAAATTCAGTATGGTGACTCAAGGTAGGGTATGGGCTTTCAGTGTCATCGGCTCCCCGCCTATTAGCAGTAAAAATGGAAAATCGCTTTCCAAAATTTGAAGCTTTGTCCAATTTGTTCATCGTCAGCTACAACTTTTTCTCAGATTTCTGGCAGCAAACGGTTTCCTCGTCGAAATAACGTCTCCTTGTCTCTTTAGGCGATCCACAAAACGACCCATTTGGGGTCTCTCTCCGTAAGAACGGAAGTGGCTCGGCCGTTTTTTCATTAATATCGGCTCAAATGCATTAGTTGTGATCGGTAGAGAGTTGCTGTGATGGTTTCGCCCCGTTGCAGCAGCTCATAATATACCATGCCGATAGCAAAGCATGTGCGTCGAGCCATTGATGTTTGGCATGGCCGTCGATGTTGCGATTTGAATTTGTTTTGAATTATCGTTACGCCGCTTTGAATCATCGTAACGGATCCACTTTCATCGCCAGTCACAATACGATGTAAAAACCTTTCCTTCCTTACTCTCGGAGCACCTGTTCGCACGTTAAAAAGCGACGTTCAACATCTCTTAGCTTCAACTCGTATAGTACTTGATTTTGGATAATTTCCGAGGCTTTCAACCGATGGGAAATAGCTTGTTGAGTCATGTCCAAAGAATCTGCAAATTCTTGTTGTGTTTGTCATGCATCTTCATTCAGTAATCTCTCCAATTCTGGGTTTTCAAACTTTTTCGATCCGGAAAACTTCTTAACTTCCACGTAAAAATACCACTTTTGTAGCATTGAATTCGCGGCACGTTCTTTCACTAATAGAAATCTCACGATACATTTTTACAATCATTCAACGAACCCAAACCGCAGTTTTTTTCGAATTGAAGGCAAAAAGCAAAACTTCCAGCATTTGGCGTTTATTTGGCTGAAAGTTAGACATTTTCACACATAAAAAATATATGACGCTGATAAAAATTCACAAATGTAATGGATAAGGAGTTGTTGACAGATTAAAAATGCCTAGCTTAACATTTGACGTTTCTGATCTGTCATTTTTTCCCAGTATTTTACTGATGGCGCCATCTATTGGAAAATTGACGGTTTTCATTTTGTACTCCTAAAATTTTGCATTTTGAAATAAAATTTGCAAAAATTTAATTATATTGTTGAAATTGGAGTACGGTTGTTCAAACTTTTCGTATCCTTTTGTACTGTACCGAAAGGACAAAATGTATTGATGACGTAAATCAAGGCCCATTTATAATGTTGCGAGAGTGCGATGCGACAACAAGACGAGTCTCGCAAGCGCTGTCAAAACATTTTCCATAGCAGGATTTTAAATGGCGCAATGTACAATGCAACGCGATGCGATAATGCGAGACGAGAGAATTTCGAAAAATTGATATTTTGACGCAGCGAGATGCGATGACACACCATATGTGTTTATTTTCATATTTAGACGAACAGTATGCAGAGAATTAGTGGAGAAAACATAGATAAATTAATAAATTGAGCACAAATCTATATATATAAAAATGAATGTCTGTTGGTTTGTAATGCGACACTAAAACTCAAAAACTAGACGGCCGATTGAGCTGAAACTTTCACAGAATGTGCGTTTTGACTAAATCTCGGTAAACCGCATGGCGCAAATACGCTCCGGTAGATCGCGCCCAAGGAAAATAGAAAAAAGGTAATTGCAGAGAAAATTTTTGGTACAAAAGAAAAAAAAAGAAGCGAAACGCGCCCTCGCAAAACAAACAGTTCTTAAAGTTGCAAATAACGAATTTGTGATCAGAATTTATAAATTCAAAATGGCCGCGCCAATATGGCCGACGAATTTGCCAATTGTGTTCCGATTCCAATGAAAATCGATATCTGGGGTTTTTAAAGCTAGCAAATAACGAATTTATGATCAGAACTTATAAATTCAAAATGGCCGCGCCAATATGGCCGACGAATTTGCCTAATAGTTTCACATTTTGTTATTTGGAATCAAAAATACCAAAAAATTGCCTTTTTTGCAAACTCTCCTACTGTTTATTAAAATTCATATAAAAAAAAATAAAAAAAAAAAAAAAATTAAAATTTGTTTTAATTTGACGTGACTCGCAGTGGCACTATTGTACATTGAAATACGAGTTATGAACGAGACCGATTATTGGGCGAGAGTCGTCTCGTTCTCGCATCGCACTCTCACAACATTGTAAATCAGCCTTCAGGGTGATCATGCACCGAATCTTTCATATGGCATCCCTCTGGTATATTGTTCAATGCCACGTTGGGTTCAGAAGAGGGAAAATAAATGACAGGGAATTATGTCTGGATCGAAAAGGTTGAAAGGCCTATAACCATATCGATAGTTGGGACTCTAACTTAGACCTCTAGCCTGGTAGCCAGTTGCTTGAATTCCTACTCCTACTTATCATAATTTAGTCTATTGCAAGGCAGTTGAAAAAGTGCAAGTCGTCATTAATTTACTACATCAATCCGTTCTGCCTTGTTTCCATCTACGATTTTCTAATTTGAAGCGCAAAGAAACCGATCCTTTGATTTGCTTCATTTTACACTAAAACACTAAATAAAATTATATCTCTATATAGATAAGAAAATTTTACTGCACTTTCCAATCGTTCGAACTAATAATTATCAAGAAATATTTCATATCAAAACTTATGATCGACACAAACTTCCTACTATATTACGATCGTTTCAAATCTTATCGAAAAAATTCCACTTATATTTTAAGTGTACACCATCGTCCCCACAGTAGTGAAAATCTTATAAATTTATGACTAATAATAAGATACAAGATCTTGTTTCTGCCACCGAACAATTTTATCAACCATAAACCTACTTTCATTGAAAAATCTATATAGTCCGCACTTTCCATGCTGAAAGTGTTTAAAGTACGAAAACAGTCAGTCAGAAACTCAGAAAATAGCGGCTAGAAACGCTTCAATCAATCGAGGATTTGTAGACTTGTTTTTTTTTTTGAAAAACATGGTCTTATCTATCGATTTTTTTTGAATAAACCCTGGAGATCATATCACTATGAAAATGGTGTAAATTTGATCTTGCACAACTCTGTTAAATACCTCTTGTATCGTTCCGTGTTAAGTCATACATCGCTGGCTAGAGCACAGCAGTAACAGTCCAGACACCTGAAGGTGAAGCCAATACAGATCTCTTTTCTCCTTTGTATACTAAAACTAAACTAAAAAAAATCGCGGAATAAGACGGGGTATTTGTGCGCAGGCTAAAAACGTTATTCTGCATTCAAATCAGATAAAGACCTGCTAAATTTATATACATGTATAATTAAGACCATTTTATTGGCAATAACTTAATTCGAAATTACCAATTGTTACCTGGCCAAGGAAGAGATGGAAGGTGAATAAAGTAGAAAAGCTTCTAAAAATGCACATACAACATGCGCGCTGACGAAGTGAATTATATGCGGTTGCGCACAGCGATTACTAAGTACGCGATCGGTGGGTTCAGCAGTATAACTTGAATGGGACAAGGCGAAAATTTTCTGCTGCTGTTTCGGGCTGTTCTGTTGTTGCTGTTGCTGGTGGAGATCTTAAGCTGAGGTGCACTTATTTACAAAACACCCCCAAGCTGCTTTAAGAGTTTTTGTTTTTATCCAAAAAAAATATGATAAAAAGTTTATCCACTGTGTTCTCGATATCCCATTGCTGTTGCTGCGCGCTAACCGATCCTCAACACTGCATCACCCCATGAGAACCTTTAAGCGCAGGCAAATTTTTATATCGTGTTTATGATTGATGCTCGCAATAATTTCGTTGTTTTTTTTTGTTTTAATTTTTTATACCTCTTGGCGGATTTAATATTATATATAGAGTAGTTTGGTAGGTTGGACAGAATCTGTAAAATTGTGCAACCCTTTTTTCTGCTCTGTGTTGTGCTGTGCGCGTCATGAATTCATCGTTCGCACAGTTTAGCATCTCTTATCCGACCTCCCTGTGGGTTTTTCTTTTTCATGCTTATGCATCTTCGTTATATATATGTATATATATTTTTTTCCCATAAAAAGACAGGAATGAAGATTCAAACAAAATACCACCACCAACAGCAACAACAACAACAACAAAAACAACAACCACCAACCAACCAACAAAAAAAAAATATATGAATCGATGCGCGCTTTAGTTTTGCGTTAAAGACTCCTTCTTGTATATCTTTTCTGGGGTCTACACTGTGCTTTCGATTATTATTTATGACCAGTCATTATTTATTGAGATATTGTCCAACCAAATGCAATTTCTAGCGCCCTGGGCATCTCCATTTTTAGTGTATAATACTCTCTTCGCGAAACCCATCAAGATCGTCTTTTAAGTCTTAATTTTTTTTGTTCGTTTTTGTTTGTTGTTTTTGTTATTATTATTATTGTTGTTGTTGTTGTTGCATGTGTTTGCACCTTTCCCTCCTTAACAAAAATATACCAAAAAAATAAAATAAAAAATAAAAAAAAAAATAAAAAAGAACAGATCCCGTAAGATTCAATCCCCTCGTGAGCGATTTTTTTAGCCTCTTTTTGTGAAACCACTTACTTATGCAAAAATTCTCCCAATAATTTTTTTTACCTGGTCACTTTTGTTGCAGCATTTTTTTTTTGTTGGTTCGCTGCATGTTTTCCTTTTTATTTTTTCTCAAAAAAACTACATCAGACAAGAAATTGAGTCAGTGTTGTGTAGCCCATGAGGGGGCCCCATCAGAGAGAACGCGCAGCAGCAGCCACAGAGAAAAAAGGAATACCGCGAAAAACACCTGATCGCCTGTGATTATCAGGTCAGGGAGGGATGAAGTTGCGCGCGGACAATAATGCAAATTAACGAATTAATAAAAAAAAATGTTTTTATACAAAAAAATAATACAAAAAAAGCAATTTTTGAAAAGAAAAAATCACCTTCTTCCAGGAAACCATTAAGTCTTAAGATATAGAGGCGGTTTCGTTCTTATACACACGATCAAGAAGAAAATCTCCGTCGCTGCTGGAGAGTAACTCATATATATTTTTTTTACAAAAAAAAATAATAATCCTGTCTGCTACTTTTTTAAAGAAAGGAATTTCTTAAGAGGCTAATAACAACACAAAAAAAATATTTATTTCAATTAGCATCAGACAATTGTTTAATTTACTTAAAGTTAAACTGATACAGAGGAAAAGTTCCCCTCACAAAAAGAGTTTATTATCCTCAGACAATAACCGAAAAGGACATCACGGATACCAGAAAATATCCAGGTGGAAATAAATTCATTCCTATATCAAAATCTGAGGCCAGCACTAATGCGCTTTCAATGTTACCCACTGATATTTTTACTGATACCAAAATTGACTGAATAAGAATACTCCTCTTGGACAGAATTCAGAATTCTTTTACCTGAAATGAAAGGAAACCTTTATCTGCCTCCTGCCTCCCTCTTCTACCCACCAAAAAAAAAATCAAACCAAAAAAATACATACTATTTATATACATACATATAAGACGATATCGGCGAAATTTTTCAGAGTACTCTTCTCCTTTTAAATTTTCTGAAACACGATGAAGAAGGATACCACAATAAGGCCAAAGTCGCAGAAGACACAGTGTGCAGTTGAAAGACATTTCAACTGATAAGAAAGGAACTTAAACTTTGCTTATCGTTCAGAAAATATGTACACTTCGAGCATTCATTCATTCTCGTCTTATCGAATTTTTTATATCATTTTTGCGAATATGTATATATATTTTGTTGTTGTTGCGTTTTCAGATGGTTGTGTTGTGTTTTTTTTGGTGTATTTTTTTTTATATTAAATGTTAAAAAGAAAGAAGAGGCTACAAACAAGACACAAGTTATGTGAATGTGACTGACTTTCAAGCATATTTATTTCATTTATTTCCGTAATTTTTTAAAAGTCATATTATATTTCTCGCTGGAATATGCGTCATCGTGATAAGTTTAAAGTGTATTCTGCTGCAACAAAGAGCATGCGCAGGTTACTGGTTGTGTGATACAATGTTTCAAGGTGCGATAATTGGAATTTTATTAGATTAATGAAACATTGTATATATTTTTCAGTGTGTCTTTTAAAACAGAACTGAAGAAAACAAGAAATTTTAAGTTTTTAATACGGTATGCAATAAAGATATAGTATTGAAGGCTGTTGGGATGAAGGTTGACTCATCTTACCACCAGATATGCAAATGTCACACTTATAGTCCGGGGAAATTAGCTCAAAAAAAAACGCACGAAAAGAGACAAAATTCCAAAATGGTTGAAAATTGGTCCACAGCTTCCTTGGGACTTTTTAAGAAAACAATTTCGGAATCACAAAAAAACATGGCCGCCTGAAGTATCACTTTTTGGCAAAAAAATCACTCAAAAAAACTGGTTTTTTCGAAAAAAAAAATTGATCAGTCAATACCAAACGTTATTGCCTACAAAAACCCCTCCTGTAATTTTTTCGAAAACGGCATTTCCGAATTATTCAAAGTATTTTTTAGCCGAAAAGTGTTTTTTGGAAATTTTGACCTTGAATAACTTCGAAAGAGTATGGATCAGATCTTTTCCAAACCGTATGTAAGTCTTGTATGCATACAGGAAACTTTTAATTCATGATTTGATTCTAAACTGTGCTTAATGGAAAATGTATTTTTGCACAATGTCACTGTTGGCCATCCTTAACTAGATAAAATAGACTATCATCTTCCAGCTCCACTCCAAATACCACTCACAATAGTAATAATACACTAGTTCAAGGAAATCCAAGTCTGATCACTTTTTGTGGGTCCCTTTTTGCTCATTTAAACTAGGGGTGTAGGCGGCACCCGCAGCCCCCAACGATGTATTAACCGCGCCCAATGCTGCTTGACTTCAATGTTCGAATTAGAACCGGTGTAGTAGTATGCTTGTGGATTGTATGTTCTTCGAAATTTAACTGAAGCACAAAAACATCAGTGATGGAAAACCTATCTCTTATTGTGCTTATATTTTTCAATTTGACTAAAGCAAAAGTTCTTGGTTATGAGTTCGATGATGAAATAATTACGTGGGAATTAAAAGCTTTGATGAAGAGATTCAAAAAAACTAACCAATGCTAAAAGGATCTTTATTGTAATAAATTTATTCGTTTTTCTTTTACGTTTAAAAAATTTTAAGAAGCAGTTGAGTTTTTATAACAACACTGAAACTAATGTTTGACACATGTTTTTTACCACTAATTCTGGATTTTTTCCCATTTTGTTTTTTCGGATAAATTTAAATAATTTTATATTGAGCACTAAAACAGGTAGTCCAGTAAAATGGTGCAAAAAAAAGGGTCATCTGAACATTTTCTGAAAACAGCAATTTTTTTTTGTAATATGTAGGGGGGTTGGTTGGGAGTATAAAACCGAGTTTTCGGGATCCGGAGGGGTGACGTTCGGCCGCCATCTTGTTTTGAGTGGTGAAAAATGGTTTTCCTTATTTCTCGGAAACCGTGAGTCCTAACGAATTTTTGTAAAGATATTTTTTTTAGATAATCATTGCTCTGAAAGTTGATAAGGTAGAACCTTGACTTTTACAGTTTTCGATAGGTGGGAATATTCTGCGTACACGGATACCTTTTTCCTGAAAATAGCTCATAGGGTTACAAAAATACAGGGTGATATGTAAACCTCTACCAAAAAAACTACATAACGCCCTAGCTGCTAAACCGTTACGATTTACGCCCCCCTTCCATACGATTTTTTGTTCGTCTATCCAAAACCTATCCACAGCCGGCCGCTTTGTAAACTTAACGGTATACACCCTGTATAGTTGGAAGCATAATGCAGAACTTTTGTTATAACTTCTCCGTTTGCATTGCTCTAAAATCTACAAAAACAACCCGAATTCAATAGATGACCACATCAAATTATTCGCAAGAAAATTCTCTACAAAAAAGTTCAGGCATTTTTTATGTAAAATCAATAATAAAAGGGTTATAGCGCTTTAAAGCTCATCACCCCAAAAATTTTTGTCATTTTTCGTTCTTATCTTTTTTATTATTAATATTACGGCAGAACATTATTTACGAAAGTTGTAGATAATTTTATTATCTAAAAAAAAATATCTTTACAAAAATTCTGTGGGACTCACGGTTTCCGAGAAATAAGGAAAACCATTTTTCACCACTCAAAACAAGATGGCGGCCGAACGTCACCCCTCCGGATCCCGAAAACTCGGTTTTATACTCCCAACCAACCCCCCTACACATTACAAAAAAAAAATTGCTGTTTTCAGAAGATGTTCAGCGAATGTACCGTTTGACTGGACTAAGGGTAATAGAACTGTATTTATTTTTCGAATACACTTTGAATATATTCGGACCGCATTTCTTAACAAATATTTTACGTTAAACGTATAATTATTGGGTCACCTTATGTGGATCCGGTCCATGACCGGCTCTAGATCAACGAAAAGGCGGACGCTTTGGACAGACAGGCTCTGGCGATATTTTCATTGATCCAGAATCAGCAATTGAAACACCCACCAGTCTGATGAAAAGGACCCTATACTAACGGACCGTAATGAAATACTCCGAACCTTGGAGGTCCACAAATGGTCCGGTGAACTCTGAGCGCTTAATTCTTGGAATTACTAAGGGTAAATCTAAGGTAATGGGACTACTTAGGGTATAATACGCCCACTCTGGCCGCGGTGCTCCTTGGATTCACTACCTCACTCAAAGAAGAACAAGAAAAATAAGCTTCAGATTGATTAGCAAACTTATTGTTCAAAGTAGTTTTGCATTTCTCGCCAAGTTCTTAACGACTTTATTATTATGTTATATAATACTAATGCCTAAAATAAAACAAATGTAATTAGTAAAATGCGTAATAAAAATAATTCTAAAAGCGGCAAAAACATGGCTACTTCCAATCAAATTAAAGGCGATATTTTACAGCTTTCAACTCCATCAAATAAAAATCCACAAAAAATCACCGAAATAAATTTCTGAAAATTATTGTTATTAAAAGAAAGAAGAACTGTTCAAGGAATTTTTATTTTGGTCAATAATAATCCACTCCGAAGTCCACAGACACCCACAAACTTTACCCTGGACTTTCTTTCACCAAAAAAATATATACAAAATATATAATAATAAAAAAAAAAGTACAAAAAATTAACGAAAAAACTCCATTAAATTTTGATTATCCTGCATTTATGCAAGCCGATCAGTTTGCTCTTTAAGCCCACGAAGGCCACATGTGGGTAATTTACGCAAAATGAACATCATTAATACTCATCAACAATAACTTATGAAACCGCATTCTTCCCGCTGTACCCGTTTCTCATTAGCCATCATCTTCTCGTGGTTATAATTCTTTCTCGATAGTTTTTTTCACCTTCATCACAGACCCCCCTTTTTGAAGTTCTTCTTCTTTTAAGATACAAGTGCAAAGCCTCATTTCTTGCACCTCTCGGCCCAGCAACTCAGTGTCGTTTTTTCTTCTTCTGCAACAACAACTACAACAACAACAACAAAAAAGATCATATATTGGATCTTCCTCTACCCAAAGAAGTAGTGTGCCCCAACTCATGGAAAAAAATTGAGGTAGATCTCCCCCTTGAAGGGAGATGGTTAACTAAAAGCTGATTACCATAAACAATCAGAAAATTAATAATCTTGCGCTTTGGCTGTTGCCCACTATCCCCTGGAGGATCGCCTGCGAGATGATCCGCCAGAGATCGAGCTCTCCAAAAAAGAATCCATTTCAGTCCACGGTTCCACGCAAATATGTACGAGTGTAGCCAACCACCATATTCTGTGGAGATGGAAGAAAATCACTTAACCCCCTACCTGTATACAGAGGTATGGGACCGTCCGTCTGTCCGATCTGTCTGCCTTCGCGCCCCCCTTTCCGGTACGCGCCTGCCCCAGTCTCTGGGGGCTCTGGAATTCATAACATTTGGATAAATTATATTTCAGCTTTTGATGGACCGAATCATGCCAAGAGATATGTGTCTTTCCGGGCTTGATTTAATTTTTTTCTCCGCACTTCATTACGGGACCAGAAGGAGAGGCTCTATCTCATCATTTTTTTGATGGATTATTTTTTCGAGTTTTTGATGGAACCGGAATTTTAACAGAAACAGATTAATAAAAAAAGTTTTGTAAATTAATTGAAAGCAAAAAAAAAAGAAATGTTTAAGCGTCTTTAGTAGAAAACCAGACCAGAAGTTTTAAATGGGATCGATTTTAGAGGGTTCTTCACTTTTGAGTTAGTGAAGAGCGGACATCGCAAGGTGGGCTCGTTTTGGTACATGGATGGCTCCAGGGCAAAGGCAGGCGTTGGTACAGGGCTTTCGCGTAGGTTCCTCATGAGGACTTCATAGCTGCGATCCATTGGGCGATTTTTTCTACTCGCAAGTACTTACGAGTACATCACCAATGGAACACGATTTTTGACAATTACCAGTAAAATGTATCTGCCCAAAATCAAGAGCAAGAGTAGTTGCGAGTAGCTAGCAGCAGTTTTGAGTAGTTTACCAGTCACAATGGATCGCAGGTCAAGTGGCAAATGAGGGGCATGCCGAAAGGGGCATTTCCTCATGAACACCATACAAAAAAAATCAGCAATGAGGTACGCCTTATCAATTTCTCATAGGACCCTATGAGGCAAATATCAATACAATCTCTCGTTTTCGGAAAGCTTTTTAAAAAGCTTTAATGAAATACCCTTAAGCTTTAGTTTAAGTCATACTGTTTTGTTTTGCATTGGTTCTCAGCGAATTATGTTGGTGACCGTGAAGGGTGTCATTCAGCATACTCAATAGCCCGGTTATGGTTCGATTACAGAGGTCAAGCAGCATTGGATGTGATTAGTACTTGGTTGGGGGACTGCATTGGCAAAACGACACTCGCGTTTAAAAATATAAAGCTTTCGACACGCGCGCACTCACATATCCACTCTGAAATTCTCAAAATCCACTCGGGATCGGGTAGCAATGATTTTTCCTCTAGGGGCCAAATGGGCATTCCTTATAACGAGGCTCAAATGAGGAAAGGCGTTAGATGCCCTCTGTGGGCTTTATAGGGTAATCCACACAGGGTCCACATGAGGTAGTGGGTCTAGCCTCATAGGGTGCCTATCTGTACGCCTTACTCAATAGGCAGTTGGTAAATAAATTGACCGATTGACTTTATACATTTTAACGTTAACTGTTCACGTGCTCCCCACACACAGTGATTATGTTCCGCCGCCCCTGGCCAGAGCGGTTACGTTGCTGCAGTGATTAATGAGTCAATGGAAGAGCAAATGATGCTATCTCCAATAAGTTAAAGAACCCAGTTTTGGATTTGAAAATTATATCCCGAGCACTGTCTGGACGAGGAAGTCTCTTAAGAAAACCTAGGCACTGGGATGCTTGCTTGGGTATTTGGATTACATCATCATTCCAACGTAGATCTTCAGTTAATGTTACACTAAGGATATTATGAGAAGAGTCAGCCTTTAGTTAAAAATGGTCCAATGAAATGAAAGGGAAATTAATTCAAGGTTCATCAAGTCTCCTGCACCTCAATTAGTTCGTTTACATGCTTACTTCAAGCCTACTTGAAGTAGCTTTCAAGTACGCATGTAAACACATCTTGACTTCAAATAAGCTTGAGTCAAGTCAGGCATAAAAATGTTTGGGCTTGACTTGAAAAATGTCATGTAAACTCATCTGAAGTATACTTGACTTGAAATAATTTAACCATGAAAAATCTTTTGAAGGTTTCTTAACACTAAATATGAAAGATTACAGCCCAAAAATCTATTGTCTCTTCTCGAGATATCATCTACTTCCCGAACTATACCTAAAGAACTCAAAACTCAAAAACCGCCTTCATACGGAGCAAATAAATACCGAAAAAACTAACAACAACGCCCCTTGATACAATTATGAAGAAACTGGTATGTAATCATCTAACAATATTTTTCCTCAATAAACTCTTTGTTCTCACAACTTAATTGCAAGTAAGTTGCCAACCCACACACATAATTTTTCCGTTCGTTTCACCTCCAACGGTGTATCATTATCACATTAGAAAATTGCTTTGAAAATCCCAGCTACCACCGCCTCATGTCCCATAGATCGTTCCATGTTATATACGCTTTTATGCGAGCTGATCGTGGTAGAGTTCCCCTGCTTAACTATGACAACGATCACGCGGTCCCGATATGCATCTATCAGGAAATTTTGCAATTATAGTATTTGCAGCCAGGAACAGGTATCGAAGCCTCAAATCTTGCCAGCGATAATGACATTATGTGTGTATAAACTGCCCATCCTTTGTCACTGCCTACGCAACTTAGCCAGGGAGCTGCAGGTTGTCCAGAGTGAAAGAGAGGGTATCTGCGGATTAGCGCAGAGGGTTCCAATCTCTCGGCTCAAGCGCAAGGTGACTACTACTGTGGCGGCTTCTCTAGATACAAGATACGCGAAACGGCGAAAATTCACAGGCAGCTCGCATAGCACACACGGTGATACCGGTGAGGCCAAGGATTCGGCGCAAAAATAAAATTCATAATTGTCCCCTTATTGCTTGCCTCTCATCTTCTTCCAGTCTAGATGATCGCGCATGCGGTAACCTACATCCTCATCCCCCGGCTGTGAAGTCAATTACAATTGATGTCTAGCGGATAAAACCTGAGTTGGACAGAGCCCGAAACGAGGCCTAGGTAGGCAAAAAACGACGATCACGTTACCTTGATGGCGAGGTGAGCGCACCATTCGGCCGCGAATCACGGCTTTCTGCACTTTTTTTCCACCTGATCTCTCTCTCTCTCGGCTGCAGCAGGACAGGACTTTGGTGGTAAATGGTTTAACAAAACGCTCAAGTCACATCATGTCCGGGATGTTATCATATTTTTATTCGATGCCATTGTGCTCGAGAAATTCCTGAGATGCCTCACTGAACCAACTCCAGCCCAGGCTCCATCCTTTGGCCATTCCACAGCCATGTTCAAGTGCATAGGCCAAGTTCTTGCCGATGGAAGTTTTCGTTTTTTGCTTGCGCTAATCACTAATGGGGTCCGGCTACGAAAATCACCTGTTGAACTAACATTGCATAAGTGTAGAGCTTCGATTACTTATATATTTTATACAGTTGACGGCGAATGTTGTCATGAGCAGGTAAATGTTGAGTAACGGTTTTAGTGCCTTAAGCTAGTAGAGATTTAGTGAGCCAAATGGATAATAATCAACTGGAGGAGAGGTTAATCTACCAAAGGTGCCGGATAATCGTACGTAATTAATTTAGATGAGGTGCAATATATAAACTGTTTATTGCCTGCATTCACGCGGATAATGCTCTCATATAGTTATAATTGAATTGAGTGTGAAATTGTTTTTGCTCGTTTTGGCCAGAAATCGACAGATTTTTGAAAGTATGCGTTTTGAAATTTGTTTGATTTTATTAAAAATGATTTCGTAATGTGAATTCCAAGTGGAGTGAATCATGGGTCAAGAGATGCCTGACAAATTATAGGGGAAGATGAAGAGATAGTAAGGACGTACGTTTGCGGTTTCACATTCTCTGATGCCTCATGTTAATTGTGGAATTGCATGTAACGTAAAACTTGAAATTTTCATTTTGAAAGGGTGAGTATCGTCTATGGAATTTGTACTTCGTAATTATATGACTCAGTCCGAGCTTTTATTTAGGTGACAGTTTTAAACCCAGGAAGTACCCTTTATACTCCCTACAGTGGCTCTCAAAATTATTGGTACACCCAAGAAATTTTACAACGAAGGGACATATTAAAAATTTAGACTATGCAACCAAATTTTATTGATTAAAATTACATTGCTTAACTTATAAATAATAAATTTACAAAAAAAAAATAATTAAAATTAATTGAATAATATTGATTCAACAGGAAAAATAAATTCATTGCAAAATTTAGCGTTCCAAAATTATTGGCACACGCTATACTTTCTAACAGTTTTTCTTTTAAATTAGAATAAAACTTTATAAGTAATATTTTGTCGGATGACCTTTTTGCTTTATAACACCCGACAACCTCTTTGGCATGGATTCAACCAGTTTCTGTAAATTTGCAGGCTCTATTCTACTCCACTCCTGCTCTAGGCTTATTTTCAACGTTTCCCTGCTTAATACGGAATTTTTGCGGATCTGGCGGTCTAATTTATTCCATAAATCCTCAATCGGGTTTAAATCGGGATATTGAGCAGCAGTGTCCACTACTTTTGGGCAATTCACTCGTCAAAATCGGAGCACTTTGACAAAAGCGAGGGGAAGAAGTGCAAAGGGATCCCACTTTTTATTTTTAGCGATTTTCCAAAAGTTCTGAACTAGCCCTTTTTTGGGTGGGAAATTGATAGGCAGGTAGTCCAGGAAATTGATTCCAGGTAGTCCGTAAATTAATAATTTAAACTAGTTGGGATGTGGCTTTTGACCCTTTCGGTCCACAAGATTAACTTCCCAGTATTCGTTCAAACAAAAAAACGACTCGAACGATTTTTATGAAAATCTTTTCAGATCATACTTCCTTTAACACGCTTTGAACGGCATCTTAACGAAGTCGGTATCTTTTTTGGTTCGCGCGAAATCGTGCTGGTACAAAAATCACTTACGTTGTTCAAACAAAAAAACGGTTCGACCGATTTTTATGAAAATATTTTCAGATCATATTTCCTTGAACACGCTTCGAACGGCACCTGAACGAAGTCGATATCTTTTTCGCTTCGCGCGAAATCGTGCAGGAAAAAATGACCACATACGTGTCAATACAGTTTGGTAGCATAGTCTAGTTTTGTAATATCTTTTTCCTTTGTAAAATTTCTTGGGTGTGCCAAAAATTTTGAGAGCCACTGTATGCCAGTTTCACAAGGACTGAGAAGCAACCAACAAAAATCTGTTGAAAACGGTCGTTTGTGGAGAAGAAGGTGAGAAGGGGCAAAAGGATGGGCAGATTTTTCAACGTCCTCTCTCACCCTATTCTCCACAAATGACGTTTTCAGTAGATTTTTGTTGGTTGGTTCTCAGCCCTTGTGAAACTGACGCATTCCATTATGTCGTTGGTTGTGTCATCTTGCAATGCCTATAGTAGTAATCTTAGTTTGAGAGATAGGACAGTTTTGAGGTTATGAGAGGTCAGCTGGAGTTGAAGTAGATGGCGTTGAACGCGGTGTTTCAACTTTTGGATATCGTAGCGTAGGAGATCGAAAGTACTGGGAAAGGTCGTTCCACGGGAGAGTTGTTCTATTTATGTTAGGATCGAATTTCTAGTCTGTAGCGTGCAGAAAAAGGGTCTGTATTCAGAGGGTATAAGCTGAGCGGGGTAATCTTGTTTTGCTGCTACAAAGTTGTTACCAATAAGTTTGAGGGCACTGAATTCGACAAGATTCTTAACGCCCCAAATCACGAATGAGCTAGTGGCAATGTAGGTAAGACCAATGCCAGTGGCAATGTAGGGGTGCGACTGGAAGGATGGTGTAGACCAGGACGCTCAGAGCTTAGGGATGCCAAACTCGGGACCGGTGGAGGGAACAGTTGCGAGAGGCCAGAACCGGATCCCGGTTGTAGAGCCGTTAAAGAAGAAGAATGTAGGGTTATCAGTATAAAAGGACTTTATTTTCGACGATTAATGTCTCAGCTGTCACAAAATTATTGAGCTTTTAATGGTGGTCTTCTTCACCCTGCCCTGCCACCGCCTACTCCCGACGGTATTACTCATTCAGTGGCTGCGGATTCCTTAATGACTGGAGAAATGCATGGGCCGTAAGAAAAGGTTCGATGTAGTAGTAAGTTCATTCGAAGGACCGAAGAGAATAGGATAGGTTACGGATTTGAGGAATGCTCGAGTATTGGGTCTTGTGCTTCACCTCTACCTAAAGATACACGCAGTCTTTTCATGCCATATCTAAAAACAGTGACAATCCCTCCAACTACCGCCCAATAGCAATCATTTCTATTATCTCCAAAACCATGGAGGAAATAATCAACAAAAATCTTACGAAATATTTAGAATATTTACTGATAGCCATTATGACTTTAGACAAAAACAGGTTCACCGACGGCCTTTTTAATGTGTTCTTCAGAACAGCTAACTAAAGTATGCATGACTTTGGTCAGTGTGAAATCACCAAGGCTTTCATAGAGTAATGCACACTGCTTTGCTTACGAAAACTCCAAACTTGGCTTAGTTTTAAAGCACTGGATTGAGAAATGGTTCTATCATTTAGGGCAAGCTATGGTCGGAAAGATAGCATAGAGAAGAGTGAAAGAAGTAACACCGTCAAAACGCGGATTTATCCCACCGACTTCCATTCAATGCTATAGTCCGCACCATAAAAGAAGGGAATTTCAAAATCGCTGTTTCCATGCGCAGTGAGAGCCTCAAGTCACCCCAAGCGATCAACGTTACTATGTTTGTTTAAAAACGCACTGTTTTAAAACCGACTCATTTATATTCTCATGCCCGCTCATTTCGCTTCTTTTATGGTGCGGACTCTACAGCGAAAGAACGCTTACTTCGGTGATCGAACAGAAGGTGTTTCTTTAGTTATTATGCTTTCGGACGAGGGCAGGAGAAAGGGGAAAGGATTTTTGTAGGACTTATCAAGAAAGAAGGAAGGTAATCTAGATGGGAGAAATTTAAAGGTGAAGAACCGTGGATTGGGTTCGAACCACATACCTTTGGAAGGGTAGTTGCGCGCCTTAACATCTAGGCTGCTCCAAAAATCCTTTCCAAATTGGCATATAGATTAAAATGTGTGTAGTGCCAACAATCAAATTCTAGTACCAGGTTAGTTCTGAGCAGTGATCTCTTGGCACTAAGTGCATATTTTTTCTGTGTCGAAGCAAAAGTGTTAACCCTTATACCCTCAACCACGACAGTACTAAAATCACATAACTTATCAAAATCATATTCACATTTAACAAAGATTAAAAAATCAAAGTTATTTGCAACTGCTTCAAACTATATCATTACAATCTATTTTCTACTTAAGTATTTTGACGTCAATTACAATAAGCAAACATCTTCTCAACTTCTCCTATACAATTAATCCATTCATTCTCATATCGCAAATTACTGTAATTAAATATACTTACTCATAATATCACAAAATCAAACAATCGTATCGAAGAACAGCAAAGACAAAAAAAAAGAATTCCTTCAAGATCGAAGAGATCACGTGAAACTGCCTGAAAGATCGTGTCAATATGTCATCGATATTAGTCGGCACATAAGCAAATAATAACAAGAGTGACAGAGTAACAAATAAAATAATAACAATAACCGCATAAAACAACATAACGGCAAATATTGATGGTTTAAGACGATTGTTGGCTGGGATGGTATGCCCATAAGAAGACAGAGCGCAGTCAAAGTCCGCCAATATCTCTACAGTCATGCCCCAGCCTAACCGTTGGAGTAAGAATAAAGAAGATTATCCAAAACCGACAAACGAAGAAAGAAAGAATCCGGGGCCCCGAAGATGCCCCAAAGAGAAGAATTCTAAATGCATAACAAATTACACATCCACAAGGCACTGGAGATATAGCCTCAAAAAAGGCTACGGCAAACAAAACCCTATAAGAAGACAAAACATCAACTTAAAATTAATAATAGTATTGAGGAGTCGGTATATGGTCCTAGGCATATATTTCCTATGCTGTGTTCTATGCTATCACACAGCAACGCCGTATGACGACGGATATGCTCGTCTATGCTTTCTTGTATTGTATGTAGTGTATCCATTCGGTTGGGGCACCTTTGCGGGTCGAGTTGAAGAAGTGTTGCCCCAGGGCAGGCAAAAATTTCTTGTCTATTTTTCTCCTTTATTTTTATTTTTTTTTATTTTTCTTAATCTTGACTTGGGCTGAATGAATTTTATCCAGCAGGTATCTACAGGCATGGCGAATAAACGAAAAGAGCAGCGGAGCTAGAATTGTGCCCACCGGCATTCCACTAATCTGTTTGGTGAAAATGCTTTGCATCAGTCACCGGGTTATCACGGCAGAAGGATAGTGATAATCTTGGCCCGATGCTGTTCTGTAATTATTTTCTGCATTGCTTGAATTATTATCAGGAAAGGTAATTTCAAGGGAATGCATTGCACAGGCATGGGTTATCCACTCACTACTATTGCGCGCTTGGCAGTTCATCTCTCTGCAATCTGTTTTTAGCCAAAAGCAAAGTTCTGAATTTTTGCATACATCATCAGGTGTGACTCAGACTCAGTATCCTTTCTATTGGAGCTTAATTAACTTTTTGTTACAAAAATATTTAATCACGCCCGGCAGCTTCCTTGTTTCGTGTTTCTAGACATCTTTCGTAAAACCATTCACCATTCTTTAAATTAAAAAAATTCCTAATTTACACTCAGAATTCTAGGAATTTTCGCTGAGAAAATAGAGACCTTTAACTTTTCGGATGGGGCAAAAGATTCATCGTCTACAAATTTTAGGTGGGCTGCGGTTTTGCTGGATTTTATTAATTTATTGCCTCTGCAGGGATTCAGGAAAGATGTGTTATGAAAGAAGTTCTTGGTGGAGTCTTTTCTTGTTACATCTTTATTTTTATTTAAGAAATTTGCATTGCGAAATTTGTGGAGTTTTATTTTCGATATTTTAGTTTGGATGATGCAATGTACAAACATGTTTTTAAGTTGTTTTAGCGATTAAAAGGACAAATGGATGGAGAGTATGTTAGAGTAAATATCAGAAGAAAATTGGTTAAACTTACAACCCAAGGGAAAATGAATTCCTCGAAAAGAACTAATGAAGTGCTTCAATTGAGATTATTTGAGAGTGCTTTGAAAGTGGTTTAAAGTAATGCAAAGGAAAATGCACTCCTAACTCCTTTTTTTCCCAGTGGAAGCAATACTATCAGAAGCCCACTCCGCCGCGAACAGTCAAACGAATTTTAATGCAAGTATTTTACTAGCCTTTAATAACTTTACACAGGACTGTGGAATCGAACCTGGAGTCTCTGCGAAGGTAGTCGAAAGCCCTGACCGAAGATTATGGTTTGAAATTGAAGAAATGACTCAACTGTCAGTTAAAATGGAACGATTGCTTACAAACAAATCACTCTCCCAGTGATATGTGTCGTCGGAAACGGGAAAGGCTAGATACGAACAAAAGTATGCCCTCTAACGAATGGGTGATGACACCCTCTTGTTCACCATGGATCCTTTTTCACCTTTCATCGAAATAAACGCACTTTTGCTTCTACACAAATGTTGATTTTCGAAACTCGAGATTTGTTCACTCGGCTTATTTCCACCTCCTTTTCGCGCATACTATAAGCAAGGAATAGATAACAGGATATATTAATAAGAGTCTGGAAGGTCCAAATTGCTTGTGAATTCCTGGATGTTGCAAGCGTTCACACCAAAGAGTAGAAATTTACTCGAAGCCCACAAATATCAAAACAGAAATATTTTGTAACAGGGCTTTGATTGCGCAAAGTCGATTTCCGATGTTTATCGATGAATACCACCTGAAGAAAATCAAAGATCTGCTGCTCACGGATCGTGGATTGACAATTAGAGACGTTTTTCGGTCCTTACCGCTTGGGCACCCGACATAATGTTTTTTGTTGTTGGAGTAGGGCTTGTGTTATCTTTTTAAATGACTTTTGAAATGACATATTTTTGTGGTTTTGTTTGTGGCCATTTTTAGCAACACATAAGAGTTAACACCCATTATATTCAGGAGGCAAAAGTATGCCATCGGCTCTCTTTTTGTTCTACTAGACACGCTATACTTGTAATAGTTGTTACTACAGTGGTGTCTGACGAACGCCAAAACAGCAATAGCTCCGTCTACACTGTTTCAGCGCTAACGTACGATTGGTGACAAGATGGCCGCCAAAGTTATTAAGAACTAGCTGGGACCCGGTGCGCCTATGCTGCACCCATAAACCAATAGTAGTAATCAGGTGATATGAATTTTAATATACAGTAGGAGAGTTTGAAAAAGGCAATTTTTTGGTATTTTTGATTCCAAATAACAAAATGTGGAACTATTAGGGATCTGACATTTTAATCGAGACAATAAAAACCATCCCCTGACTTGGCATTTATCGATCAGATTTGATTTTGCTATGCCGGGGGAGCCCTGTGCAGAACTTCGCTCGATTTTTTAGTTCATTTTAATTTAAAAGTGTATTTTTTAGTTTTTTTAAACTATATTTTAATTTCTACATTTTAGACTATGCCATTTTGTGGTTACCGTCATATTAGATTTAAACTGACGTCACGCAGCTTACTGTACTATACTCGTCATACACTTTCATTTGATACCCATACCGAGGGCGGGCCCCGGGCGTTGTAAAGAAAAATGTAAACTGTAATTTTGTGTTGGCCGCCATTTTGCATTTGGAATGACGCCGCACAGTTAATAGTATTCTACTTGTCATACCTTTTCATTTGATACCCATACCGGATGGCTTGCATAGAAAAAGGTAATCCGCCATTTTGTGTAAGCGGCCATTTTGAATTTGGAATGACGCCACACAGCTAATAATATTCTATTTGTCATACCCTTTCATTTGATACCCATGCCGGGGGTCGGGGAACACAATTGCAAAATTCGGCCGCCATATTGGTACCGCCATCTTTGCGAAAGTAATGGACATCACCAATCGCTTTCTCGTACCCAGAAACCTCTATGTATACATTTTCACCCTCGTAGAACGTATATTATTATGCTTTTTAAAGCTCTCTAAGACAGCGCCCCCTAGGAGTGATTTTTGTAAGTAGGCACCGATGCTAAAACCACCCCCTTGATGTAAGTAATATGTGGTTAAATTTTTGTGGCGATCGGTTGAATGGTTTAGGAGTTATTAGGGAACATTCATACATACACACATACATCGGATTTTATATATATATATAGATTACGTCGTTTTACGCGATCGTGCGTTTCGTTATTCCAGAAATATTTCTAAAAATTCCATCACTGGGGTTTGGTGGACCCCGAGTAGAGTTTAAGGGTTAAACCACGTTGCATCCACTAACAGAGTTATCCTGAAGTGGATATTAGGGCAGAGAGGATTCCATGGAAGTGTGTGAGTCACCCGCACCCCGTTTATCGGGCTTTCATATTTTTATATGGGACGTTCAGAGGTCAGGTAAAAGAGACTCTACTAATGTTGGAAGAATAGAGCTTGCCTCACTCGGGACTCATGTACCGAGCATGAAACAAGCCAAGAAACTCATGAAACGCATCGCCAAAAGACTGCCTCCGAAAGGGTTGAATTTTTCTAAAAAGATCATCAAACGTTAGTTGCTGAAAATATGATTTCCTAAGCTGAAATGGACTTCACTTTCGTAAAAAGCATCACAATTGGCGATGAGATATGAGTGTACAAGTATCTGCAAGCCAACAGTCTTCGGTATGGCGTCTCAAAAACGAACCGTAATCTCAATGCATTTCATCATTGTCTCTCATCTCATTATGTACTCGACTCATGCCATGGTATCAATTTGGAGAAGATATGAAAAGGGAGAGATCAGAGTTAAGTTTTACGGGATTGAGCGAAACAAGAATCGATTTATATTTACTATTCAATTGCATAAAAAATGTGTATGTAAGTGTGAGCATTACCTGCACATATAGAAATGCGTTATTTTACACAAGAAATCACCTATGTATTAATAAACTGGAGGTTTTGATGTAGGCATTGAGTTAATCCATTGAGTCGTGTACCATCACCCTTAAGCTGGAAACAGATACTTGCGTGCGGGCGATGCGTGCGAGCGTTACATGCGGTTACAGATTGTATGGAAGTGCTTGTCTTAGAAGACAAGACTGATCAGTAGCCAAGATTTTTAATTAACAAAGTGTGAAGGGAATACAACGAAGATCTTTTGCAAGTCGAAGTGTATGAAGGGCAGTGGTTGCCATACGACCCCTCCCCCACTGTACTGAAAAATGGATTTATGGTCACACATTTCTGAACATCGATTCTACTGTTTTTTTCAAAGATAAATGGTTTTGAAGAAATAAGTATTTTCAAGCACAGACATACATATACGTGTAAATAAAACTGGCGAAGTATTAGTTTAAATTGGAAATACATTTCCTTTACCTCTTAACCTTTAAATACAAATAAAATCTGACAACGATCTTTCATGCCCTTCTCACTTTGCTCTTTTACAAGATCCAATAAAAACCCTTAACGACGATCTCTTAAACACATAAAAACAATCTAAAAAACAAATAATATACATTCGAGAAAATTAACAAATTGAACATAAACTTAACCAATCACAAATGAAGATATCAAAAAATCAACCATTCAACAGTAATAAAAGTTATTAGCGATCATAAAAGGAAGTTAACTGCCGCAGACTCTTCAATTTTTTTACCTCAACAAGCATCTTCAACACAAAAATAAACGAGTTGAGGAAAAAATTGATAAAACTCTAACTACAATTAACTTTATCAATTTATCCATTTTGATATCCACTTTTTATTCCGGGAATTGACTGTCGTCGTCGTAATGATTATTTTATATGTCGAGCTTTTTATCAATGTCGTCATTGGTATGTTTCGCTAGCCTCTCTAAGAAGTAGCAGCCATCAGGTAGGGTACTGATGCGTTTCAAAACGCGACACACAGAGAGAGAGATAGAGGGGAATTAAAGGAACGTCAAATACCTGAGAAGGAATTCATAAAAATATTATCTTGTTGTTGTTGTAGTTGTTGTTGTTGTTGATGTTCATGAGCAGGATATATACGTGTATAGAGCAAAAGGCGTACAAAACTCTCCAGTAGACGACAGTCCAGATATCCTCTATAAAAGCAGATGACAAAATCTTGCGAAGGCAATTCCTGGCTCTAAAGTGGCAAGAAGTGTGGATGGGCAGTTTCAGACAAGAATTGCCAACGAGGAAAAATGATAAAATTATTCTGTCTTGGATAAGTAAAACACAACGCAAAAAAAAACTCGGCGAAATAAAATAAGTCCAACGACGACGAAGAGGTCGAGGAAGACAACAACAACAACAACAGAGCGACAACAACCACGACGACGACGACTGCGAGACTTTGGATTGAGGATTGTAAAGATAACCCAGCCACACTCGGATCGGTTCAGGTTGGAGTGGATAATGGATATGTATATCGCGAGAAGGATGCATCCACACTACACGTAATGGACGATAGCTGCACCGCGCCGCCCGTTACTAGCGAAAAGTAGTCACCAATCAGGGGAGGCACTCACATTGGATTACTTTGATGACACGATGACGATGATGGGAGGCCGCGAGGAGAGTGTGTTCTGAGGGTATATATATATATGTATATAAAGGTGCAAAAAACAGATTGTCAAATGGTCTTGGCCTTTTGAGAAATAGACGATGATAGAGTGGCTGCAAAAACATGCCAAACGGCCACTATTTGCTAGATGCTAGTTCCACACTTGACGCTACCTAAGTGACAACAATTTCCTTTTTTGTATTATCATTTTTGCTTTTATGTCAATTACTTTAAGCTGTTTACGCACCAAAATAGACGATTAGCCGGTATTGTCGCTAAATATGTACCTTATGGGACTTGCAGATCCGTTTCGATAATGAGTCTAGACGGTATTGAGGTATGGTGAAATCTTCTTTTTTTTAGTGCCCTTATTGATGGATAGAAATTAACAAAAAGGAATAAACAACAGCGAAAGTTAATTGAATTGTAAATTAGCTTTTGTTTTAGCGGAATTTTGCGCTAAGTTAAGGAATTTTGTGTACCATGGGTCGATAGTGGTATGTTGTCTACTGCAATTCCACAGAAAGTTTATTGTTGGAAGAGGAGTGCAATATTCGGAGAAGCCTGGCACAGAAAGCGATGTTCATGCTGCTTTCGAAACATTTATTTTATTCGTTAAAAAGGTATAAATTTTATATACGTTTCCTATACTAAGGCGAAAAATAAACAATCACAAGCAAGAAGTCGAGTCCTTTCCTTTTAATAAAATCCAAATTCTAAATGAAATCTGAAATACTTAGTTCAAAGTATAATTTAGAAGTCTATACTCTCAGTTGTAACTTCAAGAATTTTTGTGTACTTATAACACACTGAAAATAGTTAAACTTTTTGAATAAAATACAAACGACTTTTAATTCTTCTAAATGTATTTCAATCCTTTCAGTTTCTTCCAGTGTTCGAAAGAAGAAGTTGGAGTTAATTTCCGGAATGACATTCTTCGATTCAGCTTGTATCCTCCTCAATTGAGTCAAAAGATTGTCCTCGGAGCGGATTGTTGGGTTTCGGGAAGAGCCAGAAGTTAGACGGAGCTAAATCAGGCGAATAGGGCGATTACGGAGCCATGTGTTTTGGGAGCCAGAAGTTATTGTTTCACAGACATTAACACGACGCTCTTTTTAGAAAAATTGAGTCTTTTTGGAACCAAAGGAGTTAACGTCTGGGTTTCGTTGCCCTTTCTTCTATTTTGGATCCATCTGTGTATCGCCGTTGCGATTCTGTATTATGTTAAATACCTCATTCCCAGTAGGAATTCTAGGTAGCACTTACCGATGGAGCACTGATATAAGTAGTCATCTGGTAAGGGGTACTCATATTTTCTTAGGTGTTAGAAGAGCCCTTATATAATGCATTCCAAGAGAAGGCAGATGGTAAGGGGTAATCCAGAATTAGACCCAACGAAGTTAGAAATTTACCCGATGACTCATTTGTTTTCGTATTTTTGTAATGGTATTTGAGTCATCGGGCAAATTTCTAACTTCTTTGGGTCTAATTCTGGATTACCCCTTACCATCTGCCTTCTCTTGTAATGCGTTATATAAGGCCGGGCGCCCACTAAAGTGACGTGGCAGTGGCGTGGTTTTGGCCTGTCATGTGGAAACAAAGTGGTGCGGCAGTTGAATGGTGGCGGAGTGGTATTAAAATTATTAAGCGCGCGGAGAAATGGCAAGCAGCGTATCGCATAAGTGATTTAACATCATCTTATTACCACTGCCACTTACCACTTAAAAATTAAACTTGTCGGAGACTAGTGGCAATCAAGTGATGCCATGCCACTTGCCAGATGCCACACCATCGCCACTCCACTTCAATGTGCGCTACTTCATTTGATTATACGCGAATAAATTTTTCCACTTGCCATTAGACCGCCACGCCAGTGCCACGTCACTGCCACACCACTTTAGTGGGCGCCCGGCCTAAGGGATCCTCTAACACCTAAGAAAGTAGGAGTACCCCTTACCAGATGACTACTTATATCAGTGCTCCATCGGTAAGTGCTACCTAGAATTCCTATTGGGTAGGTTGTTACTTCTAACTAGTGTTGGGTATAGGACCAAGCCCCTCGTAACTACAGGCCTGGAAGCAAACTTTTTGGTTGTGTCTGTGCCGGGCCAAAATCGTCTGACAGGTGTTGAATTAACATGGCCGAAGCCGTACAAAGGAATTTTTTAATTTTGTTTTTGCAATAAAAAGTGGTAAAATATTGTATTTTATCACTTTTTACTACACACGGATTATCAGTGATAAGTTATTTAGTAATCTGAGTCCATAAATTAAAAAAAAAGAGTGGTTAAGTGTATTTTAAGAGTGTTAATTGATAAGGTGACCATTTTTGTTTACGTTCGCGGTGGTTTTTTCGTGTTAATTTAGGGAAAATTTTTTTGAATTTGTGTAGTAATGGAATTAAAAGTGAATTTAAAGTAGTTAAAAATTATTATAGAACATAAGTGCAAGTACTACCACACAACATGAATAACAATAGCTTTTTCACTTTTCCTTCCCATTTTTCTGCACTTATGTTTTTAAAAAGTGAAATACTTTTCTGTAGAAAATTAAATTTTCCATCGAAATGCGTTTTTTAAATTTTTTTTACCATTTATAATTCAAAAAATAATCGAAAAACAAAACAAATTTTTTTTCGAAAAAACACGTTTTTTTTTATTAATACTGTTATAACTTTTTTACGGCATCCTGGGTATACATAAATGTTCATAGAAAAGAAAGGTCTTGAAAAAACGTAGAAATTTCTTTTTTTGAAATCTCCGTAAGACCGGTTCTACACGTTCAATTTTCTGTTCAACTTTGCGATGTTCAATACTTGTTTTTAGCTAGAAATTTGGTCTTGAATTGAACAGCCGGTGTAGACACTAGAGTTGCAGCTAAGTTGTGTCTACACTAATTTCAAATTTATATAAAGTGTGCAATGAATTTATGTCAAATTTATATCAAATGTGTTTGAAGTGAAGAAGAAGATATTGTTTGGCTGCCACAGCTATGCGTTTATACCTATACTCCCACACTAATAAAAAAGTTGAAGGCAAGATCAAAAGTTGAATAGAAATTTCTGAACTTTTTCTTGCTTTCCATTCTATGTTCAAGAAAATGACTCTTCTAATTTTGCATACGAGCGAAAGAGAAGGAAGTGTTGAACATCGCAAACTTGAACGGAAGATTGAAGGTGTAGAACCGGTCTAAGACTCCACTAAAAGTTGACAATTTTTAGCTATTTTAAAAAGTTTTTATTAGCTCGCTTTCTTTTAAATTATTTGCCAGTCGTGCCAGCTGCATGCATGCGAGTCTTATTTTTTCTCAAGCGTGCGTGCTAGTTGCGGCCGTCGTGCAGGCTAGTGCGTACCTGCTGCATGCTAGCTGCGGGCGAGTTTCATTTTTACCCGCGCCATAACGAGACTTGAAGTCCTCTAAAGATTTCTTCCTATTTTTATGATTTCTAGCTTCTTGTATTCAGTTTCTCTTTCCTAGGATACATCTGTGTCTGCTGTTACTGCGTCTTCCATGTCTTTCTGGGCCTACCTAGTGGTCTATCACCTACTATATCCCCTAATAAGTCTCGATGGCACTGGTCTCTCTTCTATACTTTTTTTGCAAGCTTTCATCGAACCACTCGTTTCTAGTTCTCATCCCAGGATTCCTTCTGCTACATTCTTTATACCGTTCGTGATCGTGAGCCTCTCCCATTTTTCATTAATGCTTATTGCAGTTGGGGATGGTTCTTCTCTCTCTAGGGCTCTGCTCATGGTGTTTTGAAATACTGCGTTTATTTCGGTTTTTTTAATCATCTGGTGCTATAAATACTTTGCTTGCTTTTTGCCCCTAGGCTATCGTCCTGAAACTCTCATTCTGAATGTTGCCTTTACAGGTTAGTGATCTGATCCACAGCATACCTACATCTCTTATTGTTCTATTTGCTCGCTATGATCACATGGTCAATTTGATTGTTAGTGGCGTTCGGTGAATTTGTGGATGTCCTTATGTGAGAATATTCTAGAGCTAATGACCATTGCATTGTAGCTAGCGATGTTGATGAGTCTGCTGCCGTTGTCATTCGTAATGTCATGAAAGCTATGCTTGCCAAATACCAATCATGCCTAGAAATTTGGTGTCTTTTCCGATCTTGACATCCATATTCCCAATTAAGAGCTTTGTGTCATTTGATGACATTGTTCTGAGAGTATTTGTAAGCTACTGGTAGAAAATATCTCTATCTTCTTGTGTTTTATCCTCTGTTGAGACATGAGTGTTAATTATCGTGTGATTTTGGGAATTTGGTTTTAACTCGCTACATATCGCCAGGTGGAGAGAATTAGCAATAATAACGTTTGGAGCAAAACGATTCTAAGAAGATACTTGAAGAAGCTTCTGTCCTACAAGGACCTTTTAACTTGTACTTTGCAGTTCCTTTGCCTAACATTGATAGTTTTTTTTTTAAAAAAATCATTTAATTTTATATTTTGGTGATGTATTGAAACGATTTGAATGCACAATTTATATTGATGTTGGTCTATCACTTTATTGATTGCGTGTAAACAAAATTATAACAAAAATATTTGATTCCTTTGATATTGCCACACGATCGCACATTCCTACATCAAATAAAAAAAACTGTCTTTACTTTATTAATCATTTTCTTATTAGTCAATTTACAAAACTTACCTTGGTTACACCTTCAAATTCTCCTCAAAAACTTTACGAAAAAAATCTCTCCAATTCCCAATCAAACAGGTCAAATAATAATTCGAATCTAACATGGCACGATCGTATGTATTTTTTCTGCTTCTTTTCGTCTGTGTGTTTGGTATTTTATTTATTTTTTTCCTTCTCATTTTTCCAAAAAGACCGATCGACAATCGTGATCTGGCTAAATAATCTACAAACAGAAAAATGTAATTACCGCCCGGTCAAAGACTGACGACGACGTTCCACCTTGCCCCGCTGCTGGCTGCCAAAGATCCGGGGAATGTTCATTTCAGAAATCTTAACAGAAAAGAGAGTGTTGCAACTGTCTAACCTTATGATCTACTAAACCTTTTCAAAATATATCACTCAACGATCTTGCGCGAAGGCAATTTCCATCGTGGTTTCCAATTTTGATGATCAATAATAATTTTCTTGCGTGTTGTTTCTGGGTCTCCTTTTTCAGATGTTGAACAGGTCTTTGCTTTTCGGTCTTTTTAATAGATTGGCGGACAATAGACAAAAGAGTTGCGCTTAGATATAGTACTTATATAGATGTACTATGGTGTTTATAGCGTGTATGTTTGGCTTAATGAAGCATATTGAGTGTGACTCTTGCAATGTTGATTTTTTTTGTTGGTTATATAACGTCCAGGATATTTGCTTAGAAGCGTGTCGTCGTTATGGGAAATTTTTATCTACAGCGTTGGCAAATTTACAATTCAATGCAAGAGACTGGTGCTGCGGTGCGCTTGTGTTTATGAGAAGTGCTTAGTCCAAGTGGTAATAAAAGTCCACCTACTTGCCTGGAGTATATATGTATCTAGCACTGCAAAAGAGATGCAGATAGACATTATCTCTAAAGGATCATAAAATTCTAGTATTCGTCTCGCATTTTAAGAGAGACTAATGGCCTCGAGTTTCTTTTAGATTAACCACGAGGCAAGTCTGTCCGAATTGCTATAGTAGTTTTGTTGTAGCACCTCTAAACGCTTGGTGTGGAACAAATTTTGCATAATTAATAGTTGTAGGTTATTTATTTTATTTTTGTGTGTGTATTACATGAATGCCAGAGTTTTACTCTATTATTCTTGGTCACAAGAAAATGTCATAGAATTTATTATTTTGATGGAGAAAATGAACCAGTATGTGCCCCATGTGTGCAACATTGTAGCAGAAGCGTGTGATGATATGAGAAGATATTCATGTTAAGAATGGTCTTTGGTAGTCCGGTTTTAAGTGGCACTACCTTACAAGCATGAATTATTCAATTTGTTGGTTTTTAAAATGTATGAGAGAGTACTAAGAAGGTATTTTCTGTTTATTAGAAATTTATATCTTTTAATCTTGAAGTCTAGCTGATTAATGTCAAGCAGTCGAGGGCTATCAGTGTAATTTATTCACCGGAAAACTACAAAAAAAATCGAGCTGATAAAAAATGTGGAACGATACTGAACCGAAATTGGTCCTTAATTCAAGTCGGATACCTGAAACCATATACTGTCAATCCAAAATAGATTTACCATAATGTACTTTAAAAATACGGTGACCACCCAAAAGCAATCTTCTACTTATCCATAGGATTATCCAAACCACTTTCCTTCAATATTATGAACGCATAAAACTAAGAGTAATCACGTTGCGCACAGAATTGAACCAAGCGCGCTCTCGAAGATGTTCCAAAACGTAACGAAACGAAATGGAAGATATGTACACCATCAACTGTAATAAGTAGACCTTATGTGTGCTGGTTAAGAAAAATTATTAATCACCTTAGACGATATCTTTAGGTACGATCTCGACGGGATAGAATAGACGGCACCGAGTGTGTCGGTGCCCAGGTAACACATGTCTAACCTTAACTTTTTGAAATTTTTCGTTTTCTTTTCATATATATATATTTTTTATTTTTTTCTTCTATACTTCGTTCTTCTTCATCTTAATTTTATTCTTCTTCTTCTTCATCGTCCTCCATATTTTTGTTTTTGTTTTTTTTTTTTATTTTTTTTTTACTTCTCTTCTCTGTAACTTTAACGTCTTTAATGGGTGTTCAACTTGGGTACATTCATTTCACTTGGTGGTTAAGGCTTTAGGGAAAGCCAAGAGAGGAGAACGGCCAATAAATTTTTCTCGGGTAAAAGATTTATTATGCGTCCAGCTCAAAACTCACTCAAGATGCGGAATCCTGAGATCCGTCACATATATGCCCAGGTAATTAACATATTAGAGGTACACACAGAATATGTGGCGCGGTAACAATTTTTCGTCCCACACATGCATGTCTTACCAGCTGTCGTCGTTGGGAGTTTTAAATTGACTTTGTGGATTTATACATATATATATATCTGCCTGTGGATTCTGTGTGGAACATTAAAACAAGAGTAATTCTCCAGGCACTACCTATCTTTCTTACCTGGTTTGTGGACTACATATATGTAGAAGAGTATTCAAGTTTTAGGAGTACATCATTTGGAACGTTCAGACTTTCGTGGTTTTTTTTTTTTGGTTTTATTATTTTTTGTTTTTGGTCATTTATAAAATCTTCTAGTGAAATAGGATACTAAGGTGCGTCTAAACTTAGTTGGTGCTGCTACATATATAAATATGTATGGCTAACACTCTATGATGTATCTTTCTCTCAAACTATGGGGCTATGGTGTGTACAGCTTCACAGTTTTGAACCGGGGGCTGGGGACTTTACATTTGGAATGAGATGAACTAAATTTATTAGTGTAGACTAAAACATGATTTGGAGGTGATCAGAATTATGTTTTTCGATTTATTTATTAGGGTCAGGGTTAGGCCGTTTTTTTTAATGTTTTTTTTCATGAAAACTTATGTGACAAATGGGATAATAACGGGAAAGAAGTTTTAGATTTAAGTTATTTTTTGAAAAAAATTAAAAGACTTTGAGTGGTAACAAAAAAAAACAGGCTAAATTTACTTAATATTTTATGGCAGAGCCTTTCTATTGTTTTTATTTATTGCTGAACATAAAATAAAATAGTTTTACTTATTTGCCTGACAAAATCCATTCTCAAATAACTATCTTAGTTCGTTATTGGAAAAAGAATCCGTCTTGCCATTGCTGCAAATGATCCGTAGCACCATAACAGCTAAACACAATTCAAAGACCTAGAAGATGCTATAAGGGAACTAAAGTACGGAAAGACTACTGGAGAAGAAGCTTCAGAAGGTGAAGTGAAAAAGAAGCAGGTTCCAGAGTGAAAATATAAGACTGAAAACAGACTGAAAAATTACTAATTTTTTCAATGTTTAAGAGCAGTCGGAAAACGAACGGAAACTATACTGAGGTAGTGAACAGGAGACGGAACTGAAAATGCATTGAAAATGATAGGTAATTTCGACTGAAGAGTGTGAACGGAAATCAGGCGCAATTTAGATGAAAACGGATGAATGGAGTAACAATTATTAAAAAATTTCCAAAATTTTTCTAAGTCCAAGAAATGCCGAGTCCCTCCTATGAATATTCCAAATCTAAAAATGATAAAAATTTCCGCCTTGCTTCGGCATCGTTTCAGTCTTTTTTTATACTCATGAACGGTAACTGATATCAGTTTTCAGGGTAAAAAATATTTTCCGCGTTATTTCGGACAGAATTCCGTCTAAAATTCCTTTTTCAGTCTCTTTTCAGTCTCTTCAGTCTTTTTTCAATTTTATATTTTCACGCAGGCACAAGAAAGTTTTGAGGTAATGCTACAATATTTAATGAAGAACCAATATTAAGTTCATCGAGCACAAGCAACATAGTGCCACTATGTCGAAAGTATAGAGGTCTCTTGCTATTCATACAAAATCTTTACTAAGGCTCTACAGGCCATAAACATCAATTAGGATTCGAGATTTTATAGTAAACATCAACCTAGATTATCCCAAATAAATTGTACAATTGGGGATAAGACAATAATTTTACTTCCCTTGTGCAGGTGCTAACACTACAACGCAAAAAGGCTTGTCAAAAATAATTTTTAAAAGGCACAAATGACATTAACAATACTTTCTTCTTTTTCTTTACAATAAATTGCCCAAAAACTGTTCCTTTCAATTTGGATTTTGGGTCAGAAAGCGCCCTAAGAAGCTAGCCTCTCTGCTTCGTTTGAGGAAAAACCATTGCTACCCGATCACGAGAGGCTGAAAATTTTGAGAATTTTGGGGTGGAAATGTGAGTAATTACTGCGACGGGGTCGAAAGCTTTATTTTTTTAGAGGCGAGTGTCGTTTTACCAATGCAGTCCCCAATCTAAGTACTAATCACTTCCAATGCTGCTTGACCTCTGTAATCGAACCAGAACCATTGAGTATGCTAAATAACAGCCTTCACGGTTACCAACATAATTGCCGAAAATATGAAGCAATACAACAACAAAAAATAAAGCTTTGTATGAGTAAAACTAAAGCTTATTTTACCATTATCTTCATTATCTTTCAGGCAGATGTTGGGAGCGCCCCATTGCAATGAGGTTTGCCTCATAGGGCCCTTTGAGACACTGATAAGGCATACGTTACTTCGTCATCGCTGATTTTTTTGTGTGGTGTTCATGAGGAAACGTACGAGAAACCCTCTTCGGCATGGCCCTCATTTGCCACAAGGGGTCCCAATGGGGAACCTACAGGAAAATCCCTCTCTCTATATGCTTGTTAGCATAGGCTCTTCATGGGTCATAGGTGCATACAAATAAAGCATACTCCACAGCAGACAGTAGGTGCCCAACTTGAAGGTTCCATTTAATCTGGGGCTTTAGCCCAAATTCCAGCACCCACTTCCGTCTCTCTTTGATGGCTCCAAGATCCGTGTACGATACGAGTTCGATACGTTGTGATATCTTACGGGAAACCCCGGATAGACTCTCTTGGTATATTCATGGAACGAGATTTTCTTTTTGAGATTTTCGTGGGAATGTAATCTGCTATCATTTGCTCTTAATTTTTTTGGTGATGGTGCTATTTGTTCCTTTGAATCATTGAGCAACAAAACAACTATTTGCAAGATTTTACCATAAGATAAAGCGTACTCTGCTCGGTTCACTCGCACAATCTGCAACTACCGTCCAGACTCCCCTTAACCTAATGTGTCCTATCCTAAGGCTACTACTACTATAACTGAGGTTAGACTGTTACAAAACAAATCGTGTTTCTAGGATCTCTTATTTAAAGCTAACAATTGTAGAATATTCCCATTGACAAACATCGCCCAGATGTGGCCATTCGATGCCAGCCTCAGTGCAGAGTTTACAAAGAATTTTTCTACTACAAGATGGAGTAGTACCAGATTGAGGAGAGCCTCCAGCGCTGCCGTCGGCGATGTGATAATAGTTCTGGTGATGGAAAATTGTTGTGGAATTTTTAACTTTGTATTAAGCTTGGTTCTATGACACCCCGCTAATGCTGCGTCTTAACATGCGTTAAGATCGTGGGGTATATGAAGTACATGGGTTTTGTTTGTGGACCTGGCGTCTTTTGGGGAGTAATGTGCAACCTTCCGAGTAAAAATAAAAGATGGCCTTACAACGGGCGAACACTGACCGTGATTGAAACATAGTCCTCGGCTATGTGACGGGCATAAGAAGGCTGTTTGCATGACAGTATGGCCGTACACCACACACACATACACACCGACGAATATTAATATTATTTCCCAGTTGTTTGTATATAATGCGATTAAAAAAATCCGTTTAATATACATCTACAATATAGAGATATTTTCATACACTCTAATGCAATAATCAGAGGCATAGACAAACGGACAATCGTTTAAAAATGGTTAAAAATCTACGGCCATCAAATGCCCCTTAAAAAGTCAAGCGGCCCGTGATCGCCCGTTGTAAGGCCATTTTTTAGCTTTACTCGGGTTGATGGCGAATCCTCGGATATGAAGCTTCCAACCTTTTACTCCCAATCCCTTTTTACGACTGGAATGGAGACTGGGAAATCCCCAGCGGAAAGGAGGAGAACGATGACAGGGAGTATGCCCTTCAAAGCCTACGAAGCTAAGGTGTAAAGCCGTCGTGTCGAGGGCAAAAATGTAGAAGGGATGTCTTGTTTGCTTGATGCCAGGACATTGTTGGCTTGATTGCCATCTCTTAATATGGATAAAGAATTGTTGGGGGGCGGTGGAAAATCTGTCAGGGCACTTGTTGGCTTGCTCGAGTAAAAATGAAACTCGCCGAGACCTAGCATGCAGCAGGCACGTACTAGACTGCACAGCGCCCGCAGCTGGAATGTAAGCTTGAGTAAAAATAAAACTCGCCCAGACCTAGCATGCAGCAGGAACGCCCGGCTAGTGTCAATCCCGAGTAAAAATGAAACTGGCCTGCACCTAGCATGCAGCTGGCACTAGACTACACAGCGCCCGCAGCTGGCATGTAAGCTAGCATGCTACAGGAACGCCCGGCTAGTGTCAATCCCGAGTAAAAATGAAACTGGCCCGCACCTAGCATGCAGCAGGCACGCACTAGCTCACTCGGCGTCCGCAGTTAGCATACACGCTTGAGTAAAAATAATACTCAAGATTATGGTCCGTTTCCTTCGTCCTATACAATTTCTTGAAGCCTCAATTTTGGTCCCTTTAGTCTAGAAAAAGTGCATACCTGTGGCGGGACTATGCATGCCTGTAGCGGCAGCGTGCATAAGTTTGTGGCATGCCTATTTGTTTGCTATGCGTGCTAGGTACGGGCGCGTGCGTGCTTGTAAGAAAATTAAACAACCTAATTATTTTAGCTCGGGTGATGTCAGAAGATTTGTTGACTACTGTTGTTGGCTTCATTACCAGGAACTAAGCCCAGAATAACCACTTATGGAAGATAGAAAGGGGGCGCAGGGCACCACCTGTAGGATATGCCTTGAGAAGAATGAGGCTGCCTTCATGTTCTCTGTGCGTGTCCCGCGATATCTCGAACAGTCAAATCTAAGCGACAAGTCACTAGGCATCATGTTGAACCTGTTAAAGCGGTGTGACCTACAAATATAAGGCGTAGGGGTGTAGTATAATAGGTCAACTAAGTGGTCGCGGTACTTTTGGACCTTTTGATCATCAGACTGTTCATAGGATAGTACCTTCCAATAAAGTTTGGCTTATTGTGAGTGGCCTAAGGCTTTATTTGCAGGGACTCGATCAGTTATTACTTGCATTATCCGTTTTCTGGTGATTGTATCAGAAGCGTTTTGTCGGGATTAACAATGAGTCATACACCAATTGAAGACCAAGTCAAGAGCTTGATGAATGCATGTTGACATGATTGGACTGTGTAATCTTGAGTTAAGAATTTTTGAGCACCGAGTTTATCCCCTACAAGGCACTATAGAAGTGGAAATATAACCCCATCCTACGAACATGTTTTGTGCTTGATTCTAAAAATTGTGATCAATATTTTATAATCCCTGGGACTTATTACATTCTTCGATGAACTAAAATCTCTGGAAGAATTAATAAAAAATTTGATGTTATTCAAAAACTAACAACTAAAAGTTAACTTAACTTTAAAAAATACTACATCACATGAGCTAGTTGCATCTACAATTTTTGACAATTAAAGAAATACAATCATAACAATCACAACAATAATACCGAAACCACTTTGCCCAGAGTAAAACCATGTCTAAAGAACCGCAGGTGATCGTATTTTTACCAGAAAATATTTTTTAATTAAATCCTCTCAATTAATACCGACCGCAATAACAATAAGCATTCAATCAATCCTTTAATGTTCTTGCTCTCTCCCCACCTTGGGTACCTTTATGCATCCGCTTCATACTTCTGAGATAAAATTCTACTACTTCCTCTGATCACGTTCCTCGATCAATTCAAAACTTTTTCCGCGTCAACCCTCTCTTCTCAGATGATTTTCATACACCATATTTTTCTCAACGTGCGCCCATTGACCGCACAACAGCACCATACTATACGTAAGAATCACAGTCCACAAAAATTGAAATACGCCCCACAATAATTTCCTATTCACGGCGCGTTATCTTAGAGTGCGACTAATAACACGATCATTGACTTGTCTGACACCTCAGCTATAAAAATGAAACCACATTTAATCAACCCGAAAAAAAAACAGATTTGTGAATACGAAATAAGATAAAAGCTCTTCGGTGCCACTAATACAGTGATAAAAAAATAAAAACTTCAAATGGACGACGCGGCGGATGAATTGTGGTCTTTCTACGAAAAATCTTTGCTTGGGAGATGGTTTCTGATATTCACCACAAACAGACCAGATATAAAAGGTCTCTTCAAAGTTGGTTCGTTCATTCTTTTCTTCTTGTCGAATTTCTTGAAGTTTAGACATTTTTTTGTTATTGTTTTCTTTTTTTGGTTTTGAGATATCTTGAAACGTCTTGAGCGGTCGATTAAGTGAAAGATGGCATCTCCACAGGTAATCTCTCCGTGAAAACGAAGATGGTACCAAGTTCGGGTGATGGTACCTAAATTTTTATTGATTTCAAGACTTAAACGATTTGGTTTGAAGGTGACTTTACTACATCGAGGGTGACGATTCTCAATTCTTCTGGTCATGATCGGTTCTTTTATAAGTGAATAGTTCGGCAGGCCAAACTTATTTGTTTTTTTTTTATAAATCGCAATGCATATGACCATCGACCATCTATATCATCATCATTCGTGCCTCGGATCTGTCTGTGGTCGTGACCACGATATATAACCCAACTGAAATTCAATAAAAATGAAATGAAACATAATTTAAGATAAAAATCTGGGCGCGTTTTCGGTTTATTATCCACTTTGACGATTTTATTATATCGCACGAAACCGAAGGCACGTATATCTCTTCTCTCTCTGCGATGGCATTCCGTCTCGGGCTGAGAATCCCCATTGCTGGCTATCTGGTATGCCATTTACTTAAACCAGATTAGACTTAAGTATTATGGATATGTATCATATATTGAGTATTGAGTCATTCCTTAAAGGCTTATTCAATTTTGTTGTTTACCTTTTCTACACACCAAAATCAAAGCCTTTTTTTTGCTCTGCAATGAAGATAATACCTTCTACAAACCCCTAAAAAAATCTGATGTAATATATATGCATGGATTTTTCGTTAAAATTTTTTAACGGCTTTGTATGGGTGGAATATGCCGTCTCTAATTGCCTTCCTTAAAATCATTAAAACAAGTTTAACTGCCGTTCGTAGTATAAAATTTACTCGTGATTTATTTCTTAATTTACTCTCTTTTATTGAGAAGCTTTTACTGTATTTTTTTTCGTCTTCTTTAAGGCATAAATGGGCCTAGTTTATAGTTTTTTTTAACGTTTTATTATCCAAAGGAATTCCATTAGGTTTGGGTATGTTCCAACCAAAAAAAAAAGAAAAGATACTGTGGAAGATACTACTGGTATGGAAAAATCATTTTAGATAAAAGAAGTTACTTTAGAATGGAGCTTTTTTTTAATGATTATTAAGTTGCGGGTAATTATTTAATTCATATTTATCTTGATTTGGAAGTTTATTGGTTGGACATAAAATTGTATATTATGTAGTGGGATAAGATGAATTACTATTAAATAGATTTCGTTTATGTTGATGCTGGTTAATGAAATTCGTTTTTCAATATTCTACTGTATAGACTATAATGTGGTATATAGAAGAAGCAGTAAACTAGGAGAGATTTCAGGCCCTATTGAATAAGACTCAACGATTAAGTTGCTCTTCACTCATATGAGCTAGACTCCTTGGAAACGAGACCCTACCGAGATTAATTTTTTCACGTAATCTATGCCGCGATACTGGTATTAAATCTTGTTATTGTAGAGTGTCCAGAATCGTCCTCCCTCAGAAAATGGGGAAAAATTCTCCGAAAAGCCTTTCTCTTGAACACGGTCGAACCAGTAAGAGGGTTACACACGTTCGGAGAATCAATAGCTACGATCAACTGTACAACTGCCGGATTGCTAGGCAAATTGCAAACAGTGGAGTGGGTTCGCTGTAAGACCCACTCTAATATGCTTGTCTCAAACCTTCTTCGTCGTTTTCAGGAGAAAGGATAAAAGGCTGATGGGTCGATATGATTTTGCTTCCATGTCCGTGTGGGAATACAAACCAAACCACTCAGCACCTCGGAGTATGGGTCAATGTTGATCCCAAGAGTGACCCGAGAAAGGACGGTCACCTATCCCAGAGCTCCGCATTACCATTGAAAGGCGTAATTAAATCAGAGGTCGCCTGGTATCGGGAGTCCATCGTGGGTAGTACATTCACGCAGTACCATTTATCCTCTCAGCACAATTGTTTACACCCTGGGGTTTCGCGTTTTATATCCTTTCTAAATCCAACCTATTCAGCCTACTCCAAGGAAAGACAGGGGCAGCCAGGTGACTCCTCCACCCAGTAATTCATTGTTCGCGTCGACTCATCACAACGTAACTCCTAACATCCTGTAAATAATACTAAACCCCTTCCATCTTGAGTTTGTAAAGTTATAGTGAGACTATGCTATTATAGGCGACACTAAACTCGCTCCACTGATATTACTCTATTTCAGCCTGCTTTAATCCAGAGTGTACATAGAGCGGAAATAGTTGTCCAACTCTACTTTGTGACATAGCTTTGAATTCCGTCTAGTATCTCCTCGTGGCTTCGGCCTGTGGCGTCAAAGTTCTTCTTTAAATTGCTTTAGGTCTTGCAACTTGATGTCTTCCATGTGTTTGAAGTTATGTGGTTTCAAGAAATTGTTGAAGGATCTCTTTTGATCTCTGGATGATGTAGGAGTTCGGAAATGTCCGACATTGAAATATTACTCTATAGTCAGTCTAGTTGGGTTATTTATAAACGAATTTCTTGTCTGCAACGCCTTAATTGGGTGACTGTTACATAAGCGTACAAAAGTACTTTTTATCATTGAAGTTTATTAACCACAAGCTAGTTTTAACTAAGAACTCCCTTGATCTCCCTGGAACTCCCTTGATATGCGGAATAATTGCTTACTATATTTATCTCTAATACGGCGTTTACATCGCCTCGAAATAAGTGTTTTCATGAACTCGTTTTCAGAAAACGAGTGAGGTGTTTACATCGCCTTTTGCTTCTTTTCGAGTGACAGTTATGCCTATTTAATTTAATTTTGTTTTAATTATTTCGTTTTAAATTTTTTCATGGCAAACTGAGAATTAAAAAAAAGTGTGATACGGAAAATGACATGCGTATAGCATGTACTGAACGCTGAATTGGGTTCTTGTCCACACTTTTCTTGTTTTCGTGGTCGTTTCCATCGAAAACAGCTTCCTAATACCATGTTTGCACTGAGCCGAAATTACGTGATTTTGGAAAGTGATTTCGAAATTATGTAGAACCGTTCGCACTGAATTGAAATGATTTCGTTTCGGTGTTTTTTTTCTGGCACCACACAAGTCTTCAATTTTTTCAGCCCAAATTTTAACTAGCGCCTCTTCTAGCAAAGCCCGTGGCTTCTTTCTTTTATATTTCTTGGATTTTTGCATTTTGAAGAATGTGAAGCTTAAATTCAAAGTCAAATCAGTTATTAAAACGTCCAACTGACAATTTCAGCATCAATAGTGACGTGCTGAATTGGGCTGAATTCGATTTTCGGGTTTGAGCATTGGCTTTGACATGATTTTGTTCGTAATTTTGCCAAAATTACGAGATTTGAGATGATTTTGAAATCACCAGAATATATGGGAAATCACATGATTTTGAACGTGATTTTGGGCGGAATCACGAAAATAGCCGAAATCACGTAATTTCGCCTCAGTGCGAATATGGTATAAGATGTTTTCAATTTGTATGAGAAAACACTTGTTTTGATTGGGTTTTTGGCCAAAACGCGAATTTTTGACGTAAACACGTGTTTTCGAGGCGATGTAAACGCCGTATAAACTGACGTATTTGTCTATTCCACAATCTTCGGTAATGATACTACCGATGCAACTGGCTGATCATGGCTGATCTTGAGTTTCGTTACTAAGCAAATTTGGAAGTGGAACGAAATTGGAATGATTTACTTAGTAACTTTGGTAGTCATAAACTTTGCACTAAGTTGAAAGAATACGAAATACAAGTTTTGGCCTGTCTATCGTTATCCACAATATATTCATAAACACGATCGTATATGAAAATTTGTAGTGTAGACTGCACCACATCCACTCATGTATGTTTCGATCAAGGGGCAATAATCTTTTCCAGCATATAACAAACTAAAAAGAGAACATTTTCACGATAGAAATCAGAACTGCATTTTCATTTAAGCAATAAAAAGATACAAGAAACTTCTCTGCCGAGTAACCATCACTAATAGAAGTTAAATGTGTACTTCCTCTCGTGGAACCCCAGAGGGTATTCGATGATGGCTTCAGATTGCTGACTAACCACCTTAATACCATCATGTGCACCGCGATGAGCTTCTTTCTATCATCTCTCTGATCCGATGATTCTGTGTCTTGACTTGTTATTAGTCAATTGTTACCCTTAGGACACAGAATACTGGTTACCTATAGATTCATGACTTCAGATAACGATCGCACCCGGGACGAGGGATCCATTACTGGAAAAATGTCAAAAAAAGTTCGGAAAAATTTGTATAATATCAAAAAATCACAATAATTGATATTCATGAAAATCTCCTCTTAATCTCACTTAATTAGGAATTAATTTCTCAGGTAGCGTTAACATTTACCATAAATCTCCCGCCAGGTTATACCAATTCCGGTGGACCGAATGGATGCGATCTTTTACTGCCCATCACTCTCTGGTAGTTGACTACTGAAATCTTGGTATTTTTTTTATTATAGCTTCAGCTTCACAGAAAGTCGCCACACATTTTTAGGCCTTTCTCTGGGCCATTTTGAGCGTTGTTTATAGACATTTTACGATTAAATCACTAAAAGTCGGCATTATTTTTTTTTCTTCTTATATGCATCTTTTTTTTTATCTTTTCCAGGTAAGTTGCAGTTCTGGATGCGCTATTTCCGGATAAGGTGAAAATTGTGTGCTTGGATGAGGCGAGCGTAAGTTGTTTGTTCATTTTTAATGAAGTTTAGTCAAAGATGGATTTGTGTAAAGCAGGGAAAAAATTTCATGTTGTACTGGCAAAATGGTTAAAAATGGTTGTAAAATTATTTTCATGGCTTGGAAATGTGGAAGAATTTTACCTTTTCTGTGGGATTTTTAATGTTTAAGTTTATGGTTTTACAAGTGATGATGCTTGCCAGAAGCTGGCTGAAAGAAGAGAAAATTTAATCCTACAAAAACCGTGTCTGTTTCGACGCATATATGTTTTTATTCGAGTACTTCGTAGTTATTGTAAATATTCGTGGTATGAGACATTGAGCGAAGAATGCGATGTAATCTTGTTAAATTGTTACAAAGAATTGCACTCATGAAATATCTGAGTTTACTTTAGTAATTTGATTAAGTAAGACATCTTCCAGGATTTAATAGTTATTCTAAATGAGTAATCCTGATACGAAGAAGTAGTTTTTGGTATACTGGAGAAAGTAACTCTGGTAAAATTGAGACCGAAGATTCTATGGGATTAGCACAGAGTGGTTTATAATTTTTTTTTAATTTCCACACGAAAGCTTATCTTCAATTACGGAATGGTCCTCTTTCAAATATCCCCACAAGAAAACGTTTGCTGGCGCCCTCCGACGATTTTTAGTTTTGAAAAACTTCTCTCTTAACTAGCTACTGTCACTGGCAGAGCGATTTCGAGTTACAAAATCAAGACTTAATTCAGGACAGGTATTCTTAGGTAACATCGGTCCCAAAATAATAATTTCCTGCAGGAGTTCAGCTCCATTGATGTCGCATTGATCCTCATCGGTCAGAACTAGGCATGTCGATTTAAAATCGATTAATCGAAAATTCGATTTTTCGATTGAAATAATCGATTTTTTAGATCGATCTCAAACACTGAATCGATTCGCCAACCCCTCGAATCGGACCCGATTCACATTGGGCTCTTCTACACCCTGGAAACGTCGTTTGTAGAAAAAAAGGTGAGAGAGGATTTTTCCAACCAACTCTTTCCATTGATTTTTTAGCCAACTTTTTGACAGCTGTTGTTTTTTTCTGAAATTCCCTTTTGTTAGGAGCATAAAAAAAAGGGAAACCACAACCGACAAAAAACAACAACATTGTGGAGTACAGTTGGTTATTAAAGTTCGCTCGCGAGAAAGCCCATCCGATTTTTCATTCACTTTCAAAAGGGAATAAATGGATGATTATAGTCGATTCTATAGTTGGTTGGCTGTCGGCTCCTGTAGAAGATCCCTATATAGCAATAAAAAGTATTTATGCATATACAATACATACTACATAGGGTTTATATACCGGTTTTTCACTTTTCTATGAAACCGGTTTCGAATTTTTACAGATAAAAACAAGACATATTGATAACTTTAATAGAAGGTTTAATTTTGTATTTATAATTTAAAAATACAAAAGAGGAAACACAATGTACATTGTAGATACGTTCATAATCACTCCATAACTTCGTAGGATGACCAATAAAAAAACAACTTAATCATTAATATAGTCCTTCAAGAGTGATACATTCATTCCAACGCTCCTCTAGCATTTCTATCCCTTTCTTATAGAACATATGGCCAACCTTTCAAAAAAGCTTCAGTTTCGGCGATCACCTCCTTATTGGAGCCATATTTCTTTCCGGCGACCATTTTTTTTTAAATTTCAGAACAGGTAATAGTCGCTCAAGGCTAAATCTGGATAAGTCGGTGGATGCGGAAGCAATTCACAACTCGAGCGATTTTGCCATTGTTTCCATCGACTTGTGGCAAGGTGCATTGTGTTGGTGAAAGATCACTTTTTTCTTCTTCATTTGGACCGTGTTCTTCGCGAATTCGTACTTAGCTATGTAATATTCACTATGGATCATTTTTGCTTTAAAAAATAGTTGAAGCGCTTCCCAAAATACAGACGCTTTAGCCTTTCCAGCAGAATCTTTAGTGAAATGATGGATCCTTATTTCATCCATTTTCACATCGGGTGAAAAAATTCTTTTTGTTTCGCCTAAAGAGCTCCCAACAACGCTCTGAATCATCAACACGTTATTGTTTTTGGTCAACGGTGAGCAAACGCGGTACCCACTTCTAACAGACCTTTTTTATGAACAAATGTTCATGCAAAATAGTGAATACACTGATATCTTCTAAATGTCAACTATCTCATGCAACTTCACTTTACGCTCTTCCAAAACGATTTTGCGCTTGCGATTTTTTTTGAACTGCCGAATTTGGCAGGCCAGAGCGTTCAGTATCCTCGTTGTTTCTGCGACCCCGTTTGAAATCAACTTCTCTACCTTTTGTTTCGATAGAGCAGAGTACGAATAAGACCTTCCAAGTCATTACTTTGCTCGAACTGCATTTTTTCCATTAAAATGAAATGCTGTATCAACACACGAATTTCAGATTTTTCCATTGCTTTGAAAATTACAAAAGTAGCGTCACTAAAACCACTGTGACTTGTAAAGAAATGGTCAGGATGTCATAAAATTTTGAAATATATCTCGTTTGAAGGTTGGTACTATCTAAAAGTCATATGGATTTGCCAGTAGTGGCACCATCCGATGAACTTATTAAGTGTTGTAATAGATACATATGTCTTGAATTTCTTCTTCGTCACTTTTTGCAGTCATCTTCTGTAGAATAATCTTTATATGATTTTGATAATATCTGTCCGGATAACTTTATTTTATTGTAGCTAATAGAAGAAATGTAATGTATAAATTTAAAACCGTGTTTTATTTTACTGAAAAAAACGGTTTTCGAATTGCATAATTTTCTTGTAAAAACCGGGTTTGAAAACGGGTTTTTAAAAACCGAAAAACCCTAATACTACATACACTCAACAAAAATTGACTTACGATTCGATTAATCGAGAATCGATCCTTTAATGCTCGATTTAATGGAGAACCGATTTTAGTGCGTTCGATTCGAATCGAATCGGAGATCGATTTTTTTTGGAATGAATCGACATGCCTAGTCAGAACTGACTCAAATTCCTTACATTGTTTTTCAAGAACTGTTTTTTCCAATTTTTCGAGCTGTTTTATGTCCTACAAAAAATTGTAATATGTATTTACTATGACTTTCCATCAAATGAAACCACTCTTGTTCATTTTGAAAGACTCCATTGCTGATTGTACAGGGTTCAACACAAGGAAAACGTTCTTCAACCTCATCCTGGCGCCCCTTTGCCGATGGCGCCCCAAGCGGCCGTATAGCTCGCTTGTGCCTCGGGCCGGCTCTGTGTAGGGTTAATTTCGGGACATTCGCAGCTGGTGGAATCGCGTTCGGATTGAAGTTGAAGGCCTTTCTTCAAAAGATTTTCGGTTACGTTGAGTGTTGACCTGAAATCTTCCTGAACTTGTAGCCGAGAACATTCAAGCACATGGCAAATCATTCATATCTAGCATATGGCAAATCATTCATATAAGCGGAGTATCGCTTGTAGTGGTTGAAGAAAAGGTGTGCTTATTATCATCCCAGAGGTCGTGGCTTCGACTTCCATTCAAAGCCTGCCTTTTGCAGTTCTTTCACGTAACCCTTCGCTCTTCGCAAAAATTAACTTATCTCGCTTTTCTGCCTTTTAGTCCAGGATAAATAGCGGAAAGTTATTCAAAAGTTAAAATAAATCTACCCTGCGATTTTTTGACGCTATAATTAAGAGAAAAATCGTAGGAATTCAATGAATGTGTTTTGGATAAAATCGGTTTAGGAGAACAAGTGAAAAAAAGTTAATAATGGTAGCAAAAATACGTTTTTCAATGTTTTAGGTGCGAAAAAAATTTTGTTTTTGGAAAACAAAAAATAATACGTAATAGCGCTTAAAAAGACGAAAAATATAAGTTTTGGACAATTGAAATCGGTCAACAGGTTTTTGCAAAAAAAACCGCGAAATATGGCAATTTTTTGACATTTAGTTACAGGAACTACAATTGTCGTAGAACCTTGTTTCAGGGCTTAAATGGTTACTTCTGTTTGTACAATAAAAATTTCATGCAAAAATAATTATAACTTTTCGCGTAAATCTCAAAAATGTACAAACAGCCCTTTCAGGAAAAAAGTTTGAACAAGGCCCACAGTGGTGCTAGAGTTATTTTGAAAAGTCTTATTTATTCTCGAAGAGTTGCTCTACCAATCCATTTTCATGAAAAGTTGGTGAGGTTCGATTTAATACCTCATAAACGCGTTTGAAAACAGTCACTTTTCTTGATTTTGAGAAAAAACTCCTTTCGGCGAAGGGGAAGTGAAATATGTGTTAATATGTCTTATCAGATTATACCTGTAATGGATTAGGAGGAAGCACCACCCTAGTCTTGAGTTCTGTAGCAACTTTCTCCCACCTTTGCCGAGAAATATCTCTGTTGTGGTAATTTTTGTCTCTCATATCCCAGAAACACCTGTTTTCGAACCCAAGACTTATTCATTTATCAATATCCATGGTGATTCCACTAAATCACTCGAAATTCAACCGAAAATCACCCAAAACAGACGCAAGTCGCACGAAAAAATCAAACTGTTTTGAACACTCAAATTGTTCTGACGAATTAGTGCATGTTCTGACATCTTGGTCGCTATCATTATAAACACTATCATTGAAAAACAGGCGTTTGTTTTTTTGGACGAATACGTCAGAACACGTCCGAACACATTCTCGTCAGAATTCGCATGCATAGTAACCGTAGCCTTATAGGTTTTTCTCATTCCGCATTAGAGAGAACTATGTTATATTAGAGATGATAATCCTTTATTTTTTTTATCCAAAATATTGGACCTTAATGCTGCATTTCATAAACGTTTTGCACATGTTTTTTTCCATCTGATTAGATGAAATTAATTTTCGTATCGTTCAATCAACGGCTGTTGGCCCATCTTATTATATTTTGTTGTAACTAAAAGTATTTTCCTTTTTTGCTTGGTAGAATGATTCTAGCTTAAGCACAACACAACTATTCCCTACAGGAAGTCTCTTAAAGTCTCTGCTGATTTTATGACAACACATCCTAAGCAAATCCAGAAGTGAACCTATTGTTTTGTCAATACAAAAGATAATTGCAGTTTTAGATTCCAAGGGACCGACTTCAACCCTATTATCTGTCAAATGTAAACTACTTATTCAGTATAGCTAGAGATTTATACACATGTCAAAAGCAGGTGTATACGTACTTCTAATAAAAATAACAACTTTTTTACACCGAACGTTTTCAATGGAAGAATAGCAAATTTTTGTTGGTAAAGCTTCGTGCAGCCATGTCCGCCTCTCTCTCTTAATAACAATGACTTATAGCTTAAGTAGGTAATTGCTATAAACTAAAGTGTCATAAATTCGTACTTAATCTCCAAAGAATAACAATCCATCAACATTGTTACGTTCATCATATATATAAAATATAAAAAGCACCCTCCCGCTTTACAATCAACATAAACCAAACATACGTGGTCTCTTTGAGGTTTTCCATTCATACCAACATTAAAATAAAAATAAAAAAAAACAAAATCTCATCTCTCCTAACATCCTTCTTGAACTACTAGAATCTGCTACTGTATTAATCCCCGTGTGGTAAAAGAAAGAAGTGCACACACTTCTCACATACAGCTTCTGGTATAACATATTCGCCATGTAGGCAGAAGTTTTGACCGCAACAAGAGATGATCAAGGGGGGCTAAGCGGGGCGCGGGAAAAAAACTTAAGAAGAGAAAAACAAGACAAAAATTTACGATCGTGACATGTAGTAAGAGGCATCTTGGTCCAATGTGGAATGTTAAACAGCGGTAAGTAATATCGTATGGAGCAATATATGCAAAAATAGTAAATACGATATGCAGGCAGGCATAACCCACAAGAATTGGAAGATGCACTGGCCCCAGCATTGCATTTATATCTATCGTATATGCTTAATTCTGGCTGTTTGAAAGTGCATATAGCATAGTCGCGCGAGCGCATGCGTACACCAGATTCAAGGCAGTGTTTTATCTATTGCATATTTGACTGTTTTGGTTTTGGTATAGTAGAACCATGTTGGAACTTATATACGTTATATAACATACGAGTATATATATATACAGTTTGTTTGTTGCTGTTGTTATTCTGACTATGTTTTGTATGTCGGTAGATGATAGTCGTACTTACTTCATGCTGAAAGTTGTTCGTTTCTAGTCAAACAGGGGCGAGGTCGAGATCATAAACTGCGCAAATAAACAACCTTTAACTAAGTTGCAAGGCAGTTTCTGCGCGCATGCCGCGCGCATTGAATGAATGAAAATCATCCTAAGTGGAGATGATGGTCGGGTAATATGTCAAGAAGTGTAGAGATTGGTAATTATCTAGTCAACAGGCAAAGTGTTCGGCTAAAGATTATGTTTAAGTAACATAGGAAAAAAATTTACAAAACAAAAAAACAAACAATTTTTTCATCATATAAGACGTGTCTTTTAAAATCCCGATAGTATTTAATCCCACGTAGAAATATTTTTTTGATGAAAAAGAAAAATTATAATATAGAAAAAAAAAATACAACAAAAATGTTCCGAAAAGTCAATCTAAGTAGAAAATAACTTTGAACAGTTCATAGCGTGACGATGATGACTGAGAAGATAAATCTGAAGAGTTGTCGTGAATTATCCCTGCACAGTTCGATTTTAATTGTCTCGAATTGACGATAAGATAAAATTCGCAAAAGTCGTGATTACTTTACCTACAAACCAATATAAGCTATATTCGTACATATACAGTGGTAGTGCCAGCATGACTGCCAGTTCTATCCATCGTAATCTCGACTTTTGTCACCATATTGTTTATTAAATTCCCTTGCCGCAATAGACACCCACTGGATTTTCGATGATGATAGTATATAGTCATAGCCAACATACCCACCCTGTTTTGCTTAAGAGATGAGTTCATCTCCTTTAATATATTTTTAACAAAACAAAACTGCACTCACTAACCTCAACCTAAAACAAAAAATACACACAACACAAAAAAAAACAACATAAAATTTATAAAAGTAATTTCATTCCTCTCTCAACTCCATTATGCTAATAAACTTCGATATGCATATTTTTGCATAAACTTCTGCATATACCTTTTAGAAGTGCACCGGAATAATAAAGATATTGACTCGATCGGTCTACTCCTACTTGATGAAAAAAAAACAAAAAAAAACATTTCATATTATAAAAACACAACCAGCAAAAACCACTCTCGCGATATTCACGAAAAAAAGGGTTTCAATTGTTTCAAGGCTTTTATGTAAGAACTAAAGCGCATAAGTAGATTTCGCGCTGGTATCCGTTCGTCTATGCTGCAACTCTCCCCATCTTGGGCAGTGAATATGCATGCTGCATCAGCTCCCGGGTTGCACAGCTGCATGCAGTTAAAGACCACAAGCTGTAGTAGCTGTAGCTGTAGCTCTCCCCGAGAGATGCATAAACCGAGACCGACAGATCGATCGATCGGAATGAATGAAATCAGGCGATCAATTAAAATTGAAGGAGAAAAATCCCGAAACCCGAGGAAAAGTGCATTTCGCGAATCTTGCAAGCAGCATGCCGTTGCTGATGCAGCAGCTTCTTATGCTTAGTTGCCAATTTGAAAAAAGTCAATATGGATTTATATGCTACTATGAAGGCGGGCGCTTCGAGCTATGTTTAAGGAAATTCGCCGCATTGAGTTGTAGCTATGGTATTTAAACCCAAGAATAATAAGGGGGTTGCGAAATTTTTTACCTTACCTTACCTGAACACACAAAAAAAAAATATGCAACAAAACCTTGCAAGTCAAATTCGCCTGCATGAAGAGTTATGACAGAAAGTTAGTGTCGTCGGTCGATGGGCTTTCCACAATCTCGTTAGATGGGTGCAACTTGAATACAATATATGCAATTGAAGCTAAAAGGAGGGTTTTTTTTATAGAAATATTTTTTGAATCAAATTAAAATTTTTATGGAAATTTCAAGGATTTTTGTGATTTATTAAAAAGTTTTGAAATATTCATGGTGATTGCAGCTTCGTTTTTCTCGGGTTAGCAAATGCAGACGTTAACGAGCACCGATTACAGTGGGAAGTCTCTGCAATCTCTGACTGTGACAAATTGGCTTTGGGACTGGTTTAAACACATACTGAAATATTTGTTTGGTGCAGTGTAATTGTTCATTAGTTTTAGTTCAAAATTACTCTCTTAGGTGTATACTATTGGGTTGTTGTCCACCTCATACGAAATCATTTAATGGCATTTTTTATAACGTTTTAACAAATATCGGCCGACATTATTAGTTATTTCTTGTTGAATAACACGTTGAATAGATGACAGTAAGATAAAAGTTGACGCTGTCATACCATTGAACATCACCCATAATTTTTAATAAATCTTCTTTTAAAATTACTTGCCTTATTAATTCTCTTTTATTACACAAAGTAAATCGCATGCAAAACAAATTTCAACAAATTATTTGCAAAATTTAACTGCCATTTCAAAAAACATTGAAAAAATTCACCTCAATTCGAATACGATAGTTTTCCAATAGGAAAACTTCTCTCCACTCTCAGAAACAAAAAATAAACCCAAATTGCTCTGCGGGAATTCTGACAGAGCTTCGGGATGAAAAATGAACTGCTGCCCTTGACACTGTTCATAGGAACAAACGTTCGTTGAGTCCTTCCATTTTATCATTCACAAGTTCGAAACAAAATGCGTTCCTACGAACAGTGTAATACTCGTAATACATGACGTTTACATGATGTCTTATGCCGGATCCACACGTTTGTCAAGGCTTGGCAAGCATTCGCAAATTCAAACGTGTGGATAAGGCGTTTGGCTTGGCTTGTGTAAGCTTGCCGACGCTTGTGGCCGATCCGGTCGAGTGTGGATTTTGGCAAACCAAAGCAAACGTGCGAACGCTTGCAAAGGAAGTTTGCGGCAAGCGTTTGTGATGCGTCCACACGTTTGTTTTAAAAAAGCTTTTTCAATTTGCGAACGCTTGCAAGCCTTGACAAACGTGTGGATCCGGCATTAAGTTCTTCACTTGAAATTTTCTTGAAACTCAAATGACGTCACTTACTTGACTACAAAATCTCTTAAATTTTTCTTGAACTGTCATTTCATCTTTTCTATTATCTTATTCTTGTTTCAAGTAAAAAAAGAACAATGTAACATTTCAAGTATTCAAGTAGCGTTAAAATGACTTTTTTCAAGTAAATTAAACAAATTTTTGTAATTTACTTGACTCAAGTATACTTTGAAGTCAGGCTGGGTTTAAGCCGGCTCTACTCGATGCGGTGAACGTTTCATTCGAATGTTGGCTTCCAACGATAGAGTCAATACCGACATCAGCCCGAACGTGTGTAAATACTAACGTTGGACGCTTGACATTGGATAGTCTTAGTTCGAGCATCGATCACACGATCTGTCCTAATATCAAGCGTCCATCGTTGGACGGTGTTCATACCCTGCAAACATTTAGATTCGGAAACGATTCGAGAACCACTTGCCAAAAGCGAAAGCTTGCTTCGAAGTCGGACTCGTAAACAACTCGTAAACGAATTCGAAGGCAATAAAAGCGGAGCAAGATATCGCAACCAATCAACTAGAAAGCTTTTATGGTACGTTTTGAATCTTTTCTCGTACCTTTCGCAAGCAGTTTTCGAATCGAGAATGGGCCGAGAAAGCGAGCATCGTGTAGAGTCGGCTTTAGATGCATATATTGTTACTTGAAAGCTACTACGTACTAAAGTATACTCAATTTTTCAATTCGAGATGAAGACAGTCTAGGCTAGAAAAAGTACCAAGCAATCAGATAAATTTTAATTTGAGAATGATAAAATAAAAGAAAGGAGAACATTTTTCATGGTATAAAACATCACGGCGTATGGATTGTATTCGAGTGTCTCAACCTCTAACTACCGAGGCCCAAAAGTAAAGGTTTAGGGTACTGAATGAAAATTTGGGCTGCAGGATGAACTGCTGAGCCGAAAGGACTAGCCTTGCATTAGAATAAAATTTTAATATTTTATAAGGAAGCAAAAGGTGACGTAATATAAAGGTTGGTGTGATTTTACACGTTATAAATTCACGCTACACGCAGTTGCTTCACGCTTAGGCAGTTTTTTGAGGTTATAGCAAGAAAAACTAGTTGCGTACCAGGTCCATGAACTGGAAACAGAAATTTGCTTTGCGCCCACTACGTTCGACGGATCCACCCTATCGACGAGGCCATTTGATACATAATTGCGTGCTTGCGCTCCATCCTGACTCAAAAATCTAAGTAACAATGCATGTGTTTCTTGTGTCTTTTTGTCTGTACTATGTCGAATGCGGCAATGCAGAAAAGTTGAAAGAGACTAACGTTTGCCCTACATGCATTCGGTTCATGCAACAATATATCAGGTCGATATTTGAATACACACAATATTTGTCAGCGAAAGCAACGCATGCACGCTTGTTTCTGTTTTCAGCTTCAGTAAGGTTTTTAGGATTTTGTGGGGTCATTCCATCATAGACCATCGGTTAAAGTTATACCTTGGATGTTAAGAAATGGGCCATTTGATAGATTCACAAAGTCCACTAGAATAGATGCAAGTTTGGTGGTCGGATTTATTTGAGATGAGTCAGCACCTTGTTTTGGAAGTGGTGAATTCGATGTCTTTCTACATAGAGTGGAACGTGAGCCATTATGCCTTAATTAATTTTTGCCCACCCAAATCTGGTACGGACTTAATTCTTCTTACGGTGATGTGATTCTGCATTACCTTTTTAAAAATCGCTTTAAGCAGCTTTTATCAAACAAATGTTAGAGATTACTTCTTCCACATTTCTTGATTAAATAACTTGGAATGAATTAACTAGAGTTGTGAAAAATTCCGGCTTTTTTTGTAATTGAAATTTGAGATATGGTATGTGCTCGATTTTAGTGTCAATCTTGACCATATCAATTCACATTTCAACAATTTTCAATTTTCCATCCACAAGTATTTTAAAGTCGGACATATCTGGAGTGCATAACTCGGTACACCTCTTAGATAAAATTAGCTATCTAAGAAAATCCGCGCTCACAAGAAATGCCTTCAATTAAACATAACCCAAACACTTTAAATCCTGAAGCAAATTAATTTGAAAATAATTTTAATAAACAAGTCACGTCCGAGATCACGTCTTTAAATATTTATTTTCTAAAATAATTTTATCTTAATTAATTGTTTAACTTCGGTTTTTGTTGGTTCATTTGTTTTATGCGCATGTGTGCAGCACTGCTGCAGCTCGCGAAAATATTTCATTTGCAAGGAAACGAGCCGATAAAAGAAGGACAGAAATTATTGAAAGTTTCATTTGGTATCGATTTGTTTTATTTTTATTTTTTTATGCTTTTCGATATACATACTAACAGGTCAGCGCATATATATGTATGTATGTGTCGGTATGAAGGAGCATAACAAGCAATCGGTAATCTGTTTGCAATCGTCGTAATCCTTGGCTTGAGAGATGGCAGCTGGGGCGCGGTGAGAGCTCATGTTAAGGCATTCGGCGATTTGTTAAATGGGCGCATGCTCATGGGAAACATTTTAGTGACTTAATTAAAAACTTGAGACTTGCACCAACTGAATGCAAATCTAGTGATTAATTAACAGAGTTTTTCAATTACCATTTATTGATCGAATAAATCAATACTTACTTTTAAACGGGCATTCCTTATGGTGTTACTTAACTGCTCTGGTTGATAATGGCAATTCAGTATATTTTATTTTAATTATTTCCCCCAAGCTTACAATACCAAGGATATACGTTGTGAATTTTGAATAGAGCAGTCTCCACCTGTATAAAATGTATATAAAATACCGGGGGCGCGCTTGTTAAAGACTAAAAGCCTTTTAAGTAAACTGTCACAGCAGCACAGGAAGACTAGAGATGAGATGCAGAAATGTTTGCTCTTTAAAATTAAACAAATTAAAATTCAAGACAGGAAATCAGGAACCATCTTGCCAGAGATGATGAAAGGAGCTTAGTGCTGCTGCTATAGTGCGTGCTTATGAATATGTATCTAGAGATATACACCTTCTTGTGCATATGCTTGAGATCTTGAAGGATGGAGTACGCGCTCTTATTTGATTACAACAAAAAAAATCAAAAAAAAAACAAAAATATAATAACACAGCATCACCGTGGCCGTGGAGTGTAACAATAGGTGTCATGAATTTAAACATAAATTTAGCTTGTGAATGGCTCTTAAAGTCGCACTTGTAACCTGTGGGCTTGTGTATTATGCATATAACATAAACGCGGCTCCTTAAGGGCCTATAAATAAGACTATAAAGCCAGGAATTTTCAATAACGAGTTCGCTTGATTACGCCAACATATATACCCTTAAAAATGGATGAGTTATGACAGATATAACTGGGAATACGTAAATGAGATGTGGCGAATAAAATGATTTAAATAATAAAAAATAATAAATAATCACAAGGGAAGAGACGTGTTGTATACGGAATCAGAAGGATTGGATTTTTGAATTTATTCAATATTCTTTGAGGAGGAAGAAGAAACACAAAGGATTGTCCTTTTTAAAGTTGGTGGTTGTCATTTAAATATTTTGGGAGTGGATTCAAATTTTCGCCCACCACAATTTGTTTGCTAGTATAATTTTATAATATGTTGGAGGATTTGCAAGAGAGTCCTATGGGTAAATTTGTGGCTTAAGCAATTTTACACATTAGTATGAAGTTGTTGCAGATACCGAAGTTGACGATGATGGTCCAAAATTGGAAAGAAGCAATGCGCCTCCTTTTTTATGTGAAAAAATCTAGCTTAGGAATCACCTTGTGTACCTGCTAGCAGTTCGTCATGTCGTTTAGGTCATGTGGCAATGTCTCGTTGCAAGCTTAATTGTAAGGTTACCAGCGAATAGGATATTTTAGGGCTTAGGAGTGCTCGAGTAGATGTCGCTGAACCTTATGTTTGAGTTCTATGATTTGATACGACTTCGGAAATACCGATTGCGGAAGATTGCTCCACGGTTGAGTTGTTCTCTCCAAAAACGAACTTCTAGATGGCAGTGTGCGCAATAGTAGAGACAGCATGGGAGGAAGCTTTGAATTTCAGTAGAATAGACACTATGGTGACAGCGATACAATTTTGACAGGGCGACTATAATCTTGTGTGTGCGGTCACTCCACCGCATATCCTACGTTATAGTTAGATTCACACCATCCTCTGAAATAGAAGGAAGATCGGCGTAGGTAGAGATGAAACAGCACGTCTTTTTGGTAGTGCTGAATTCGGAACGATTCGTGCGGCCCCAATCAATAATGAGTTACTGTCCTTGTGATTGATTATATTGGACATGTGCTAAGTCCGAGAGACGCAAGTTATGGAAATCCATGATATAAAATCTTCGAAGGTGACAATAATATGAATTGACGGTCATAAAGACAAGGTCTGGTACATGCTTGTCATATACACTCGATGTTACGACGAATGCAATAGGTCACACCCGGTAAAATTCGTCGTTATTGATAAAATTGTCATGAGTGGATGTGCTGTGAATAATGCCAGTGCAGGAAAATAAAAGGGGGCAGCTTTTTACAATAACCTATCGACCGACAGATGCCTCCTATTTGAGCTTTTGTCGTAATTTTCGTTGTTGGTTTTCGTCGTTACGACGCTGAATATTCGATTCAATTACGAATTTTCGTCGTAAAGACGTCCGTGTGTCGAGGGTATTAGACAATAGCAACAGTTTGGAGTTTAGTAAATAGAGCAAAGCGCCATAATAATTTAGCCAACTATGAGGTACATTTGTAAAGAAACATGGGGACTATTTTCCAAGCCTGTGGATTTATTACAATAAATCTCTTTGAGGCAACTACAAAATTACCGAGAGCTGAAGTAAAGCGACTGCATTAAGTGGGTCCTATACTCAGTGACAAGAGCGTGGAAATGCAGTGTAGGGTAAAGAAGAATCGATCAGACATGTTAATATAGTAGCGGCATTAGACTTACTTTCTGATATCACGTATACTTTGGAGACAAAAGAAGGGGTTGAGGATGAATTAAAATTCGCCTTGATGGAAGTAACTAAGAAAATGACCGTTTTACTAGAGTTGAGCAGCACTTACACGAGGCAGTACCTTTTTGCCCCTTACGCGTCGGTAAATTGTACTGAGGTCTCAATTTTTTGAAATGTCCCACTTCATAAATAATGTCCTACCCTTGATTTTCGATTTTTAAAATAGAAGTACATGAGAAAATGAGGCGAGGTGTGATTGTGTAGTGGAGAGACATGGGTTTCTTCTCTCTTACTTCCTTTGGGGCGGTAAAATTTCCAACTAAAAATGAGGCGAAGATTGTAAAATATAAAAATATAGATTGTAGAAGTACAGGTTTCTCACTTACTCTGAGGCAGTTTAATGCATGTAAGAATCAAACTCTTAAAAAAAGCTCTTCATTGGTATTTATTTTCTTTTTTTCTTTAATTTGATTTTTTCTGTCATTACAATTGGGACATTTGGAGTGGGACATTGTACTGGCTCAAAAGGAAAAAAGAGGCACCTCATACAAACTCATTTTATAATCGTGTCCTACCCAACACTACTTTTTACTGCCAGCGGTAGCATTTAATATCTTACTACTGTCATCAAATTGCCTTATAGAAAAGAATAAAACTCAAGCCTTAAGATCATTAAAAGAAGTTTGGTTACAAGATTGTTAGTGAAATAGGGCTTCGGGAAAACAACATTCATTTTGATAAATTACTTGAATCCATATCTTCAGCGCACCACAAAACTTACATTGCTCGAAAGATCATTTCCACTGATCTCCTTGGTTTAACCAGTGTGGGGAATCTAACTAGTTTGGCTTTTCGCATTACTAATAATAACTCCTCACAAAAGGCTTCGATACATTTTTATTTAAAGCCTGTGTTGGCTTTAGAGCGCAAGAGCATTCATAAGACTTTGGAATGATCATAAATTTAAGCAATATCAGAGAAGATCAGAAATTATAACAATGTGGCTATTGTCAATCTTGGTACGTGCTCCAGTCATTTAACTAAGTTAGCCTGTGCGAACGTTGTTCTGTACTGGAGGATAATTCAATGTCCAATTTTACTTGCCTGTAGCGCGACATTGTTGTCTCATTTGATAACAAATGCCAATTGGGAATCTTTACTCTTAGAAACGTACTGTATAACGCTAAGTTTAGAACTTCCATTGTTTGTGATATTCATAAGCTTTGCAGTATACGACTCTTCACACCTCGGCAGATTTTAAATTGTTCTAAATATTCATGTAAATACGAAGAGATCCCAGTTCCAAATTATGAGATTTTTCGTAAGTTGTTTGTGAAATATAATAAATTAGATAAGTATGGATGTAGTCTTCTAAATGTAACAGTATCTACTTAAATGCAAGGTAAAATCAGTTTTGATTTTACAAGGTTAAACATGAGTTTCAACTGCATCATTAGCATTATTCAATCAGAAACATTTTTCCTAAAATTACCTGTCAATTAAAATTAAAAAAAAAATCTGCTGTTTCCTGTTGACGAAATAAAATATGCTTAAGCAAGATAGAAATCAGCTTAAAAACTCACCCACTTCAAAGTCAAATCTGAATAATTTGAGCCCAGCCTTGTGCGCGCTTGTTACAAATATTTACCAGCAATAGAAAGTACAAAGGGATTGCCCTAATCCGCCAACAACACACATCAGCATTACCTAAGTTAGTACTGAAATTCTTCCACATGGGCGCCACACAATCTCAAAATCCAATATATAATTTCAATTGCAAACATTACATAATTCAAAATCTAATATTGTTCACCTATGAACTTACCAAAAAAAAATTTTAAAGAAAGAAAATAATAACAATAACGACAAGAAATTTCGAATACAATCAGATAACAACCACCGAAAAGCTGCCAGTCAGCATTTTTTCCACTCATTCGAATCTGAACACCTCAAAACTGCATCGTGATTGAAAGGTAGCTCTGAGCCGAAAATTATGTAATTCTTCACATATGTGCGAATGTGTGTCGGCAGTAATTATGTGTATTTTTTCATGCTTTCCAAAACATATTCCTTTGATACTTTTTGCATTTTGGCCGAGATGCCAAGAGATATCACCTATAGCAGCAAGTCCAGTGTGCCTGTGTCCCATTGTAATCGCAGTTCTTTGGCGCCTCCTGCCTGCAAGTCACCCCGTTTTATGTGGTTGTGCAGTGTAGGAAAACTAGTTGCACTTAATTTGTCTAAAATTATTATGCAAAATTCGCTATGAATTGTAAATTAGGAATGGAATTTGTATAACGTGAATATTTACGCCTGTCATAACAACTTCTGACGTTAATAGTACAAAAAATAACTTCCAGCAAGTTTCTTGCAGCAAAAAAAAAATTCTTCATTCACCAAAAGATTCTGTATGATGCACAGACACAACACAGGTGATGGATAACGTAAACATTTCCGTGTGCATGGAATTAGTTTTGGCTTAAGATCATCGAACTTCGTTCATTTTTTGCAACAATGTTTTTATGATGGTTGTTTTTGTTTTATTATGTCGCACATTCAGACCAGAAGCCGGTGTCTGGTTCGCTTTCGCGTAGTTATGATTTTGTGCAACTCGTGAAACTGTAGGAGTCTTACCGGTCAGGAAATATACCACGTTATGCAGTCAGACCACAATCTCACATGTGGTAAAGGAAATTCTCAAATAATTCTGCTTCACTCGAGTGAGTAATTAGTTTTTCTTTTACTTTTTATTATGTATGTAGTATGTTAAAATTTGTATGGTATGGAGACTGTATCACAATGGGTCGCTATTGTTTTCTTTTGTAAATTCCTTAAACAAGAATTAGCGGGAGAGTAAGCGGAAAAAATTTGAACAAAAGCAAATTATAGAGCAGATTTCAGAAATGAAGTTCACCCAGAAATGGTAATGAGTCAGACGTGTGCTTGTAAAATTTACTGCTGAGGCGCTGCAGGTACTTCAATTTCATGAATAATATGTGTAAAGATATTTTTTTTAAATAAATACTGCTTTTTGTATAAGAACCCTAATTTTACTTTAAACATTGAGACTGATCCTTATTGTATGTCATATTTGTTATCCTACTTGTAGAAGATATCCTTTTTGTGATAAGCTCAACAAAGAAGAAGGGTTTATGGCAACGGTTAATGTTCAATATCAAGTGAAATCTCTAAATCTACGGAGGACGTAAATAAACAGGACTTGGTCTTCCTTGTAGGTGGTTTAAAGCCTGAACCCGGAACGGAACTTTGCCTTGGTCTTACGGTTTCGTTAATGCAACGGAAGAAGTATTTTCAAACGCCTGCAACATGCAAGAGAAACCAAATTGTCCGTAAGGATAAAGGCATGGGAACAGATGATTCACTCACAGTCCTCCCTAAGGTAGATGATTTACCAGAGGCTTAATTTTAATACACATTTGGAGGGCGTGACGGATAAAGTTTCCTCTGTTTTTGCAGCATTTCCAAGAATGCTGCCCAAAGTGGGAACCCTAGACCGATCCAGGGTGGTTAGCTCAGTCTAGCTTTACGTAGTTCCAGTGTGGGCAGCAGCGGTGCACAAGATGGCTAATAGCAGAAAATGGAGGGCCGTATACAGACTAAAGCTGGAGACAGGCATGTGCATGCGTACAGTGCGTGCAGTGTATGCGGCAAATTTTTGCGTGGGTTCCGTCTAGTCTCTTACAAATAACCAAAAAATCTAAGCCACGAGTGCAGGTGTCTGTTTTGTGTGCTCTTGTGTTTGGGTATTTGAGGCTAAGGCAAATGCGGCAATGCGGAAAAGTTGGGAATAGAAGGTGCGTGCGTTTCGTTTACATAACTTTATGTCAGTTTGCATTTGAATGCACGAACTTCTATTATATCAATCACCGCACGCACCACCGACCGCATGCATCTGTCTCCAGCATAAGCGTCCTTCGCCCGTGCTGCGCATACAGGACCATATCCAACTATGCGGCGTGCGTGATAGCAGAAAAATTATTCCCATAGAGATACTTGCGAGAGAAGGCATGAGTCTCTTTGATATGATACAAGGAAGACAAATTCAGTGCGGTGGCACATGACACACTGGGAGTCTCTAACGTAATGGCAATTGGAACGAGTCTGTTAAGAGTCGGTGGACCCTCAGACTTATTTCAAACGTGGATAGATGGGTTACGACGGAGTGTGGAGAAGTGAGTTACGACCTCACGCCTTTCTTGAGTGGATATAGAGGATTTAGAAGATACCTTTATCGTTTCGAGCAGGATCGCTCAGCTCTGTGACTGTTATGACTAGGTATCCAGGATAACGCAAAGCACGTCTTTTTTATTATGTGAGATTCGGCGAATATGTGCCGTACCCAGATGCATTCTTCATGTCACACGCTCAGTTACTCAGGAATTTGCTGGGTGGGTACTGCTACACATTTTCCGCCGGCTATGCTCATCGCCATCTCCTTCAACATCCTCCCTGCTCCTCTTAATATATTTTATTGCGCGTACTAGGGTTACTACTAAACATTGCACCAAGACGTGACCAACGACATGACGGACTGGTGGTACAAAGAGTGGTTTCTAAGCTTAGATTTGTCACATAAAAAATTTTGAAGTGTCTACTTTGAAATAAAAAAAAACTTCTGCATGCGAATTTCAATTCGTTCATCAAGGACAATGGTACTAATCACATAAACTAAATATATTTCAACCAGACGTCAACAATATGAAACCTCGTTATTCGGCGGAAGTATGTTACTTTGTCGTCTACCTACTATTATCGAGAGACTTTACTAGGACATCACCGGCATAAATTATTCAAATTTTCAAATACTAGTCTTGTACCGATTTCCACATCATTCAGTGTCACCATGATCTCCAATTATTCCGTAACTGTAAAATTACTGTCCTCAGTAAAATGATTAATGTCCCAAACAATCATTGTTCAAAAATCTTATACACACACCTTCTTGACCCTCTGGTGTTAATGAGTAAATGCTATCCCGCGTCTCTTCGCCTATCGTTTTTTCTCCGCCAACTTTTCAAAATCCTAAGGCCATAGCCGCCATCTTTTTAGTGAGCTGCGCGCAGACTCATTACGATGGTATTTCAGCAGCAATTCCTCATTAAATGAAAAATTGCAAGCAAATTGCCACAATAGCTCTCCACAGCTGACACCTTCCCACAACACTCGCTGTTCTAGACGCTGGCGTTCGCTGAAATCCCAGCCTGAGCCGCGCGCACTCTAGGTACCACGGCTACAAAGCTCACAACAAAGTAATCTTCGAGACATTTCAATTATTGCACCTCATCCGTAGTTCGACATCGGAAATTAATGAGGTTATTATCTCCTGGAATGGGCTAATTTCTGAGACACGGCAACGGCTGTGTTGTCTACTACGTAAGCCCAACGATTGGTCCAACTCTACGGGCAGAGGTTGGGTTGGTTTTCAGTTGAAATTTGTGAAATATCAACAATATTCGAGGCGAGCTGCCGCCGGTTGGGCTGATTGGAGGAGATACTTGTCGTGCTCAGGTTTTATGCAAATCAATGTAATAGCACCTGGCCTAGGGCTAGTTTCGTTAAGATTTTAATATAAACGAGGATTGCGACTCAAATGGGTTTTACGTGCGTACGGACTATGCATATATGTCAGCCGTCATAGAAAAATGGTCATCGCAAATCGAACCTTGGACTGCCTCCTGCGTGCCTGCAATACACCTAGGCATAGGCCTAAATGCCTGGATTCGTTGGTCATCAATCTTGTTTTCATTTACTTCATTTAATTTTTTTACTTTTTTACCTGTTGTAGTTTTATTTATTTTTATTCTTATTTAAATTCCCGTAATAGGCAAGAATTAAAATGAATCAACATGATCCAATCAGAATCGCGTGGCCTTTTCTTATATGCCCTCGTGGTATGCCGCCCTTAAGGGATTTATTGTGCATCATCAAACGTTTATGGTGGGTTTGTTCTGCTGCTTTATGACATGATGAGTTGGGGCAAACGTAAACGGCATTCGAATAGAATATGGAATTAATTTAAATCATAGCGAAAAGGATTAATTGAAAACTTGATATTAATTGTTGCTTTTGAAAACATAACGAGATTTGTTTTGAGATTGATTTTTTTTGCTAAGATTGTGTGATGGAAAACAATTCTTTGAATTACTTCTTTTTAAATGGTTATGAATTGCTTCAGATGAGAAAGATGATATGAAAGAAGAACAAGTAGCAAAAAGGCGGAGTTTCAAGTTATGAAAAAGTTATTTTACAAAGACTGATGACATTCTTAACGATCTAGGACTTTTTCTATGCAGCAGCTCTAAGTTTAGGTATCACATTTTGTACTAGTAGTGACGAATTTTTGTCACATTTGAAGCTGAAGTGTCCCGAATTGAGTACTATGAGTCCCACTATATCAAAACCATAATTTGGAAGCTTACCTAAAGGCTTCAAATGGACCCGGGTGAAAATAATAGGCCGAACAATAAGAGAACTTTGGCGTATTTTAGGATCAAAAATTGAATGGTAAAAAGAGCCGAAAATACGCCGAATAACAGCCGAGGTAGTGAACATAAGGCCGATAAAACGCCGAAAAGACACCGAATATAAGCCGACATGTGAATGACCATAAACCGAAAAAAGGCCGAAAAGACGCCGAAATATTTACTGAAAACAGTCCGAATAAACGCCGATGCATAAGCCCCTTAGTAACTTAGAAAATTGTTTTGCTAAAAGTATTCATTTATCGAAATATTTTTAAGCCCAGACGTTAAAGAAATTTCTAAGTTATTTTAAAAAATAATTCAAAATATGTATTGACACCGAAAACAAGCCGCATTTTCTACGAAAATAAGAATAAATTTTCTGGTAATGTATGCTGAAGTTTTATTCTGCTACTGCCAGAAATATCGGTGTATTTTCGGCCTGTTTTCGGTGTCGATCCATCTAAGCAATAATATATCGGGGTCTTTTCGGCTTGTTTTCGGCCTCTAATAATATTTCGGTGTTTATTCGGTGTCTTTTCGGCTTTAAATGTACTTTTAGGCTGTTTTTCGGCGTCTTTTCGGCCTTTTATTTTGACCCGGGGAGATTTGGTATATTTTGAAACTCTCGAATTTTGACAAGCAAGGCACGATGAGACCACTCATTGCAGTCTTTATTGTTCGATGGCCAAAAGTATTTCTTGCTAGCGGCTCGTCTTGTCCCGAGTAAAAATAAGACTCGCCCGTTCTTAGCCTGCAACAGGCACGTTACGCCTGAGTAAAAGTTGGATTTTTCCAAATGCAGCCCGCTACAGCCACCTACCAATAAAAGACGCTCGGAATAGTCCAAACGAAGCAAACTTCGGAAACTTTGACCTTGAATAACTTCGAAAGGGATAAGTTTACGAAAAATTGATATGAGGGCTTTTCTGTAGGCAATAACGGTTCGTATTGACTGATCGAAAATTTTTTTCGAAAAAACCAGGTTTTGAGTGATTTTTTGTCCAAAAAGTGATTTTTGATAACTTTTTGACCTTGAATAACTTTAAAAGGTTTAATCGGGTCAACATATTTGTAAGAACTAAAGTTGTAAAGTTTTGGGCCCTCGCACGGGGACCGATAGAAACCGAAATACAAGGAAGACACGGGAAAAACGCGATATCTCCGGCGGCCATGTTTTATTTTTTGTGATTCCGAAATTGTTTTCTTAAAAAGTCCCAAGGACGCTGTGGACCAATTTTCAGCCATTTTGGAATTTTGTCTCCTTTCGTGCATTTTTTTTGCTAATTTCCCCGGACTATTATAGGAAATTGCCCTTTCTAATTTTGCAAAAAAAAAATATTGATTAACAACATATTTTTTGGAGAAAAATGTAGTTGAATTTGACATTTTTGTTAAAAAACCAAAGTCTTGAAGTTGGTAGGGTAGAATCTTCACTTTACAGTTTTAGATAGGTTGGAGAATTCTACGTGCAGTGCTACCTTTTTCATGAAAATAGGACATAGGGTTACAAAAATCCAGGGTGATATGCAGAACACTAAAAAAACTTCAAAACGCCCTAGCGGCCAAACCGTTACGATTTCATCATCTTCAGCCTTACGATCATTCATCTATAAATCATTGTTCTTTCTTCTGTTCACTATCATATTTTTAGTTTTGGATATATTTGTTCTAAGACAAGCTTGTTTGGCTTCTGCTACCAGACAAACCTTTAAGACAGTATATGATCTTGGCCGTGCAAAGGACAAATGACCTATACGCATTATAGGTCAAAATGGTTTTATATGCATTTTTTGATATAAAATATTCATATTTATCCTTAAAAAAAATTTCAGACTGATTGTAATTTATCACTTTAAACAGTTACATTATTTGCTTCGATTTCATGTATTTTGAAAACTTTGAACGCGTTTTTCTCGAAACTAGCTTTTTGCAGATAGGTCTTTTGGCCTTTGCACGGCAGATCTTACATGTATTGCTTTTAGATGTTGCGAATGCTGTATGTACCATTTCGTCTAAAGCACTAATAAGCAACAGCAAACACAGCACAAAACCTTTTGTTAATTCCTACATTAATTTAGAATGATTCACTTAGGGCCGTATACATCAACGAAGTTAACCCTTAGTTCTAATTTTATCATAAATATCAAGCTAGTTCAATCCGCCTAAAATTCAAATTTTGGGGGTGCTTTGAAAACTTAAGATGCCCATTGACATCCCAAACGCAAAGTGGAAATTTTCGTGTAACAGAGAGAAAAGCTTACAAATTTCTGTGCTATAAAAGAGCTTCAGAGCTGCGCTTCCACTTTGCGTTTTAAATGGGCCTTTACACCGCCTTTGCCATAGGTAAAATGTCGAGACCCGAGATACTTCAAATGAGTAATCTGACAGCTTTTTTGTTGAATTACAACAACAAGTTGTTTAAGATGTGAGGGGATGGTTTCGTACGTGTCTCTGAAAGCTTTTATTTTCCATACCTTAAAAATATTGGAGCGAACTGTACACTGAGATTGAGCTTAAAATAGAGGTAGGAGCGAGAGATCCATATGCGAAAACATGGACAAAAGTCACGATACAAAATTCCACTGATTTTCGAAAATATTAAAAAAAATTGCCAAACTTAAAATTCTCATATATTACAGAATTTGGTGTTTAAGCATTTTAAACATTATCACCGATTGCGGGTAAGGGTAATCCCTGACTTTCGGTTAAAGGTATTCCTCGATTATGTTTACGACCCTTAGTATGACTGCATGACATGTTTGGATATCAAAATTTCTATATATTTCTTGAAAGATCCTAATTAGTTCGTTTGGTTCGCCTCTCATCGGTTAACTCTAATCGACGGTTAACTATCATTTTCATTTATTTTCTTAACTCTGTAGCTGCCACCAGTATAAACATGCTCGTGTGCACTTAACACACATAACATGCTAAATTATTTGTCAGGTCTCTCTCACGTGATTATTTAATATCGTGTTAACGCTTCTTATTTGGCTACCAAGTTTGACAGGTGTTAAAAACAAACATACCAACTTTACAAAACTTAAAAGGATATTTACCAAGTTAACGTTTCTAGTGCGGAAAGGTTCAAAAAATAAAAACATGTCTCAAACCTCACCCAATCATACTATTACAAAAAAAAATTTAAATAATTTATGCTACTCATACACTAGCACAAAAACTGTTTGGATATAGTAAGTGGACGACTTGTCTTAAAACACTTCCGTTGATTTATACCTATCGCGAGGTTAATAGTGTCAAATTTTTTTCAAACACGTTAGTCCAGTTCCTAAAACATCATTCATCTTGTCTTCTAACTGCAAGCACGAAAGCATACCCTGCGCAAAAAGTTTGCGCATATATATACATATGTATGTAAGTATGCGCATATAGCTTATATAGTATAAACAACATATTCATTCGTCGATGGTTTTGTATATATCAAAATGTCTTGTCTGAGCGGTAATTCCTTTGCTCTTGACATTTTTGCCGATACGAAAAGGCCAGTGGTAATGGCTGGTTAGTACCATAAAACGGTCACTTCGATGAATTAATCGGAACATCACATTATAAAATGCATTTACAAAAAAGATAAAATACAAAAATAAAATTAATATAAAAAAAATTTAAAAAAAAATAAAAAAAATATAAAGAAATAATGAAGAAGAGATAAAGCCGCACACACAACCGCCGACCAACCCCCGTTTAAGAGTCACAACCCAAAGACGCTCTGAAATCACAGAAGCTAAAAGCCCAGAAAATTCATTTTGGTTATCCAAAGTCTGCCAATTTGTGTGTGGCGATAATTAAATTCAGTGATTAATTATTTTTCTTAATTTAATTGTCGTGTTATTGCCTTCCGTCCCTCTTTAAAAATCATCCTGATCCATTTTTTTTTCGGTGTATGTGAACTTCATCCCAGCCAAGTACTTTCCCCGCACTGTGGACACTACACTAGCGCATATAGTATAGGGATCAGCGTGGACGCACTCCAGCTACCTTGGTCCATATCATCTTCTGGACAATTAAACGAATTTAAAGGCTTTATCAGAGCTCTGCAAAAATATAAGGGCGGAGTAAGAGGGCACGCGGTAATTTCAAAAAAATTCAACCGCTAAAGGTGTGCATTGCTCGGCGGCTGTAAGGCTTCAAAGTCACCTTATATATTTGCGTACGTACACAGTGTGGCGATATCGTGAGGATATCTTACGTATATATCCACATAACTTGGAAATGAACTAAGAGATAAACTTGCATACACCAGAGATCAAGATAGATTACAGAAATGGATGTTTTTTGGTCAAACAAGAGAAATAAAAATGTACAAAAAAAAACAAAAAAAAAACAGAAAAAAAATATTGTTACCTTTTTACCTTCTCATGTCAAAAAGGAGGCCCTTGTGTGATACTCATGTAGATTATGCTCTGTATGTATGTATATAGTATATGCATGGATATATGCTGTGCGGTAAATTAAATCAATTAACGAAATTTGCATAAAACTTTTTTATCATCGTCCGTCTTTTGTGAGAAGTGAGTGTCTTTAGTCCGATGCGTTGTTTTTTGGTGCATGTCGACTATCGCGGGCTGCATTTTCGCCCCACGTTTCAACGAAATTTTTCATATTTTTATTTCCGTCACAAGACAGATTTTTTTTTCTGTATGTTTTTTTTCGTATTTTGAATGGATGTTGACTTGTTTGGACGAGTAAAAGAGGTTCTTTAATTTGTTCCTTTCAAAAAAATTGCAGTTTTTTTTAGAAAATTTTTGTTACCTGTAATTATTTCCCTGCATTGGCTATTAACGACCATAAATTTTTCTGTTCGAGAGTTGATGAATAACCATGAAATAAGGAAGTTACACAATGTGTCTCGTTGGTATTACTAAATACATTTTTTTTATAAAAAATTTCATCCTTTTAAATGCACTCTTTTAATATGTGATTTTATGTTTTATGAGCATGATTATGATTAAAGAGCGACAAGACCGCAGGAGTCCCGCGAATATTACCTTTCAACCTTAATGGTTTAATTTGTATCTCAGGTCACCTGGCTTTGAAAGTATCTTATAATGAGACGGCAATTAAATTTTTAAATTCATTTCGTTATAAGGAAAGCAGCACGGAGGTGTTTTTAATACACGTTTGACGTACGCTTGGCACGATGTTTCAATAGTTTTTTTCTCGGAAATGACAGTTCCTTGTTTGTTAAGATGATACTTAACAGGGCAATGACCAGAGAAAAGTTCCAGAATGATTTCTTCAATGACAGAAACGTTTTTACCCAAATATATCGATTTCATTGAATCAATTCGTTTGGTATAGTTCCTGAAGTTTGGTTCAATATTGGTAGGCTAGTTCCTTTTCCCAATTGAATAGAGCAGCTATTAAGTGGTAAATTGATCAACCAGAAGCTGATTCATCCCCATTAAATAGTGAGCCCTCATCACTGACAGTTTGTTATTTCGTTGCCTTAAAATCCATCGTGGTTCCGGTCTCCATTGCAAAATAACAGATCTATTGCTGGCGAGGACTTCGATGATCACATGAATAAATTCGCAGGAGGCAGTTTCTGATTCCGTCTTGTCCTTAGAGTGGCCTTACAGTCAGATTTGATACTGATGGTACAGGCATTTATGCCCCTGAACATACAAAGGTTCATTCTTTCTTTGCCATGACCTCAGCTTTGAAAACTGTTGCTCATTGACCAAAAGCTTCAGAAATGTAGCATCTGGAACTATAGATCGCTTAGTCCAACTCCCAAGCCGACTCTTGAGCCGTCTATATAAAAGGCCACAGATCCAGAAGGTCTCGTGGATATCTACTACAAACGGTTTGTCAAAGTTTAACTTGCCTTCTAGTTTGCCGAGGCATGATACAAATTTCGCAGCATTTTTGATGCTTTCATGACCACCAGGTATCCTGGTTTAAGTATCTTGGTCTACTGCAGTCGCAATCGAGAGAGATACTCTTTATGAAATGAGGAGCCGAATATAGACCTTAGGCTGCAGAAGAACTGGTACATGTTGCACTTGAAGGCGTAGGTAGGCAATGCCTTGCAATTACTAGAGCAGCGTAATATACAGCAAATGTGGGTCCTTTGGTTTGTTCCCTCAGGGAGTTTCAGCATATTACCGGCTTTTCTACTGTAACGAACCTAGAATCCTCCTCCAAAGAACTTCAGCCAGCAAATATTAAGGCTGGAGTACAATGATTCCGTTCCGAACCACACCGTATTCGTACCGTTCCATGGAGTTGGATAACTTGCTACAATACAGCCTATTCAATTCTTTCCGTTTTTGACAACTATCAAGTTTAAAAGAAGTGAGTGCAGAAATAGTAAAATGTTGTGCCCAAATAGAATTAATTTTTTTATGTTTTTACTAGGTAATTCAATTAATTTTTCGTCTTCCACATTTATATTTTAAATTACCGTCCACCAAATGACACCAAATGAGGTTATGTCTTCCGACCATTTCGTAAAAAGATGGAATTTTCTCATCTTTTTTATTCCGCGCCGTTGCGAACCGTCCATTGTAGTCACCCTTCGATTTCCACGAACACTTGGAATGAAAATTCTAAAAATCAGACTTTTGACATTTACGAAACGGTACGGAACGAAATCATTGTACTCCAGCCTTTAAAGCCCCAGATCTAAGAGATAGGTTCCTGCCCAGAAAAGCTTTCCCACCCGGCTTTAAGGCCAAACCTAAATTAAAAGTAACGCAGAAGTGAAGTAGAAGTGAAGTAGAAGGGAAGTAGAAGTGAAGTAGAAGTGAAGTAGACTTAATTCCACTGAAGTAGATTTAACTTCCCCTTCACTTCTATTTTGGTCACTCTAATACATTCATATGCAATGGTACCTAACTTCACTTCACTTCCCATTTAGGTTTGGCCTATAAAATAAGCCGATCCACCAGTCTAAATTCAGTTCTTTCCCGGACTCGTTCGTGCTGAAGTAAATGTATATAGATTGCATCATCTGCAAATTTGATAGGCCTTCCTTATTTTCTTTTGGGGAGAACTAGCGCCACGTTAAGCTTTTTTTACACGTAAGTAGAAACTCCCTGGCATCCGTAAGTAGAAACTCCCTGCAACCTGATGTCGGATCCTCGGATATGCCCACTCTCATCTCTAACTCCAAAATCTCCTACTACGATCTTCAAGGGGTGACACTGAATGGATGCTGGGCAACCCCCAGGGAACAGGAGGAGAACGAATGGAGTAATTGAAAGGAAGGCAAGTAAAGTGGCCGCGGTACTTTTGCACTAGTGTTGAGCCAGACTTACACGAGGCAGCACATTTGTCCCTTACACGATGTAAATTGTACTGAGGCCTCAGTTTTTTTAAATGTACCGGTTCAAAAATAATGTCCTACTGGTATATGAGCGTGTATCGAGATAAATGAAGCGAGGTGTGATTGTAAATTACTTACTTATTTCCTCCTTCTTTTGCGGCAGTAAAATATCCGCTTTAAACTGAGCCGTGCTGAGATTGTAAATTCGAATTGGATGGAGAGACATTTCTTACATTTTTCGAGGGAGTGAGGTTGTGTCCTGAAGAGACAATTCTTACATTTTTTGAGGGAGTGAAATTTTGTGCTGGAGAGACATTTCTTACTTCTTTTGCGGTAGTAGAATTTCCAATTTGAAATTAGGCGAGTTGGGATTGCAAAATATAAATATATGGCCACGGACAACTAATTAGAAACAGTTTCATAAAAATTGCATTTATACAGTTTTTATGTAGGAATCAAATTAAAGAATTCCCACCACAGGATTGCTACATAAAAAATAAAAAATGTATAAATGCAATTTGTATAAAACTGTTTCTAATTAGTTGTCCGTGGCTATACATTGTGGAAGCATAGATTTCTTACTTACTCTAAGGCAGTTTAATGAATATTAGAATTAAACTTGTAAAAATGCACTTCATTGGAATTTATTTTCTTTCTTTTTTTAATCTGCTTGTTTTTGTCATTTTGGCATTACAATAGCACCTCACCTCATTTGAAGTATGACATTGTACTGGCTCAAAAGAAAAAAGAGGCACCTCTTACAAACTCATTTTATAATCGTGTCCTACTAAACACTATTTTGTACCCACCTCACCAAAGAAGACAGTAGTGTGTTCTCATAGGTAACCCTAGGGTCTCCCTCTGGCTCTCAATGTGGGTCCCATGGCGTTTTTCCAAGATTGAATCGTTTGAGTGAGCTTTTGATAATACCTTGCAGAAGGTCCTCGTCCTCGCCAATATTATTCCAATAACCCATGCTTTTAGCGCTATTGAATAGTCTTCTATTTTCCAGTACTCGCCATTCCACGTCTCGTTCCACCAGGAAATCTTCGGTTGCTATGCCCTCCTAAGATAAAACACCGATCTTTTAATTCCTCTCCTCTGCTCCAGCTAATTTAATTGAGGCTATTACTACTTTTTAGCTGCCCCCCGGGGGTTTCGTTCTTACCTTTTCCAGGCAGCAACTTTCGCTAAGCAAATCAATGCTGTTTTAGCATAATGGAGATTTCTCTGGAGACAACATAGCTTAGTACCCCCTGTTATCCCAGTCACCAGTTAACTCTGTAATACGCTCGACACAGGGACGTCGTTAGGACGATAATTCGTAGTTATGAGAAATATTCAACACCGTAGCAACGAAAACCAATGACGCAAATTTTACGTCGTTACGACGAAAAATGAAATAGACGGCCATCTGTGGTTCGATAGATTGTTGCAAGAAGCTTGTTTTGAGGCGTTTTTCCAGTGCCATGTTTTATCAGTTGATTTTGATTTTAATTTTATATGAAAATAAATAAAAAATATTGCTTATTTCCAGATTTTTTTTAATTTTCGTTCACTAAGGCATTCTTTACTACATATCCACTTATTACACCTATCAAAAAATAACGACGAATTTTACCTTGTGCCACCGCTTAAAATGCCATTCGTCGTAACGACGAATTTTCGCCGTAACGACGTTATCATATGTTGAGGGTATAATTGAGAGTTTTACGTAGTCACCTTCCACTTGGTAATATAAAGACTCCCATTTTGTCCTTGGCTTACGTCTACTATGTTAGCTCGACTAGATCGCCTGGAAAGTCCCTTTCTACTACCCGAAGATGTGAGCTGTTCCATGCCATTATTTCTCCAATTTTACGTGTCAGCTACTCTATGGTGGTGTTATTGGCCCAGGTGAAGTCTAGCCAATATAAGGCAGCAATTTAAGCCGTCTTTCTACTCTGTAATTTCCTTTATGAGATAGCTTTGATTGGCCTACTTTTAGAACACGTTCAAACCAGATTGAGGTTATTAAGGAGTTCCCAAAATGAATTTAATAACAATGATTATATTTTGATTACAAAAACACTTGAACAATGTTTTTACCCTTGACAATGCAAGGTATTACTTAACACGATATATCGATTATGTGAAAGTCCATCTGCAAAAGCTTGAGTCGTTTTGATACCTCTATAAATACAGATTAACGTTTGCAATAACTTTCAAAATTATCTATGGTAGACTATAAATAAAATGTTTTTTTTAGCTGACATATAAATAAGATGCATTTTACTAGATAAATTTTTCCCGTTTCAAGCGCAACAAGCACACAATATTTTATCTGATCCCTTACCACACAAAATTTGCCCTACATTTTCGCGAAGACAAGGCAACCACTAATAAGAGAAAAATATTAAAATAAAAAAAATTTGTATGTATATTCCTAACAAATTTCAATTGTTTCCTTCCTCTAACAAACTATCGACCAAAAATGGTAAAAAAATTTGTATTGTCAATTGTTTTATTTTTGCTCATAAATCACGATCTCTTTGCTTCTATACTAAATGGTTCAGGCTGCAACTGCAGCACCAACCAAAAAAAAAACTTCCAGCCAAAACTAAATCTGTGCAATACCCTTGCTGAAGACCAGCGCCGAAAAACAACAGGTAAAAAAAAAGTATATATGCAATATAACATACAAGAAAATACACGTGTGTATTTTAGGTGCATTTCGGTGCAGCATGCAACAACAACACACAACACACAAAACGGGAAACCGACGACGACGACGACGACGGGAAAGAGAGCCCCGGAAATGTAGGGCCCCTGATGGCAATCTTTAAACAATAGAAGACGACGGTGGTGGTGAACAAGCAACTTTCACATTTGTGCATTTATGCTACTCTCGTCTTCGTCGTTGTTCCTCAAAAGATTTTCTTCTACAACGAATTTGATGTTTGCCACTGATATTTTATTGAAACGAAAACACAACAATGCACAAATGCAACAGTCACAGCAGCCACCAATATGAGCATTTCGCTGAATTGATCATAATATGCCGAGAGGTAATATTTGTATGGCAAAATGCATAAGTGGTTTTGGTTAAACATTTATGAGTGAAACAAATCGCTTCTAAATACCACAATAACCACAGACAATCGAACCAGTTGCTTGCATTGTATATATAGAAAGTTTTTTGTTGATATTCATGCAACTGACGACAATAAATTATTTGTCTCTCTTCCTAAGAAACTATGCAGAGGTCACCTGGGGCCATGTAACATTAATTAAGAAAACGGATTCATGGAAACGCGCGTCACTGTTGCAACAACAAAAACAAACCAAACAAAACTGACAAAAAAAAATTGTTGAAGAAAAATAATATAATAAAAATCGAAATGCCTTATTAAAACCACTTATCTAGTTGGACAGGCTAAGAAGTGGCAGTAATCTACCATCCCTTTTGGCATATGCTCGTACGCAATCCTTTCAGCTACGGAAGACCATAAGACAGACTTTTCAACTAGATATCGTCGTCGTCGTCAAAGAGAACAAAAAGAACAAATTGAAATGAAAACAAAACAAAAACAAAATAAAAAAAACAATAACCACGCACTAACACCACACAACAGTTGGTATACGGCCAGAAGGATATATAGTATAGGAATTTCTTAGTTGTCCCGAAAAGGAAGAAATAACACAACACGATAAGACAATGAAAATTGCAGTCCGGCAATCCATTTTTTGTTTCGACTTTTCTTACCTTGCGGACTGCCTGTGCAGCGCAGAGCATCCATCGTTCCACCTTGGACCACAAGAGATATTACGTTCAAAAACTTGATAATTTTTAAAATACAAAAAAAAAAATAAAAATAAAAAAATAAAAATAACAAAAACAAACGAATTAAATTCAAGTCCAAGCCCGAGTCTCGGAAGATACCAAAGTTCTTAAAGGTAACGATAAAATACCAGAATTGAGAATAGACCAAAGTGAATGAGAGAACAATAAACCTTGAACGATCTAGACGTGACGATATTAAAACGCACAATTGTATGCCATTTGTGTGCTGATCGAGTTTCGTTTTTGTCTGCTCTAAGAGAATTTTGTAATTTTTATGTTAAATATGGAAGGATTCTTTATAAAATTGGGTCTGTCAACTGATAGGTCAGATCAGGAAATTTACGAGAATGGTCTATGTCAAAATCAGCAATTTGGGAAATGACGGGTATGGGAAATGGCAGCTGCAACCTAATAATAATGATTGAAGATGGGAGTCGATAATGACTCGCTCATCGTACAAAGTTCGTCCTTTTTTGTTTCTTTTATAAGTTTGGATACAGGAATATATGGTAAAAGAAAATCAGTGTATGAACTGTCTGTGTCCTGTTATGATCGACACGAATCTGGAGCTGTCCTTCTTCAGGAAGTCGCATGATCTCTGATTGTTGTAGTCAGGCCAAGTCTACTTCTTTTTGCTGCCTAATATTAAAATCCTTTACCTGAAGCTTACTACTGAAAAGAAGTACTACTCGTAGTTCTCTCCTTGTGAAACACAGCGGCTTTTGTGCATTATCCACTGGTGGGTCTACAAGAATTGGTCCTAGTCTGGCCAATTAATATTCCTTTTCTTTAGGTTTGATGTTCCTGTGACCCGATACCCACTGAATAGTGAAGCTGTTACCTCCTAGCCAAGGAAGATAGCTCCTATTGACAGGTTTCGATCAGCTGGGATATTATATAGATCGTGTCTAGCATCTTGGGTATGTGATTACAGTATTACCTAGACTCATAGCTTTACATTTGTTTACATTGGTAGGACAACTTTGAGGTTCGCTAGCAGTTTCTCCAGGTAGACACTGACAGAATTGCGCTACTTGGACGTTTAACGAGACGGAGAAAACTCCATCGCCTGCATTGCACTCTAATTTGAACCAATTTGCGAATAGAACTGTTAAGCCGCATTTACATCCCAAAGTCAACGCGAAAGTGCACTTTGAAGCTCTTTTATCGCACAGAAATTTGTATGCTTTTTTCTCTGTTGCACGCAAGTTATGCAACTTGCGCGTTGACTTTGGGATGTAAATGCGGTTTTATAGTTCTTGTCAGGCTGGAGTTTTGCTCATTTCTCTCTGGTGTGGATCTAGATATCAAAACCTGGGCTCGAAATTGAGGTTCGATGTCATGTAGTCAGATGGCTCTAGTACCATTTCCAGTGGTTGAAAGCCCAATATAAGATCGTTTTTGCCCTCTCTGTTGAGCCTTCAGTTCAGCTTTGGATTCAAAATAAGAACCAAGTAATTAGTTGGTCGGAATAGCCTCAGTGCTTGACCAGCAGACTGAACTTGAGGATATTTGTTCTATTTGTGATCACTTCTGTCTTTCGATCGCTGATTGCGGACGTCAACTTTCCGGATACTATGATCACCATGTCTGCCTGTATAGGTGACTTCATTCGCCCTGTCGTTGTCTGGTGTTTTTAGAAATTTATCCAAAACCCTGAGACATAGTAGCGGCGAGAAGAGGCACAGAGGTGTGTTTTCCACGTCACATGGTCTTTACCACTCTGCTGTTCCCTAAGCTGCTGTGAATAATGTTAGTTTTCACCATGCGATCCACTTACTAAAACTATTGTGGATCACGCATTCTCTCCAGCAATACGTGGAAGGCCGTATGATGGTCCCGGGGGGGGGGGGGGGGGGTAATTGCGTAATTACCCCCCCCCCCCCTAAGGATTTTCGTTCGCTTATATATTTTTATTCTTACAAATTACCAATATTTCAAACAAACAAGTTAAGTGATGGTGAATATAGTCGGCGATCTCTGACGGTAAATTTTCCAAAACTGCTGGAGAGTCGTGGAAGGGACCGATACCCGAGACTCTCGGTAATATGGCACGCTATGGGTGATTCCACACGAGCGTACACACGACACGACCGCAAAGTGGTTTAGGAAGAAGAGGGTGAGAGAAGACGATGGAGAGGGCACACAAATTTGAACGATATTTTCAGCAGATTTTTGATCTGTGTTTGCTTGACAATCTGACCATTTTGTAAAAAAATCAAGATATCGGTTCTAAAATGGCGCCCGATTTTTGCATTTGTGTTTCCCGACAACGACATGGGTATCAAATGAAAAGGCATGACAGGTAGAATACAATTAGCGGTGTGGAGTTATTCGAAATTCAAAATGGCAAACAACACAAAATGGCGGAATACATATAATAGACCAAAAAGTAGAAAATAGAACCGTCAACTTTAAATTTTGCCCATACGTATAGTTTGCCTGACAATGCAATTCGACCATTTTGTAAAAAAATCAAGATGGCGGCTCCAAAACGGTGGCCGATTTTTTCAATTGTGTTCCCCGACCCACCGACATGGGCATCAAATGGAAGGACATGACAGGCATAATTCCTAATTCAAAATGGTTGATTACCTTTTTCTTCACAACCCCCTCAGTATGGGTATCAAATGAAAGGGTATGACGATTATAATACAAAATGGCGAAAGACATATTAATAGACTAAAAAGTAGAAAATAAATTTTATGTAATATATTTTATCAAATCAATATAAATAAATATATGGGCTCATTTACTTCGTTTGCCTATTGCATATAATTTAAGACAAGCGTTTTCAGGAGTAAACTCCAGTCACGCACGCGTCGGAGCTGACATGAACTTTTAATTTTTTTTTCATGTTGATTTTTTTGTATTTATGGAATAAAAAAAATATTTAAGTTTTTTTCTTCTTTAAAATTACCCCCCCCCCCTAAGCCAGTTGGCTGGAAACGCCCCTGACTGATGCCAATTCTTACTTCCTGCCATAACAGTCCGTTTGGGCTCTTGAAGCATGAGAGTAAAGAAGGAGGTACTATGTAGTCATTGAACTGGATAGCAGGCACAAGAAGCCAGATCCGTATGGGTATGCCCAATGTTCCGGTTCTGGTGAGTGCCTTCGACGGAATTTTTTAAAGATCCCGTGCCGCCAGGCCGAAGTAAGGGCTTTACAGGTCTTGTTGTTGTTGTGATCTGTCTCAAAGTTAAGTCTGAAGAGCAAACCACTAGGAAAATTGCCGAACTTGTTCAAGCTGTTTGCACTATAAATCCGAAGTAAAGGAGTGTAGCACAGTGGGACGTGTGGTGGCCACCATACTTTTGTACTTAATTCGTCATCGATACAAAATACCATATTAGCTATCAATTCTGGAAATATCGTATTTAAAGCAGCTATTGTAATTTCTGAGAATGTGGTCGTGTTCACAGCTTTAAATAGTATGGAGCTCTAGTAGTGGTCTTGATGTTTTTGTTGAGAATTTCTACTACTCTATAAAAACTTTTAAGATTTGCAATGAACCACGAAGTTTTTCTCACTGCTTACTTGGTATTTCTCTGTTAATGAACATCGCCGTCCTCCGTGGAGTACATTTCAGCATTTCATATCGCTCGCACTAACTTCGGTAGATTGCTTGGGATCGGCCTTTATGCCCAAGGATCGTCTTTTAAGAGAAAGAATTTGTTCATGATGCCGATCTTGGATTGCTGTCTTCTACAATTTTTTGTGTTTTGTTCCTTCATTCTCTAGACATTCTTTGAAATTTTCTCACCTCCTTCATACGGCGCAAGCAATAATTTGCACCGTTTTAGTAGATGATAAAGTACATATAAAAATATAAAAACAAAAAACAAAAAATGGTTTATATTATTCCAAAAAAATTATATATTTGCAACACCAAAAATACCAAAAACCTTATGCTACAAAAATCTAACATAAAACCTGACCTAACATCTCGTATTGCTCTCTCGATTAGCTACAGCCGCGACTACAGCAGCTCCCTGTCCGGAACCATCTTGTGATAACAACAAATCAAACTCTATATGTGGCTTAACAAATTTCCGGAGTTTAACCATCATAAGATCATGATAACGTGGATGAAGTCGATACACAGATCCATCAACAGCAACAGTTACATTTGTATAATTCATTTTATTGATTAAAACCGCAACAGCAATTGAGACCAAGCTCGCCGATCTTGTTGAAACTAATTCACAAATATATCTAACATTTGCACAATCTTCATCGGTGGCATGTGCTATATTTAAATACTCTAAAATATTTCTACAATTATCATAGTTTCCTCGTCTATCACTTTCGATTTGTGAAACATGTTTTGTTAGAAATTGTCCTTTTTGGAATAGTCTATTAGATCCTGTTCCATTGAATAAAAGTTTTAATTTCGTGAGTTTAACTAGAATAATACGAACTAATTCACCCATATACAATCCTGCTATCATTTTTTCATATACTTGTGATCCCGGATTTATACTTTCAATATCAAGTTGATGATCAAATTCAGTTCGCATAAAATCGATTTTACCATTTTCACCAAAAGCACCGCATTCGGTGTTAATAACAATATTTGGGTTTGTGTTATTTGGCACATCAAAAAGTTCAGCGTTTTCGACACGTTCAACATAACAAATATTGAATCCTGTTCCTACAATCAAGCCAACCTTACAGTTCTGATTTTTTCTTGCACAAGACATTAGTGTTCCAATTGTATCGTTGAGTATGGCACAAATTTTTATTTTGATATCGCCACGTTTTGCTATGGCATCTTTTAGTAGTTGAACAACGTCTTTGCCGATTACACCGGAACAGTTGAACTCCTTTGCCCATTTTACAAGTAGACCTTTGGTAAGTCCTAATTGCTGTAGAGGGAATGAGAAGGTGAAGCCTAATGGTAGTTCTTCTTTGTCCACTTTGATATCTTTCATGAATTCTGCTAAACATTCGGCAATGTAATCAAATAGTTGAGTGCCTGATCCTGTCATGATGTGTTGAGGAACGGCACATATTTTTGATTTCATTTCGAATTCATCTTTTCCTTTAAGCTGGATCAACAGAACCCGGAAATGTGTTCCTCCTAAATCAAGGGCGAGAGATTTTCCTTGTTCTTGACCAGTTGGAAGATCTTGAACGTAAGTGATGTAGGATTTTATGGTTGAGTCTTTGTGGGTAACTTTACTTAATCCACATTTTAGCTCACATAAAAAAACCTTTTCTAATCCAGATGTTTGTTCTTTGGTTAGTATTAAATTTTTACATTCTTTACGAATTTGCTTAGATTTTTCACTTAGATTTTGTAAATCACACGTTATATCCATATTTCAGCACAAATTTGTAAGAATTGTAGAATTGTAGAATTGTGAATTGTGTTTTACAATTTTTTTTTATTTTTTAAAGAAACTCTTAACACTGTTTAAAAATTAAATAAACTCATTAAAAAATGCTTCACAAAATTATTTTGTTGTAGTTTTTAATATATTTAAAACTAAATTCCGTGTCTGCTTTGAACTGTAAATTGTAAAGTACTGACTGCAAAACTTCATAACCAAATGTGATTTTTCGCAATCTGCAAAAAAAGCTTCTAGATTTACGTAAACTCATCATTTGTAAAGAGATAAATTTTTTAAAACAAAAACTCAAACAAAGTAGTTTTATTTTGCAAAAAAAAACAGATAACAATTTTAGCCTTTACTTTAACTGATAATAAAAAGAAAACAACAAAAAAACAGGTGCAATTTTTTTTCAAACCGATTTTCTTTAATATATTTACGGGGATTAACAATGACTACCGCCATGCAAATATTTGAAATAACACAAACTGATGTTTTCCCCCGAAAGATACTGCAATAATTTAAGATAAAATTGTGGGCGGTAATCGTATTACGTTGGTAAGATAAAACCAAGTCAATGCACAGAATGATATGTGATACAAGAGATTGATTGTGGGAAATTGTGATAAGACATTTTAGTAAGAAAAATAATTAATTTTATAGTTATCAAGTATTTTTTTTTATCATTTACTTTGATAATATAATTCCGGTTAAATTTTGTAAGTGCAGTATTTTTCTGCGATATCATTATCAATATTTTTAAAGTGTTATCTAAAGCTATCTTCAAAATTATCTGTTATAATTCTATAGAATTGAAATTGTTTTTATTGAATATTGTTATAACGACGCCTAATGTTGGTCAGTAGGTGCGCAGGCTTGGTGCTAACAGTCCTAATAATTATTTTACTTCTGTTATATGATATATTCTGCTCACAACAGAAAAAGCGTTCGAACTTTGATATGTGAATCAACAGTTCTATTGACCAACCTTTATTAGATCGATTGTGGAATGTCGCATTGGAACATGTTATTGGGTCTCTTTTCGCAGGGGCGGCGGAGCGCGTGGGGATGGAAGGAAAAGTGCACATGCACTTTCGTTTTGGGTGGGGAAATCCACACCCAAAATATTTCATGAACATCAAATAACCCAGAACTTTGGAGGGCCGTCTTTGTCGCTGTCGACCGACTCTAATAGCCTAAGCTTTTTAAACACCACCCAACTAGCATTTAAAAAAGGATTGCCTCAGGGGCATGCCGAAAAAGAAGATTTCGCCGTAGGTCCCTCATGAGGACCCCATTTGATAAAAGAGGGGCATGCCGAAATAGAGCTTTCCCCTTAGTTTGCTCATGAACACCATTCCAAAAGAACCAACGATACTGAAGTGAGGTATGCATTATCACTTTCTCCATAAAGACCCATCTAGTGTTGGGTAGGACATGATTATAAAATGAGTTTGTAAGAGGTGCTTCTTTTTTCTTTTGAGCCAGTAAAATGTCATACATTAAATGAGGCGAGATGCTATTGTAATGCCAAAATGACAAAGACAAGCAAATTAAAAAAAGAAAGAAAATAAATACCAATGAAGAGCTTTTTTGCGAGTTTAATTCTAATATGCATTGAACTTGCTTAGAAAGTACCTACATAAGTAAGAAATCTATGCCTCCACAATGTATATTTATATTTAGCAATCCCACATTTCCTAATTTCAAGTTGAAAATTTTGCTACCGTAAAAGAAGTAAAAAATGTCTCTCCAGTACGTATTTACAATCTCGCCTCATCTCATTTCATGTTGGAAATTTTACTTCTTCAAAAAAAGTAAGAAATATATCTTCAGTACAAAAATTTAAAAAAATTGAGGTCTCAGTACCATTTACCATAGTCTAAGGGGCAAATGTACTGCCTCATGTAAAGGTGAAATCCCAATGTACGCTTGCTTGCTTGAACTGGCTTGAACTTGGTGAGCTTTTCAGAGCTTTTCAGATTTTATATGTGAAACTTGTGCCTTAGTCACTTGGGCATTTGGTTTTGCCTCTTAACAAAGTATTAGGTTAGGTTGAAATGGTTGCTCCCCCACTAGGGAGCCCACTTAGGCACACCATTGGGCCTATTGTGATGTAACAAAGTATTGCTTTATTTAATATGTCAAAGCAAAGCAAAGCACCAAGCCTAGGGTACATTGGGATTTCACCTTTAGTCTGGCTCAACTCTAATCCCAACATCTGCTTTACGCATTCGAAAAGCTTTTTTAAAAGCTTTAAAGTAATACCCTTAAGCTTTAGTTTTACTCATACAAAGCTTTAGTTTTTAATAGAGTTACCCTTCTAGCGCAGAAGGTGCACCTCTCAGCTGGGCTGAGAAACGTTTACCACTGCTCAGTGGCTCAGCTAAGACATGCAGACAGAAAGCACAATGCAACATATAAGAGCACGAGACATCAAACAGAGAAGCGTGCAAAAACATAGAAAAAGTGGGGGACACAGGAAGCCACGCCACATTAAAAAGATACCTTTTTAGGACATCTACACTAGTTTGCATGCTTTGTTGTTGTATTGAAGGGTGTCGTTTAGCATACTCAATAGACCGGTTCTGGTTCCAGGTTAAGCAACTTTGTACGTGATTAGTACGCAGCTGGGGAACTGCATTGGTAAAACGACACTCGCGTTTAGAAATATAAAGCTTTCGAACACCGCCGCAGTTATTACTCACATATCCACTCCGATTCTCAAATTTTTCGGTCCTTTTTTTCCACTCGGCATCGGGTAACAATGTTTTTTGCTCAAGGTGACCAAATGGAGTATTCCTTTTGACGAGGCATGAATGAGGCAAGTCGTTAGATGCCCTGTGTAGGCCTTATAGGGCAATTCAAATGGCGTCCACATGAGGCAGTGGGGATAGCCTCATAGGGGCCCTATCTGCACCCCCAAAAAGGTAATTTTTACATTTGAAGGGTTATCTGGTCACGTGCTCCCCACCCACAATGATTATACTCCGCCGCCCCTGTCTTTTCGTCCACCTGACTAAGATTACCTCAGTCAGAATTCGGTAGCAGCCTAACTGCTTCTTTACTTCAATTCTAATTGTTATAAAGAGTAGTCCTGCCTCATGTCTTGTAAATAATAGAGTACCATGATAGCAGCCTTCCTTCTCGGCCAGCCCTGCCGAAGAGTAACATACAATAACTGGTCAACTCGAATTCCTCTACTTTCAGTTGACTGGCGTCCACTTCAAGGGCTCTCATTCTTTTCAGTTGACAGTTGATACTTCCGCGTACTTTTGTTAAGGTATCCGAAACGCCGAGGCTGCCGCAGTCTTCACTATATAAAGGTCCAACTCGTCACTTCAATTTTTGCTGTGTCTGTGGTGACCATCGCTATATCTCTTGCAAACTATATTTTCGACTACAGCTTGCTGTATGATATTGCTGATAGAACCGTCGACAGTACAAAGGGACATTACCTCCAAGCGCAAGTCTTTCAAATAAAAAAACAGTTCCGCGTAATTCGAAACCCCGCCACATAATGGCCGGTCTCCTCTAGCGCATAAAGCGCCCGACTATATATAAATAGACTCCACTCGACTGTGGAACAATTCTCCGCAATCAGTATCTTGAAACGTTCAACATCGTAGAATTTAAAAGCAAAGTTCTTCCTTCCCAAACTGATCCTAATCCTTCAAACAAATATTTGACATTGCACCAGGACTTCAACGGTATGACGGATTGGTACTACAAAGGGTTCCCTTCTTCTTTTAACAGTGGTCTTATCTGGAGGAGCATTTACAATGCATTCCTTAACTATTTTGCATATATTAGGCATCCAGACCTCCAATAAGTGCTAAGTGCGTACAAGATGTAGAAACATGGGGTTAAGCAAAGAGGCGTGTTTTTTCTTAATCTATTTCAAAGTTCGTTTTTTAAAATAAAGTGTTTTTGGAATTTTTGTCTACTTGTCAGTTTGATCAGTAGTTAGTTCGATCGCCTCCAGGGTCTCACTAATCAGTAAAGTTTCGAACAATACTAGATTACAAACCAGAGATGGGCTACTTCATCTGCTTCAGGGTGACCAGCGATGAAATTTTAGATAAGTTGAAGTTGCCATCGAGCCATTACGCGCATTCTGCATCAGAACCACTCCTTATTTGTAGGGAAAGTAATCCATGTAAGCTTCATCTTTATGAGAAAGAAACTATAAGTTTTAACGATGCCATCTCGTATGCCAATGAATTGACAATTCTACAAAGAAAACTAAAGCAAAATCATCATCCAAGATCCAACTTTCACCGGTAATCACCAACGCACCTTAAATTCCCTTTTATTGACGCTGCATACCAAAAAATCACCGCCAGTCTGTGAGTTTCCTTTCGAAAGAAAGAAAATTCCGAAAATCCGTCAATTCCCCTGCAGAGTGCGTCGTTGTCGTTGTCGTCAATCATCCGATTAGCATGCGCCCATTTTAGGAAGTCTCATGCTCATTGCAAGCGCGCTCGATTATTAGCGCTGGGGAAAACTAGCTTTGATCGTTCCCACCTGGCCACTGCTATATTGGGTGAAATATTTGCCCGTTTCAAGTAAATGACTTAATTAAATGGCATCGAGGCTATTAATTATTTTATTCTATAAACAGCTCTCAGCTATAATTATAATATGGGTATACCTGCGGTGAGTCTGAGTGTGTCTCGTAGCAGAGACTGCTCCAAGCTCCACTCCCCTGGCGGTAAGTATAAGTTGGCGGGTATATGCACACCTCAATAGGGAAGAATGTATTTTTGCCCCCCAAGTCTTAAAGGCAGCTCTAAATCCGCATCTAGCATCTAGCATGATCTAGTAAATATCATGAAGTCTGCTGAACAAGAAGTTGTCTGGCCAAGTTTCGAGGCTAGTCTTGCTGCATGCATATACAATTCAATCAGAGAATCTGAGCCACACAGCAAAATTTTTCATCTTTCACAATAATTGCAGTCGCGAGGAGGTGGAGATCATGTCTGGCAAAATTTATAATTTACTGCAGATGGTCGACTTCTTTCAATTAGTCTACTTGTGGCGCATATGCAGATTACCGCGAAGGCAGTAGGTTCCCATTTTAGTAATGTTTTTCCGGGGACTCATGTAATCCGCCCAAGGGTTTCGCTAGTTGGGAATTCATCTAGCTTTTATAAACTTGAACTTCTATATGGCATACCACGTAAAGACACTACAAATGAACAGAGAGAGACTTGTGCGGACAAACTATGGACACTTGGAAATGATATCATGACATGCATCATGATTCCAATATGATTATGTTTCTGAGATTATCCGAAGGGGGTTACACATGTTCTTGTTCACGAATTAATTAAATCTCTGCTCGTTTTTCGCAGCGGGAGAGGGAGATATATATATAAATATATATATATTGATTTGTTGCTCTTTTTTTAAAATACATTCAGCCGCTGACGGTGCTGAATGGACCACAAACGGACGGCGAGGGACTTTCAATTAATCTCCGGCCTCTGGTAAAAACGTGTCGCTCTGTGTCTTTCATCGGGTTTATAATTACCTGAAACTCCAGTTTAAATTAGCCAAGAACGGTGTTGGCAGTGGTTTATGAGACCCAAGGCTATAATTTAGGTTTGTAACCTAACAAATTTAAAAGCCAATCTTTTGAGCAATTTTATGCTTGTGGCAACTTGTCAACGCGTGCTTTTTGATATATTGGTCTTTAGCAGTGCTTAGTGCTTGGCCTCTATCGAAAGGATTGACACCGAATATTTTATTAGTGTGGCGCTACAAAGGATATTGGTTACACCTCGGTTAAGAGGTGTTAATATCATTATTCGATGGAGATAACTAATAGATTTTTTTTGTTATATGTGTCGATCGGAAATTAATGAGTCATAGTTGAAGTTATCTTTTATCTGACTTTAAAAGATACTTTAAAAACATTTCGAAATAAATTCTTATAAGTTTACCAAGCCTATACTTCGGTTAGAAATTATTGTAAATGGATATTACGATCTACAATTGGCAACCTTATTGTGTAGTTCGTTTTGAGAACCTAATTTTTAAAGGAAGGGCTTAGGGTCTAATCAAAATTTAGATAGAATATGATCGAATCCGGACTGAAATTTAAATTCAATCACGGTTTTGGCGGTGGAAATTTCTATTATTTGAAGTAAGGCGAGAAGCTTACCGGGAGCTTCAGCACTCTGCACGTTCAAAGTAGTATATTTACACCGGTCCCACAGGTGGCGCTCACCCACAGCCAAGACCAGATCCATACCCGAGTTCACAACCGATGACGTCACTGGTTCAGAACCGGTGCAGCTATACTACTGTTCCATATGCGAATAACAGAATGATAACTACCAACTTTTTTAATATCTTCAGCCTACCTTCCGCATGAGAAAGTGAGAAACTGGTGAGAAAATCCGGTGATATAAGAACTTTTAGTTACTTACAACGCCAATGGACCCGATATGGTGTGAAACAGGGGTTACAAAACCAAGGAGGAGAGGTGAATTTGTGATCATCAACAATCTAGTTATTGCGAACAGAGGACCTGAACCCTCCTTTGTCGATGCTAGATGAAGAAAACGCATAGTAGTCACTCACTGCAGCAGTCGGATATTGAAAAGGCTATCCAAGTGATAAATTGGACAGCAATATCATATTGCAAGATCATTTCATTTGAGGTAGCCTTTGGGTCGCCACAAAAAAGACCTAAAGTAAATCTTCGCAGCCCAGATGTATCAAAATACACTGAAAAACATGGGTTTGAACTTTTGAGAAGGTACCAAAGGCACCAAAGAACATGAGATGAGGAGACAACCACCATATGCCAGTTGCATGCCCTACAAACATAGATAGAGAAAGATTTCGCCTTCGTATGCCAGTAACCTCGAAACTCCGTTTGGTGGGGGCTCTAGAGAACTGAAGAAGGAACAGGCAATAAGGTATGACGGCAGAGGAGTATTTAAAGGAAACGAAAAAATTAAGAAAACTCTACGTTGACAAAGAAAGTAAACGAACTTTTACACGAAAATGAAGAGCATATCGGACGCCAGAAGGTTAGGTTTAGGTCTCTGGGCTGTCTCTAATATCACCAGAGACCCAATTAGCGCTTTGGCGCACTGTTTAGTCACCACGACCTAGTGTACCTAAGATTAGGTTTTTTTTTTATGTGGAAGACTAGAGCTCAGGGAAAGCCCTTTGTACTGTCGACAATCTATTTTCTTCGTATAGAGTGTAATGTCAAACAGCAAGCTCTAGTCGATAGATAGTGAGAAGTAGGAAGGAACTGCCACAACCACCTAACCCCAAACATTTCTATCGCGACTCTGGCATCGGGGCAATGAGAAACAACTCGCTGGAGTGTTATGCCTCCTGAAACGAGTTGAATCACATCAACCAACCGATGACATGCGCTTGGTGGAGCGGGGCAATGCTAGCGGAAGGCTATGACAGGGGGAATGAGGAATGTAAGGAGGGAAGAAGAAATAAGTTGGGAAAGGCGAAGGACCGTGGGGCTCTGCCGGGATTCGAACCCGGGACCTCTGGGATCGTAGCCAGGCGCCGTACTCCCTAGACTACCGAGGCCCCCCGAGGTGGTTGTTTAACCGACTCTGGTGGACATCTAAAGCCAGCAGCGACTTCCAGAGAGTAACTGCCTACTGTACGCTGCCTGGCTTTAACTAATCTCGGGCATTTACACAGGAAGTGAACAAATGTTTCCGTGTCCTACGTATCCTCGCAGCTAAGGCAATAAAGCCAATTTTATAGGTTAACTACGGAGAAAAAGGTAGTTGAAGTTGGTATGATGGAACCGTCACTTTTATAATTTTAGATAGGTGGGAGTATTCTGTGGACATTCGTACCTTACCCAAATATAGGGTGACATGTAAAACTCCAACAAAAAAATTTCACGGGCCCTAGCGGCTAAACCGTTGCGATCCATCCCCCTCCCCCCGCCCTCCACCCTCACTTATACAATTTTTCGTTTGTCGAACCAAAACCTATCAACATCATTCTTAGAACGTATGGAATTTAGTAAGGATATAATATTTCTTATGCATATTATTCTGGTTCATCATCGAACTATATCTTTAACCGAGAGTCAAGGGCAACCCGCCATCGGAGGTACTTTTTAAAATGCTTAAATACCAAATGTTATAAAATATGAGAATATTTAGGTTTGGCAATGCTGTTCGATCATTTTCGAAAATCATTTGATTGACATTTTGACTGTTTCAGTTGTTGGCAGTTACTGATAGTATTATTAATAGTGCTGTCAGATTTCATATTCAATACCTTGGATTTCGTAATTTTTCACATGGCAAACGAGGTGCAAAATCATTATCTTAGTCCCAACCCTAGATTTTGTCTGAGATAATCTTGGTTGATATTTCTGACAAAACTACAATTGAGGGTTGTTGTTGGTTGGTTCGTTGAAGTTTATGGCACTTACACTTTGTTTTGTCGAACTATTTGAAGTAAATAATTTTGTCCTACAGTACTTTGATGTGTCTCCCTGACGGTATACACTGTGCTCCCTAAAATATTGGCTATTTTTCTGCAGTTTTGTCATCTTATTGATGACGCATAAGCTATAATCCATCATATAGATTGCTAAGACATTAAAATACATTTTCAGTGTTGAAAGAATTTTTAATTTTTTAAACATTCGAACAGGCGTTACTTTTTATAATATTATTTGTTCAGATTTTCAATAAAACTAATTTTTTTTGTTCAATTATTTCTTTCAGGTGAGTGACTCCCAACATACATATTTGTAAAATTACGTAAGTGCTCTAGTTATATTCAAATAAAATTAACGCAAATACCTTTTAAAATGTTCATTCCTGATACAAAACACTAAAATCCATGTTACACACAATGCGCAAAAATCCATACAACATGCATTCTAAGCAATTTTCAAGTATGTTTTATGCGAAAAAGTTACCAATTTACAATTTTTATAGCGAAATTATCACCTTTTTTCATTGTCACCGCATTTTCTTAACTACTATTTCTAATTTGAATAAAAGCCAATACCCTGAGGCGCAGGGTGTCTTATGCGACAACTATGTATGAATATATAGGCATGGCAGAAATCTCGTACTTTAAAACCATAGGATATAGTATGTGCGAAAACAAAAAAAAAATAAAAATAAATAAAAGCACACCAGCCACAAATGTAACTCTTGTAATGGCTGTCCTGTCTCTGTATGTACAATTGTGTATGCCTACATAGACATGTCGAATTTCCTTTCTGGTTGCCCCGGATAATACCACGTAAAACTAACTCGAAAGACATGTGACATGACTCGCAACATATTCGTTTGATATGTTGAAATGTGAAAAGTAATTCATTTGGCGGACAATGATCTCTCTCTCTCTCTACGCCAGTAGGAAATTCCTCAAAGGTTTTGAAAATTTTAAAGCATAAAAATATATTTCCACGTTGATGATCGGATAGGATTGATTTCTCACCATATTTCACGATATCGTCAGAATTAATAGGATTGATGTACATGGGTACATCTAATCATCTAGATTGATGCTGGGTCTATGCGAGAAACCGTAAACAATAGAGTTCGATCTTCGATCGCATCACCATTTCGGTACTAGAACCAACATGATCAGCAAGATGATCCTCGTTAGGAAATCCGAGCATAACTGAAATCTGTCTACGGTACTGATGAACATTCGCGTCAACATAGCGACAGCAAATGTAGGTTGGATATGCTCGGCAATGGCTCTATATGCAGAGTAAAATCTGTATAGGCTTGTTACTAAGCCACGCGGAAAACTCTTCCGTGTTTTGGTCAATGTCTTTATTTGTTGACAACTTTCAAATTAACTAGTTATCATCGTGTGGCTGTTCTGCATCGTTTTGCGTTTGCATTCTTGTGTTGCGCTTTTTCCCTCAAAACAAAGTCCATACCTCACCTGGACTCACCTTGGTAAGGAGAAGATATTTTCTTTCGATTCAATTACGTGCACCGCGAGTCTTGCATGCGTGGTATGTATTATATGCTTGCATGTGTATGTGATTGTATGATCTAAGAATTTCAATTAATCGCGCACCAACACATACTAAAGAAACAAGCCATAGTCAAGGCCAGGTTATTCGATTTCCTTTTTAGTGTTAACCTTTAAACCTCTTTCCGAGGGAAAGAATGATGTAATTACAGTCCGATTATCGAATTCAATTTACCACATTATAAACCTGGACCGTTTCGCTTCTCTTATTTTTTTTTTATTTTATTTTTCTTATTTTTGTGTGTATATTTTTTTTTTTTATGGTGGCACAATTTTCCATGGATAACGAGACATTCACCTTCTCTTTGGATATATATTTTTCCCTCTACATCCGCGTGCTCGCCTTCTCTATGTCCATCATCAATGCGGCGATGCTGGGTAGTCTAAGTCCAGTCCAGGTGCCCGTGGCCGAGTTACCTGTGGCCGACGTTTTCTTAAACTAAAGGCGTGACATATCACAAAAAGTTTTAGGTTCACCTAGACTAGACTATCGTTGCCTTGGTGCCTAGGTAACTTAACTGTACTTGAGCTGTATCCAAGCATATCGAAAATTGTAATTTCGTACTCGACATACACAATTCACATTACCCACCCAAAAAAAAAAAATTGAGAATTCTATGAGAAAAGAAATTTTTCTTGCATGGTCATCAACGGGGAAGACCAAAAGGTGACGCAGTGTATGGTGGGCTTCTAGGAGATAGTTTGGGAATTTTCGGGCGTTTAAGCTCTTTTTTAATTAATTACTTCTTAATTTTGTAATTTTTTTTTGGTCTAGTCAACCATACTCAAATGTAGCATAGTTTTTTTTGTATTTAACCTTTTGCCAAACTGAAAATTGTTGGGCGATTTTTGCATTATTTATCAATAGAGGTGCGGTTGGAAACACGGGTTACACTATCTGGCGAAGTACTTTGTTGTTATTTACGAACAGTATGAATATCTGAACGGGTCCGATGCCAGGTAGAATTATAGCTTCAAAAGTGTAAAGAAATTACCTTTATTAATGCGAAATTACTACGAAATTGTTAATTATGCTATGTGAATAAAGAGAACTTTCCTAGCCTTATTGGGGTCATATTCTTTCAAAAAAAGTTTTTAGTTTATAGAATATTGCAAACTTTGTTGATTACATTAAACTTTTCTGAACAAAAGTGATTGATTTTCTTACCAAATCTTTTCACACACCTAACCTTAACTCTTTAGTATGGCCCATAATAGACGAGGACTTATGCATCCAGACGCAAAAGCTCGTCTGGTAAGGAGTGTGTCTGAGGGGTTGGGGGACGGGAGGGCGTTAAAAATGGAGAGAGCAGAAGTGTTTTAATGTTTCCTAGTTGGGAGTTTAAAGTAAAATTATCACAAAGCTAAACATCAAATCGTGTACTTACACAAAAGCTGCTTTGCAAGCATGCAGTGTTTCGATAATGCATCCGTCCATTATCTATAACTGGCCATAGAGCTTCAAAAATGGGTGCGGAGTATTCTAGTATAAAATTTGGTTTCATATTTTTCCGAAGAATGCATGTACTTGAAAATTAACTTGCTCTTGATGTGTTTTAGTCCCTGTGATATTGGTGCAACTTTGTCAAACTTATCAAATTCTCATGGCCTAACCTAATCGACATGTCAAGCTCATCTGCAAGTTCTCGGAGTACTCTGACAATTAGACGAATGTTGCTCGCACCAAATCCTTCATTTTCCAAATGTCAGTGATTAATTTAGATCGAAAGCCTTTATGGTCGCGAGCCATCTTCAATTAACCACCAATGACCACTTTTGAATTGGGTAAAAAATTCTTGACCTTTAGTTGGAAAAAAGACCATGACCTCTGAAAGATTGCTTCAATTTTCAAACAGTTCGGAATATTTTTCTAAGTTGTATGCAAAATTGCACGTAGCTTCGTTGCTCCCGTAAAATTCAATTCCCTAAACAGGCTGAATAGGTTGCACCCAAATAGCTGGCTGTAACTCTGATGGTAAATAAGATTTAAAGGATATGAAAAAAGTTGGTTACTCAGAAGATTATGATAATTTTAGTATCCAAGTTTTTAATGAAAGAAGTTCGTTTTGTTTTTTGAAAGGTGCTCTGTATCTGATATTCTGAGAAAGGACTAGGATCGCCTTCTCGTGAATCTTTTACGCTATCATCATGCCCCATTATACTACTTTATACTTCTGACTTGTAGACTAAACTGCTTAAACAGATTCACCAGTTTCCTAAGTGGTTTGCGCTCAGACTCGACTGTTCGAGCTAGGACGTGATAAATAACAAGACCTTGGATTTCATATAGCGCGAGGCAGTGAATTAAAAGAACACGTTTATTCTCCTCGAGACCAAGACTGTAGATGGGCTCCTCTATATTTTCTATCCATACCGTTTGCAGTTGGCTAAAACACGTAAGGACCCCATAGCTAGCTAAGTCAGTGGCCATGTTCACCAAGCTGGAGGACGTATCAGTAGTCTGTTCCGGATCAATAATAATACAGTGTTGGAGTCAAGCAGGCCTCTCTATTACCTTCGAAGCCTACAGGGACCAGGATATAAGCCAGTATAACTTAATTGCGAATAACCACTCATCAACGCTAGATTGGAAGTTCCAGAGTAGTTTTATTAGTCTTATCATCCACAGCGGTTTGCACGTCCAGCTTATCAGATTACTCGTGTTTTCGTTCTAATGGAGTTCGGCACGTAAAGTGAAGCCTAAGTATTTGGCTTCTCACGAAAAACCTAAATGTCCTGCAAGGAACGGTTCTGTCAATTCTAGTAGGGGTCAATTCCCAATTTATTGTACTGAAACTGTTTTGTCAGGACTGACACTGATGCGTGCGCCACTGGCACTTCATTGCATCCCCAGTTGATCTATGTTTACCATTGTCAGTTTGTAATCGAAAAGCCCCTCTTTAATGCACTCATTATACAAAAAATTGGGTTACTCCTTTACCTTTCCGTCAATTCGTACAAAAGCTGAAATTGGTTTATCGTTTCCGCATTTGTATCGTTCCGATTTTTTGTATAATCTGGTAAAAAGAATTTAATTTTTGTAGTAGGTAGTACCTCAAATTCACAATTTTGATTGAAAAAGTTTTGGCCATTGAGTAGCTCTAGACCTTCATATACCTACAGCTAGGAATCACAAAAGCGTTATATAACTTCTCCCTGCCGATATCCGTTTGTTATAGTATGACCCACAGAGCCCTCAAGATTAGTGATCGTATCTTTGTAAGTTTTTAAAATAAAATCGATTCATTCCCAAAAAGTGCTACTATACTTAGATCTCATCTAATTTGAGCCTAATTTGAGTCGAAGGCTCCATCAATATCTAACATTTCCGCCAGCGCCTGTCATCCTGTCAGTAAGGAACTTTCTAGGTTCAGGACTAGTTTTTGAAGCTTGGGTTCTTGGTCATTTATTTCTTGTTATATTTATGGTCTCTACACATTCGACATACCACTACCTTCTATAAGTACTTTTTCCATGGTACTAATTGCAAACGCGAACCTTTTTAAATTATTAAAACTGGTCGGAAGGACCAACCATTAATTTTATATTAACGTTTGCAGCTCTTCGGTAGAAGTGCTGCAGAAATGTCACGCTAATTCAAGAGGCGCTATTCTTTTAAGTCTCCCAGCGGAACTATATTTAGGAGAGGAGCTCTATGTTTTCCTTTCCCGCGTTTCTTTTTATTATTATTATTACTAGAATATTATTATGGATTATTAAAAGAGGCAGGAAGGCCTGAAGGCACACCCGACCAAGATAAGAGCACACGGACTATAGATCGAAAAGGCGCTGAGTCGTGAGGATACTTCAATTGAGTCAGTGGTGTCTAGAGATCTGAGGATTCTAAAAAGAGGACTATTATGGTTCTGACGGGGTTCTAGTAAGGCTGAAAGTGCGGGAAATTCATCAAAATGTTTGCAAGTTTTAAGCATTCAGTTAAAACATATCTGACTGTGAGGGGTGGCGTATTAGGGCAATTGTTGCTGGTGCGGGGAGAAAATTTAGTAAAAAGATGTCCATAGGAGAAAAATGTATGACCGAGCCTGATCCTACAGAGCACACGTGCCTTAGGTCTGGGACGATCTGGATTATAATGGGCCCGGGATGGTGATTGTGTATGAAAACGAAAGAAGGAAGGGGAAGTATTCCATTTTGAAAGTGCTTCCGAGTGAAGGGCGTTAAGTGCATAAAGGCAGGATTCTGAAGGAAGTGTGATGAGTGAGTGATTATCGGAGAAAGGGACATTTTTGGCCAAGCTAGCGTTCCTTTTTATTTCATTTATAACGAAAGGCCAAGATCTGCGTGTAAGTCGTACTTGCGCACATACCAGGAAGCATTTACCACATTCCTCAAGGCTTGCAAGTCAATGCATTTCACCCACGATGCGTAATCCGTCTGTAATTGACTAATGGAAAAATTAGATGTTGTAAATCTGGCCACTGCCTTCTGACCTAACAAAATAGTATTCATCTTTGTTCACATTATCCAGTTTAGATCTATTTCCTCTACGGATATAGTGCATAACCACATTATGGGAATTTAGTTTTTGTCCATTTCTTTTTGGACATCCATAGCACCCAATTTACACCTGCCCAAAAAAAAATATGTCCTCATTTCGCCTCAAATTTCGGATCTCTTCGTACACTTCAAAAATTTGCATTGTGTTCAACGAATTCCAAGATTCTTTTTTTCCCTTCGCTCCATCAAGACAACCCAAAAATCCATCGGGAATTTTCGTTTTTGAATAATTTCCATTTTATCGAATTAAAAATTCAGTATTTATCATATTCTGGGCAACCTGAGCCAGCATGAGGCTGACTTATGCCGGCAGAATGCAACGGCACCGATACTAACCAGAAGCTGCCCAGAAATTCAAATCGGGCCAAGAGTGATTTTTATCCATAACTTTGCCGCCTTATGTGTTCGTGATTAGTGTAATCTTTTCGGGCAGTTATCTCTGCATATTGATAACTCTTGGCCCAGGACTTAAGCGCTGTACTAAATCTAAGCCCGAGTGTTGGTTTAACCGGAGAAAATTTTTTAATTTGTCAAATTCTAATCGGAATTAATTATTTCCTGTGGATTTGTAGTTTTTTTCTTGTCCCTTTTTAATATTTGTGTTAATCTACAGTCCAAAAAGGTTTTAGTCGAAAAGACGGGGAGGTCAGAAAAGTTACAATGGTTGTGGGTTTTCTCGATAAAAGTTTAGATATATAAAACCTCACAGGTATTTTATGCGTGTATATATGCTTTTAATGCTGGGAGCACAGGTGATGCATGGTTTAAATGTGGTCATAAAACAGCATAGAAAAATGTTTAGAGTATAAGCCGTCGTTTGCGGTGTGATGAAGACGAACGCTCTTTCACAGTAACAACAACAACAACAACAAAAAATAACACCCAAAACCCGATCGATATAACTTAATTAAAAGTGGCCTCTCACCAGATTACACGTGGGATAAATGGATAAATACTTGAAATACTCACGTTTAATAGTCAAACCCGCAGGCGGGGAAATTGTTTCGTTTAAATCAACAGGGGGGACCCAATTTACCAGGCCAGGCTGAGAGATGCTTATTTCAACGGTTTTTTTTTCGCCCGTCGTAAACGCATTGACATATAGGAAAAGCCTCTATTCAGAAAGTAAGTGGCTGAATCGGTATTACGACAGGTGTTATAGATGCTTTTAATGAGAAAATAATTATTCGCAGTTTGCTTTAGTTTTTAGATCTTGATTATAATTTTTACGAGGATCATCAACACACAAAAAAAGAGAAAATACTTTCCCTTGAGGCGAATTGTATCCATTTTGTCCGGTATGAATTGGCAAAAAAATATTAGACAACGATTATCGCCTGTTATGAGGCATTTTTCCGTGTTATTTTTAATCACAATCGAAAAAAAAATTGTGGCGTGGGTCTTTATATAAAAAGTGACTGTGAACTTACTTCTGTGATTGTTAAAAGAGAGTTTAACCACTTATACTTAAGTGAGTTTTGTACGGAGATGACCTCAAAAGGTTCCGTATGGATTGAAGATATCGACTTTATTCCCACTCATATAGGTCGAACATATTTGTTACGCATTTATGGCGTAAATCATTTAAAAACTCAATGAACTCCTTGTAATCGACATAACGAAAATAACGCAAACCACTTTGGGGAAAATTTTTGCAAAGTAGAAAGTGTTTATACTCATACTTTTTTTAGAAATTCAAAGTCTAATCAGGAAGTCTCAATGCAAAGCATATTGCCTCAGTATATGTATACAAGATAAGCCGTGTTTAAAGGCAGTAAATATCAACGCGGATAATCCTTATTTAAAATTTTATCATACATACATATGTAGATTCCACTGAATAAAATTCAGCATTGCATTTACGAGAATAATTTTAGCACATATTTCCTATATATATGCAAAATTTTGAAAACCTGGATTTTTCGAAACTCAAATATATGACAGAGGTTTTTCTATTAAATTACAACTATTCTGTGGTTTAAGATATGGAGACTTGGTTTCTTAAATGAGTAAATATTTAGAATTGGGGCTCCAGAGTAAAATGGCTCCAACAAATTTTTGAGGAGTTTAAGGTGACTTTTTTTGAGTGCCCCAATAGTAATTTCAAGGCGGGGGAGACATATTTTTCTTATTACAACAGGCGCGGGGTTTAGAATTGGGGGCAATCTACGATTTCTGTGGCTCCGCAGTTTGACGAAGGATATTGAAGACCAATTCATAACCCCCCCCCCCACGACCGTTGTAATGAGAAAAATATACCTCCCCCACCGCCTTCAAATTACTATTGGGGTACCACAAAATTTTTTTTGAGCCATTTTACTCTGGAGCCCTAAGGCTGATTGCAGTCAAAGCTCCAATTTAATTTTAAAGGCGAAGTCTCTGGGGGCTTTCTTTGCGGTCGGAGTAACACGGCCCTAATTCTAAACATTTACCCTTGAATGCTTTTGATAACTCTTACCACGCTTAGCTATTAATCCCAAGTATTTTTTAAAAATTAAACCATTTTATATGGAAATCTAAACAAAATATGGAACTAAAATGCTGTTTATGCATTAGAAATTAAAATATTTTTGAAGTTATACTTCTTTAGGCGCGTTTTTAAAAATCTTATGAGAGTGAATTTTTAGGAATATGCGAGACGCAACTCGAAACGCAACAGAGAATATAGGCGAACGGGTATGGAGGGCAAGCATTTCAACTCCCATTCTTTAGCTGATGTCTGTTCACGATGTCGATAGGTGAGGAGTTTTTATCCTGAGGCTATGGAGGGAAATAAATTTCTTGTACGATTCATCAGCTAAGCGAAGGTTTGGGTTTTTTGTAGGCAAGAAGATTCGTAGACGATTTTACTGTGCACGACGTTGCTGGGTGAGGGGTTCTGTCGCGAAACTATAGAGGGAAATCAGATCCGTGTTCTATTCTTCACCTAAGCGCGAGTTTCTAAGGGCTAGTTTTACACCAGCCGACTTTTTCAGAAGATTTTACTTGGTTATTTGTCGGCCCGTGTGAAACCGGCCAAGATAATAATAAAGCTATATGGCAACTGTACAATAAGCGATAATTATTTACTGTTTTAGTAATGATTTTGAATGGTTAAAACTTAATATAATTACTCAATCAGAAATTAGTTTGAATATATAATACAAAATATTTATTGTTATTATTTGGGAAAATAAAACAATGAACAAGATATTAATGCTTTTATTTAGCTTGACCTAGTATATTTGTTTAGGTCAAATCTTGCGACAGCTTTTTCAACTATTTCTACTAAACCGATTCTTATGAAACTTTGCACACACATTGAGCTAACGTGTCAATGCAATCTGACAATTTTGTAAAAAATCAAGATGGCGGTTCCAAGATGGCGGACGAATTTTTCAATTGTGGTCCGATTCCATTAAAAATCGGTATCGGGGGTTTTTAGGGCCACAAATGACGATTCTGTGGTCAAATTTTAAAAATTTAAAATGGCGGCGCCAATATGGTGGATGAATTTTGCAAATGTGTTCTGAATCCTTTGAAAATCGGTATCGGGAGGTTTTTAGGGCCACAAATGACGATTCTGTAATCAAAATTTGAAAATTCAAAATGGAGGATGAATTTTGGAAATGTTTTCTGAATCCATTGAAAATCGGTATCGGGGGGTTTTTAGGGCCACAAATGACGATTCTGTGGTCAAAATTTGAAAATTAAAAATGGCGGATGAATTCTGCAAATGTGTTCTGAATCCATTGAAAATCGGTATCGGGAGATTTTTAGGGCCACAAATGACGATTCTGTAGTCAAATTTGAAAATTCAAAATGGCAGATGAATTTTGCAAATGTGTTCCGAATCCATTGAAAATCGGGATCGGGGAGTTTTTAAGCTCGCAAATGACGAATCTGTGAGCAAAATTTAAAAAAAATCAAAATGGCGGCGCCAATACGGCGGTACAATTTTGGCAATTACGATTCGATTTCACTGAAAATTGCTATTTGGGGGTGTTTTAACGTCAGAAATAATAAATTTGTTATCAAAATTAGAAAATTCAAAATGGCGCTGGAAATATGGTATGCATAACAAATCACTTCACCACAATTTTGTATAAAGTAAAATCCAAAAATGACAGAATTAAGACTAAAAGTAATATAATAAAAATGGGTAAAAAAACTTTTAAGTTAAATGGTTTTATTTTAAATCTGCTGTACCAAAAACTATAAAATAATTAGAACACGATCATGGACCTTCTGGAATAGTAGGAGTGCTGTCTTCGCATGTCGTTTGCCAAGGGGCATTTTGTGTCGCTGCGTCAGCGAATTAAGTAATATTCTGAGACTTTTAACAGGCTAAAATAAAATCATGGGGGCATAAAAACCTGTATAAATAAGAACAACTTATCTAGAAAAATGTGTTTCCTCTCTGCCGGAGAATGGGTTGACTAGTAGGTGATTTTAGTTAGGATTAGAATCGTGGAACGTGTCGGCATCATGCTGCTTCCACCTGCCAACGCACGCACATAATAAAAAATCCAAAAAATTATTTGCATGCAAATTAAAAATTAGTCTTAAATCACGACGAAGAAGTATAACTTCTAATGCGCGTACATAAGTACACACACCCACTTTTTTTACATTAAAAGAGCGTTTACAATGTTGGAGTGAGTTTTGCGCTAAGCTAAAGCTTTGCATTGGATTAGGAGTGAGGGATTCATATGCGAAAAAGAGGAGCTTTGAAGCCAATAGATTTTCGAAAATATTCGAAAAGCATCACCATACCTTAAAATTCTCTTATTTCACACTAGTTGATGTTTAAATTTGTTAAAAATATCTAGGGTTACGCATAAATGTAATCCTTGATTCGAGATATTGAAAATACTGGTTGATGTTTATAGCTCTAGGGGAAAAACGAAGCTAGAACAGACCTATTACAAATAAATACAAGTTTGAATAAAGAATTGTATACAAATATAAAATATGGAGCAGTCTCATGGGTAAAATCTGGCTATAGGAGAGGTTGCAAAATGGGTAGAATGAAGGACTAGGTTCCCCATATTAAAAATGGGGATACAAATGCTCTGTAAAAACTATAAAGGAATAAAACTTTTAAATACTAGGATTCTGCGCAATATAGTATAGGGCAGAGCAAGAACAATCGTTGAAGAAGTTATAAGTGAATGATTTTCGACGCGGAAGGCCCACTATTGATGAGATATTATCTTTCAAACAAAGAACGGAAAAAATAAGTCCACAAAACCATATTTGATAGATATCGACCAACCGCTGGATTGGACTCCTTAATTGCCTGACGTAGCTCCCTTTCCAATGGCTTCCGCCTTCCCACGAAATTGGTGCCAAATCCGAATAAATGTCGGTACATCTGCTCGTCTGGCAATGAATCGCTTGAAAGCAGCAACAAAAACTTTTGTTGTTAGGTCTGATGTAATTTTTTTATATAGAAATACGTCATTGGTCGACTAAATTTCGTTCATAAAAATTTGTTGTAATACTTTCCAGTAGAAGAATTGGTTTTAAGTGAAGATTAAAGAAGTTTTTGAGTTAACCTTTATCGCTTACCTAAGAGAATCGAAAACTGATGGGTACTTTGTTTGGTAAATGAAGCTGTTTTTTATTACATATCTTGATTACATTCCTTTTTACTGTTTTCCTAATTTTTATTTAACCTAAGGTTAATCGGTGCTAACAAATACAAAATTTGTGGCTCTAAAGGAAAAAAATTACCAAAAACAACTACAAAACATTGAAGTCAAACTAATGAAGGATAATGCAGTACAAATCCACAGACAATTTTAAAATTTTTATATCTTCAATAAGCCTCAACCCTACCTTTTTCATTCTCTCATAAAATTCAATTCATCCAATCTGAAAACAATAATTTCACACGTTCAAATCAAAACCGAGATTTTTTTGTGTCTATGTCCGGTCTCTGGCTATCTTTTTATTTTATCTTTTGACAACAGATTAATAAATCCAAAAAAATAAAAAAAATAAATAAATAAAACAAAAATAATCAAGTTTCAACAAAAGCGAAAAATAATTTCATAAGAATTCACGGCACAAAACTCCTTTACACTAAAGGCCCATCTCCGTACAAGAAGTTTTGTACAAGAAAACTTGAAGAGTCTCTTCAAAGACATCGTCTCTTTATAGATGATATTCATGCATGACGGAATGCTGAAAAACGAGGTTCTTCGACTACCACAACATTATAACAGCCGTTCATCCTACCATAGCACGTCCTTTTCTTTTGTCATCATCGTCAACCTCATCACCACCATCGCACCATTTGCCTGCTAAACTTTCTGCCATAATAACGCGTTAACTTTCAATATTTTTTTGCTTTATTTATTTTTTTTTCTTTGATCCTTCTTCATTTTATTCTTTGTTTTTACTACAAAAAAAAATCAAATTTTTTTTTCATTTAATTCTGTGACGACGACGTACGATCCCCGGTTAGCAGCATGGATCTTGAAGGAAGCAGGCATACGTATCAAGGCTATACACAGCCTTGGAATTACAACACTTCTTGGATCTTACCTTTTCTTTAGCGGGACTCTTTTATGGATTCTTCTTATTATGAAAAAAAAATTATTACCAGGAACCTGAACCTGTACAAGGACTCGCCTCACCTTCCAGGTTTACCTGATTCTTGAACGACGTCGTCTCAGAGGGGTTTTATGGGATATTGGATATGAAGCAAGTGGCGATAGGAACATATGATATTTTTGGGGATTCGTTCTGGAGGTGTTTATGATTCTCACTCTTTTTAAATTGATTGATTTTGTTGAGACTGTGTGGCTTTTTAGACCAATTAGTGATGATGATATCATTTAGATTTATTTTTTTCGGCACAAACAATTTTAGTGAAATTTTCTCTATTAAATGAACTTGTCACTTACCGAAACAAATAATCGAAAAAAACATCGACTTTACATTAAGTTAATAAAAAATATACAAAATTTTAGACCAATTTTAAGGTTATGGACACTCTAAAACCAAAATTAAACTGATTGAAAATGTTTGGACCAATTTTGGCTCGAAGTGAGGAGCTTGTACTCATACAGTACATTGGCATATCTTTCATGAGAGCACTAGTGGCCCTAAGTACACGGAAAGCAAGCTTCTCAATGAAGAGCTCCTTTTGGGCAAGGAAAGCGCGGAAGGTGGAAAAGTGAATAGTTACGTGCTACGATAACAGCCGTAACAGTATCCACCAACCAACTGAATGTATTTGACCAACTAATGGAGGCCAGATAAGGCACGAGCTCACCTGTCTCTTTTTCTGGTTGTGAAGAAAGCAACCCGAGATTGGAGTATGACAGTAAAAGGCACTATGCTCCGCGAGGTAACCAAAAAACTGGCTTACATAAATATCATAGATAGCGTTAAAAGAACAACAGGGACTGTTCAGTATGCTTGTGTACAGTATGCTTTCACGCACATTGAATAGATGGCACCAAAACTGGAGCTGCAGATTAATGAAAGCAAAACATGGCAAGGGTCAGCAAAACGGTCTGAAATTGGGTAGCAAAAATTTGTTTTTCAAATAGCGCAATCCTTCTACCTTGGGTCAATAATAATAGCACACAATAACTATATCCACACGCTGGATTATGGCCCATTATAGACGATGACTTATGCATCCGGTTTCAAAAGCTTTTCTAAAAAAGTTTACATAAAATTCCAGTGGAGAAAGTTTTTCATGCGAGCTTTGCAGCTTTTGGGTAGCTACACAAACTTACATTTGTGTTTGTTACAATCTATCTCGAAATGTTTAACAAATAATTAAATTCTTGCTGGTGTGAGTGCAAGATTTCATTCAGCCAGGTAAAAAACGGACGTAAAAAATCTCCACAGACTCATGAAATTCACTCACGAATTTATAGGAGCCCTAATAAGGCATCTCGGTAATAATAAGCTACCAAAGATCCGCTTAGGTTCGGTCTTCATCTATTGGACGGTACAACTCCTTCTTCACTCGGTACGACTCCTTCTTCACTTGGCTGCTTATCGAATTTTTTTAGGACGCATAACACACCGACGAGGTTTTCTCTCGCTAACACCTACGGTTGCCCATTTGGCTCAGCCGGCTACTATTGAGGATATCAAAGCGATTTTTGTTACATTCGTGGCCTTTGTGTAATTTTTTTCTCTTTGGTGTGAACTCCTACAACATCCAGGAGTTCAAACGCAAGGTCCAACGCCTCCTCATTCAGCACTTCCAAGACTTTCTTTCCTTCGTACCAAGCCTACTACTAGACATTGCATCGCGATAATTACGACATGACGGACTGACAGTACAAAAGGTAACTCCTAAGCTTCGACTTTCACATAAAAAGCGAAAGAGCTTTTGCCTATGGATGCATACGGTATAGTCTATAATGGGCCTATAGAACGATATGAATCCGATATTTGGTTGTTCAACAAAAAGCAGAGAACATGAAGGGCAGACTCATCCTCCTCAAGACAAAGCCTGCAGCTATGGTAGTCCGACCTTCCCATCTCCAAAAGTGGTAATTCAGGACGTTCGGTAATCAAGCCATCAAGTGCCCCGACATCCTCTGTAGTGCGCCCCAGCAATTTCGTAGCCGTGTTAAGAGACGGCACAGGAAGCAACCACTTAGAATTCGCCAATCCAGGTGTAGACCTCCAGAGTTCGGTGTGTTTCGTCAAAGTACGATCACAAGCGTCCTCTTTAATTAGGGTACCCCAAGAGCAGGTTCCGGACCTGCCTTTTAGTTGGTCCATAAAAGTCCCATGAGTATGATAGAAAAAGGAAGGTCTATCCTTACAGAGCCTCCATAGCGCATTATAAAACTAGGTGCGGCCGGTGTCCAGAGGAGGTAACCTATAGAACTATGTATATCCCCAGAGCTCGAGGCGTATTCACCACCATCAACGGTCAGGGCTCTGCTTTCAACTATCTGCATCAGTCTTCCTCTTATCAAAAGCGATGTGAGTCAGTAAGAAATAGTTGTCCTCACCACGATCCCTTAACCGTTGATCGTGGTGAGACCATTTATCAACGATTAAGGGATCGTGGTAAATAAAGTACGATCGAATCTGCTTTCAGTTCTCGATATCAGCCCCTCTTATCAGACATCAGTAACAAGAAAAACCTATCCGTCAATAAAAAAAAATCAGACACGATCGGTCAGAATTCAAATTCTGGCAGGGAGCATCTGGCAAAATCTCCTGAATTTGCGTAAGATGCAAGAGTTTAGGCTTTGCTTTGAAAATAAGCACAGAAAAATAGAATCTTTCTCTGTTCTACAAATATAAACCAAATATACAAAATTTCAGCTTATAGGTTTGTATTTAAGCCGATAGTATATTTGTGGTATTGGACCCAATATACTTTATTAGTTACTGTTTCTTCGTTATCCGACCATTTTATTAAATTCTTCATTTCATAATGTTTAAAAAAAATCAATTGAACGCGGCAAAATTATTGCTTAGTGTGGAATTCTCTACGAAAGATTTATGTCCGTCTAATCTAAGTTCACCGCATAAAAACTCTGACACGTCTTAGTCATTATATTGTCCATCGTTTATTCCCCGTCTACCTGAACGTCCATCCCAGAATTATTTCCTTTTAATTTGAAATAAAAAAAATTGCATAAAAAATTCTATAAAAAGATCAGAATAAATGATGAGATATCCTTAGTCACTAAACAAAAGGTGTAAGTTGACGTGAAATAGAAATGTGATTGAATTCAAGAAGAAATCAACTAGAAAACCAACATTTCTTCTTCAGCTTGAAAGAAGCTTGCGGAGACTTTAAGGAGGAAAATAGTTGGGTTTTATACACATACACACAAAAAAAAAACCAAACCAAACTATCAAAGATCACAGCGCAACAAGTCTAAAGAAAAGCGCCGCTACCACTTTTCTCTTCTAGCAAGCAGTTTTGCCGGATTTCTTCAATCTTCACAGTAATCCCTCAGGGTAACCACTACAGGCCGATACTGTTGCTGGCTGCCATGGCCTGTGTCATTCTGTTGTAATGATCCGATTGAAAAGCGGACAACATCTTAATGATTGCACAAAAATACCAAACTTGGTAAACATTTGAAAGTATTTAGTAAGAACTGTAGGTGAATTGATTGCTGATGATTTGTAGTTAAGACGTAATTGGTTGTAGCCTTGTTAGATGGGGCACAGATAGAGGATACCTGGGCAGGTATATGTACACTTTTGGTTGAGCTATGTGTTCTGGTCGTCTAAGGTTTAGCTTATCTACCTATCCATGTAGCCTCTGTTTCGGGGAGTAGTTTCTTAAAAATAAAAAAATAAAAATAAAAAAAAACTTCTCTTAAACTCCTGTAGAAACTCTATGCTTGGTTGGTGGTTTTGTCAGTTTTATGCCACAAGAGACTGGTTTCAGGAAAATTTTAAGTGGATAAGAGTCGCCCTGAGGAAAATCTCGCTTTAAATGCCGCTAAATCCGATAACGAAAATTCTGTTGCAATCATACAACAAGTTAATTAAGAGCTTGAAGGTGCGGTTTTGGATTATTACTATAAGAAAATCGCAGATCGCTTTGTATATAAACAATAATGAATCTGAATTTTGTTAACATCGAGTTTGCGGCTTAAGTCTTTTGTTTGGCGTTTCAAAGTCTTTCGTTAATGTTAAAGTTGAGATGCAAAAGGCTTTACTAAAAGAAAATTTGTTAAATAGGATAAATTCGTTCGTGATTGTTAAGGTATTCTAGTTAATTTTAATATTCATGGACTCTCATGGATGGATGGTTACAGAACTATATTTAAGTAAATATTATAAATGAAATCAAAAAATCAAACAGAGCTGTAAGGTCATAGGACCTAAACTCGTATTGGACTGTCGTTTGTGAGTTACCCTACTTTGGGTCATCAGGGTTTTGAAAATGAAAATACGGGCGCCTGGTCAGACAGGGTCCTGGCATTGTATTCATCGCTCCGAAGCCGGAAATTGGAGCGCCCTGCAGCTTGGGAAAGAAGACTCTGTTCTGAATCTGACTTCGATGAAACATACCAAACCCTGTAAGTCCGTAGCTGGTTGGGCCAACTGCAAGCGGCTTATCTCTTGTGCCGCAGGGGGGGGGGGGCAACCTCAACATTGTTGGGACGCAGTAAAAAGATGTCAGGAAACTGGATTAGACTAGATTAGACTAGATTACCGGACACTGGCCCTTAAATTTACATCTATGAAATATAGTAAGTACAGAAGACCATATGTTATGTTAATTGTATGTTCAGATGGACAGATTGCGATGGACCAGGGCCGCGGCTAGGCACTTTGCCGCCCAGTGCACATCCGCCGATGGCGCCCCCTTTAAGGGCAAATTTTTTTTGAGCTCGCTTCGCTCGCGGATTTTTTTGTTCTTTATAGGAATTATTAGTATATAAGAAATTGTTTCCTCTCTTACTTCAGAATCGAGAGGGATTGCGTTTCAATGTTGCAATGCAGATGTCACTTTCAACATTCATTTCATTTTGCTTCGCACACCGTAGAATTTTACGCTGCTGTCTGTTGCTGGAGCTCGACCAAAAGTTGCCATGCTCTTGCCAGCTACATGGCTGCAACATTTAAATATTTTGCTTGGGTCGCTTTCGGCAACATGGAACACGTTTCGCGTATTCGACTAGGCATCTGCATTTTACTTATCTGTGCTTATATCTTTTTATTGGAATGAATTGTAATTAAAAGGTTGTCATTATGCCTTCGACCCTAGGACCTCCAATTAATCGAACAGATGTTTCGAAAGTATACATTAGGCATTCAAAGGATAATGTATGGAATCGACTCTAGAAGTTTTCTATTCCCTACTGGGTTGTTTTTGTGTGGCCTTTCGTTCATCGTCTGTTTATTGTGTACATGCTGCGTGTGCTAATTAATTATTGGTAATCTATTGAGTGTTGTGCTTGATGTTTGTCTTCTTTTTGTTAATCGTCGCCGCTCATTTAAATTTTTGCGCCGAAAATGCCTTGTCTTTTGGCGGCTCGCTTCGCTCGCGAAAATGCCGCCCTTCCCAAGTGCCGCCCAGTGCAAATGCACAGTCAGCACATATAGGTGCCGCGGCACTGCGATGGACGTGTCCAATGAACTCATATACCTGGGAATGCAGGCGGATTTAGAGGCATTTAGCAGTAAGTGATTCAATAGAGGCCATCTATAGATACGCCTAAGCTCGGCATTAACGTTGTGTTCACACTTCTCTATCAATCCAATAGGACTATTTAAATAAATTTGGACATCATCTGCATACATGTGCAGTATAAATTAGTGACGACACTGATGACGTCATTTACGTACGTACTAAAAAGCAACGGTCCCAGTATGGATCCTTGTGGAACACCACGCGTGATTGGTAAAGGATCCGAAATTGAATTTTGTAGCCATACTTTTTGAGATCGATTATGTAAGTAATCCCGAATTAAGGAGGCAGCTGAGGATGACAATTTCAGGTGGTCTATTACCTTGGTTTCTAGAAGCTTATGACTAACACTGTCAAATGCCTTACTGACGTCAATAAGTACAAGAAAGGCTGCATTACTTACATTACAGTAAAGGTCCCCAGTAATGGTTTAGTCCATTGTTCTTCAACCTTATTAGTATTGCGACCACCTGAGAAGCCAAAAAATGAAGTAAAAAATCAAGCGACCCTCCTCACTACTGGCTGAAAGATAAAAATCCAAACTTTTTCTCGGTAAAGCTAAGTATGCTGTTCTTAAGTTCGTCGGTCAAGAAAAGTGCTCTTATTATTTCTCGACCCCGGTACAGAAAATTTTGACAAGTGAATGTGAAGACTTTTTTTCTTGACTAAAATTGACATTTGACATTTATGTGTAGGAATATAATATCTGGCTGCGGGAAATGTTTTTAGAGTCCTTCCGCACAATAAAAAAAAGGAATTTTCTCAGAAACGTATTTTAAAACAACACTAAAATAATGAATAATCACTTAAACTGTTCTTTAATTATATTAAGCTCTATAAAAACTATAAAAAAAATAATGAAAACACTTCCCGCGGCCAAATCTATTTTCCTTCACAAACGAAATGTCAATTTCGGTCAAGAAAAAATTGTCTTCCCAATTTTTTCTTCACCGCATCAGTGAAAGGCTCCATCTACGTGTCAGAATAGTACTAGCACTTTTCTTGACCGAACAGCGTACTAGGTACAGCAATTTCTTGAGCAAAAATTCCTCGAGCATTTCTTGACCGATTACTTAAGCGTTTTTTTACATAAAGTTTATATGGGGAAATTTTTCTTGGCCGCCGTACTTAAGAACAGCATACTTAGCTTAAGAAACCAAATATTGAGTCTGATGGAGACGACCGGAAAAACAAACATGTTTGATTGGATTGCATCTTCTTCCGTCAAATCTTTACGACCGATTGAGTTGTTTAGGTCGATCCACACATATGTATCCGTGGCGGCACGGCACCGATGCTTTCCGTGATGAATTTTTCACTGACATTCATACAGCACCACCTTTTCCGTATCTATGCAATGGCATCTGCAATTACTTTTTGAGTTTTGAAATTTGGACAGTGATCTCAAGTGCATCATGGAATTTAACGTGGAAAATCTTACTGCAATAGCGTTGTTCTTAGCCGAGGAGGAAAAGAAGTAAAAAGAGAATGGGCTCATCTCATCTGGACCCTTCGGGAAGTGAAACTAAAATTTGGTTTGCGTGTATTGCAAATATACTTTACCTAAATTCCTGTTGAATTTTCCTTTGAATTTAGAAAACATTTCTTTCACGCCCGGGATAAATTAAAAAATATCCGTGGTAACCTATTTTTTGCTTTTTTTACGGACGCCGGAAGGGTACTGCAAACATCGGTGCCCCACTGCGTCGGATGTGTGGGAGCATGCCGCACCTTTCCCAATTTGCTTCCATGGAATTACATCGTGCTGATATTTTTTTTTCACTGATGCCACGGTACTGCACTGAAGTCGCCGTCAAGTCACGGATATGTGTAGACCGAGTTTTACCGGGAAAATCGTGGCTAAATTCTTGGATTTTATACGGTTGATATTTCATGTTTATATATATGTAACATTTGATTATAATTTAAAATACATTGTTTATTAAAAATTTTTTTTTGGTCGGAGGCGACCCACCTTATATCTAATGGCGACCCCCTTGAATGTCGCGACCCACAGTTTGAGAAACAATGAGAGATTTCAACTAAAGTCTTCAGTCTTAAAGGTTGCAGTTAGGACCATGACATCAGGTGCTCGAATATCTTGATATCCATGTACGAAATCAGCAATCTAAGTACATGGCATGTCCTAAAATTTTGGTTGTCATAATTTTTAGTTGGAAAAAATAAATCGTCTAAGTCCAAGAGATACCACTAATTGGGAGGGTTCCCCTTGAACTTTTTAATAGATATTAAATAGAACGCCGCTAATGAGTTATAAAAACAGCCGTTGTTTACGAGCATTACCAATTTGATACTAAATTTGTTACTGCACTCACTATACTGATCCGTTTAGATCCAGTTGGTGCAGTTTCAAAGAATAATTTCAGAGTCGATTTTATGTTCTGTATACAGCAGAAATTCTTCACGATCACCTGCCTGTCTTGTCTTGCAAAATTATGCACCTATATTTTACTTTAATTTAAAGCAATTTCAGAATTAAATGTAAAATACCTAAGAGAGATTGAATCTAACCAAAGCGACAAAAGAATATAATTTAAATAAAAATTTCAACTTAAGTTAATTTCCTCCTTTAAATATCACCCATAAAAAATTGAAATTATTTTATTCAAATTTTTTATTTTTATTTTTTTTGTAAACTACCTTTCAATATTTTATCACCATACCTTCTGCTAACCATTGGATAAATGTTTTTTTTCGCCCAGTTTCTTACCTGTAGTAACTCTTCACTAAGTAGAGATACCCTCAAGACAGGTAACCATAGATTCTTGATACACCACTATCCACGTAGCATCGTATATTAATGGAACGGTCTCGAAACGTGTAATAAGCAAATTATGTCCGTAGAATTCTTGTAAATAATCTTGTGGCGTTCGACTTACATCCTCAGACCCCGTTCTATGGGGGCACATGGGGCCACTCGGCTGTCTCCTATCCGCGGATCCGCGCGGATCCATATAAAAACTTGTCTTCGAACTGACAATAATTTAAAATCTCAATTATCCACCCAACATTTTTGTAGGTACCTGAACACAAAATATGAGACTACATAAAATGGATATCGGGTAACATAAATAAATTGAGACATTATAACTTACTATTGGGGCCAGTCTGCCCCAGCAATAAGAAGAAGAAGAAGATGATTCCCCGGGATAAGAGCGCATAAATATATATATATATGTACGTATGTAAAAAAGGAGTGTAAAATAGACTGTGAACGACGCACCTTCCTTGGGGCTTCTTCTTCTTATGGCCTGGTCGAAGATGCGTCGTCTACCTTGTGGTGCACGGGGTCTAAAAATTCTGGAATCCTTGAAAATGAGCGTGAAATAAAATGAGGATTTATTTTTATCGCCGCTACCTACTGCAGTGCTCTTAACAGATACCGGTGGTGGTGTGGCGAACGCTCAGATTGGATAGCGTGATAACGAGATAAAATTGTGCCTTAACTGCTTTTTCGGGGTGTGGATATAAATGTTGAAGATATACTTTCGGGACAGGGTATTAAATTGTAACTAGAGATGTCCGATTCCTTTTTTTTTTCGTTAAGCTTTTAATTATTTGAATAGAAGGAATGACTTTTTGAAAATTTTATTCCTTGTGGTTTCGGTATACTTAAAATTGTAATGGCTTCATTGGAATTTAACGATCCTACAGACAACAACAAAATTTTTTATAATCGATGAATGCTGTGGAATATTCTGGTTTATTTGCGAATAAGGTCGACGCGTAAGACAATTTCTTTTTATTCCAAAAAGACAAAGATGCTTTGAGTAGTTTCTCTCCATATAAATTACCAGGCATGGATAACATAACGCTAGCTATGTTCCAAAAGGCGCATGACACTGTTGATCTATGGCTTTTGTCAATCTATAAGGACTACCTACACTACCGACCTAGCAACGTGCCTCACTCCTGGAGGAGGGTAAAAGTGATTTTAATTCTGAAGGCAGATAGTGACAGTGGACACGAAACGGCAAAGGATTATAAGCCGAAAAGATTGTCACCCTTCTTCTTCAAGACCCTGAAACCGAAATATTTCAAGGGAAATATAAACAGACACCTTTGCAGCATATCTGGACATAGAAGGAACTGCGTCAACGTCAGCACTGAGGTCATCCAGGTGGCCCTGGAAAACTTTGGTATTCACAATAGTTTTAGTTAGTGGATCCTTCACATGCTAAAAAGTATAATTATCAACAAGCAATGAATGTAATTCTAAACCACTTAATCTATAGATTAGGCAGTCTGCACAGTCCTGAGAATATGACAGGCGGGCGGACAGCTGGGTACTCTCTTCAAACGAACCAGTGAAAATTTTACTGGTTCACCCAAAAAACAATAATTTCACCAATCAATTCGAGTCTGTTTACTGATTGAACCAGTGAAAAGATCTCTCTAAAAATGAATTAGCAAAAATTTCACTGGTTCAACTAGTGAATTTTCATTTTACTGGTTTAACCAGCGAAAATATATATGTGACTGTGATGTAAAGGGTTCCATTTGGCATACTCAAAAAAACCGGCTCTCGTTTGTTTACGGCGGCAAGCTGCATTTCGGTGCTTAGATGGCGGCCCATTTGGGAAAATGACACTCGCACTAGAAAAAAGCATTTTTTCTTTTTTTACGTGAATTTCACTGGTTCAACCAGTGAAATTTTACAGTTTCCTATTGCTAGACTAAGCAATGGTTCAACCAGTGAATTTTCACTGGAAACTAGTGAACAGTTACTGGTTCGTTTTTAGAGAGTAGAGAAGACCTATGGACATAGCAATATACTGCGTTCTCTACTATTGGGAACAGGATATGTGCCATGTGGCTAGATCCTCCCCAGATAGGTATTGGTAAAGTTCCATCTTGGCATGCACAGATGACTCTAAACTGGAGTCGGCTCTGGGTGCTGGAGTTTGCTTCCCCTCGTTTAACCCACAAAAATGTCACCGCTTGCCTAATTTTACCCAGTGTCTATTAGGCGGAACTGCTGGCAATCTTCAAAGCATGCCAATAAATACAAGCAGACTCAAGCCTGGAGCTAGAGTAATAGAAAACGGCTATCAGTGACAGCCTAGACAGCCGATGTAACGTCCAAGCTGGTCGCTGTCAGAACGATATATTTTTTAGGCTAGGAGGTACGGGGTCACCCTACAGTGGATACCGGAGCACAGGAAGATTGACGGCAACGCAAAGCAGATGGATTGGCCTGACTAGGAACATATCTCGCAGACAAACTAGTCCAGAATGTGCAAAAGCCACTATGTGCGACAAGGAGGCATGTCACTATGCAGTTCCTTTCAATGGCAGCCTCCGGGTGGACTAGATAGTCTTGGCCTGACTACAACAATTATAGATCACTCGACCTTCCGATGACGCGGCGGAAAAACAGCACCAGAATCGTTTCAATCATAACAGGACACTGGCCGATTTGAGAACGTACGACCAGATTGAGAATTCCGTACAACATTTAGAGACACAACCATACATTTCAGACGCCTTGTATTTGGAAAGCTTTTCTTACTGGACTTGGGAAGTTTCTGAGATTAAAATGGGAGATTTGACCCGATACTCTTGTCCACTAATTAACTACAACTTGTTTGCTGAAAGGAAGACCAAGAAATGTATGGATATGGACGAAGTAGAATTTCTCCTATCTAGCTGACTTTATCTCTTTCTTGTTTTCCATCTTTACAAAAATTCCGTGCGCTGTTTTCTGCCATCGCCTGAAAGCATAATAAGCGAGGATAACCATCACCTGTTCGATACCTGAAGTCAGCGTTCTGTCGCGGTATTATTGGATCGGAGCCGTTCGAATTAAACCCTCAATAGGCCAATTCTCAAATCATCAGTGACATATCACAAATCACAACATAGTCATAACGGCGTTGTGACTTTTTCGTATTCTCGTGCGCCAGTCTCAAGTTATGACAATCGCAGGCTTGTGATGACATGTAGAGCTGGTCACAGGTAGGGATGACAAAATAATAATAATGGAACAAACACCTTATTTGTAGAACATGAAAACTAACAAAACATGTTTTTTTCACACTGGTGGGCGTCCGGGTTGGCCCTTTAAGGGCATTTAAATTTCCAGCCAAATCAGCCCAAAGATTTTGTATCCGCTTCGGGTTGATGGGGTCATTTTTATGTTGTCGAATTTCTGGATGATTCAGGCAAAATTCGAGGAAATACTCAAGTTGCTCTGAAGAGGTTCTCTGGTACCCCTTTTTTCTTTCTGTAAAGACTTAAATATAATATAAACAGTCAAATTTCATACTATTTACAGAAAAATATAACTGTTTCCATTTTGGCGCACGTTTAATGATTGACATTTCACATAAGAATTTCACAACATTTGACATTTCACATTTCCACCAAAATTGTGGTGGAATTCTAGTGATGAATGTTGTGATTTTTCACTGAGAATCGGAAACAGCTGATTTGTCACAAGATTCGTCTCAAGATTAATGTTTTCATATTTGCTTGTGACTTATGACCCGTCACAACTAAGAATTGGCCTATAAGTTGGCGTTGGCAGTTATTCCACTCATCTATCAACTATCTATTCGACTATGAGCTGTCTGGTCGGCATTTCACTCAACGGATAGAACCGATCGAACGGTCAACGGTACAAAGTAGGCTTTACCTCTGTGCGCTGGTCTTTCACATAAGGGGGCCATAACTGACAATTGGGGTTAGGACATTAATAGAATCGGAAACTGGGTAGAGGCCGCGCCATAAGAGAAGGGAATCTCAAAATCGCTGTTTCCAGTGAACAGTGAGAGTCTCAAGTCGCAAGGGAATTTAGTCGAATGTAAAGAAATTTCGTCGGGGAAATTACAATGTAGGATGCGCTTGTGTTTTATCGATACACGCAATCTTTATTTATCATTTCCTCACATACGCACTCATTTCCCTCCTTTTACGGTGCGACCTCTAACACTTGTAAACTAGCATATCGTATTTTCTTCCATATCAATTTAATCGTAAAAAACTTGCAACGTGAGGAAACATACGCTGGAATTACTTATCTTCTTCAACTTAGGAGAATTGTCTATTTTTTGTATAGGACCTGTCTGTCTACTGGACCCTGCTTTTATATTGTATTTCGAAGTTTTGGGGATGATTATAACATTGGTACAACTCTTGGTTGTATCTTATTCTCTATTCCCTTCCCATTATCACTAGCCTTCCCCTTCTGAAAGCATTTCAGTACAGAAATTGCAACACCAAAAGTTAATTTTAAATATAGACATTCGCTTTTGAATGACATAATGCATTCAGAATGTCTATCCATATTCAGACAGATCCAAAAAAATTAAAAATAGCTCTAGTTTTAAATAAAAAAATAAATTCATAACAAATTCCTCAAATGTTACGTAGTAGTATATCCATAATTTCCTGTATGAAAGGTAAACATACTAAAGTGTCCCCGATCATAAATAACAAAAACATAAACGAAAGTTTATTTTCAACTAGAAAGATTTGTTACAGTTGAATAAATCTGTCAACAGTACAAAATGATATCAAAAATAATAAACGTCACCCCGAAATATATCCAGGTACAAAATGCGCTATCCTCTAGCTCCATATCATAGGACCGGTGAACATACATGCAACGACGACAGCAACCAAAGAAAGACGTGAAAAATCAATCAACTTTCACTTTTTGCTGCGTACAAGAAACAACAACTGACCGGGGGCCGCGTCGCCTCATGTTGCAGCCGGGATATGACCGACCCAGTCGTCCGCGATAACGCAACGTTGTTATAAATAATAAAAATCATCAAGAACCTTCCATACCTGAATTGCATATATATACATACCACCACCATACCACCAGGTAACAAACAAAGCACCGTGCCAGAGATAAATCGCGCTTGCCCGGGATTGAATGTGCACTGTGCAGCGTGCGGCCGGGGCGGGGGTGGTGCCGCGTATGCAGACAATAATAATAATAATAACTCGATGCAATATCGAAAATGACGGCAGTTTTGTGTGCATTCAAATGTTTTATTGTTGCAAGTCTGGCCACGACCGGACTTCTGAGCCAGCTAGTCATCAGGGCGACTGTTGTTGGTCGCGGTACAGGTAATTTGAGGCATTGCACATGGTGCTATTCAGGAGGAATATATATGCAATCTGGGTATTGTGGGGTTGTGCACATGGAAACAGGATTCATTTAGTGTAATGAGATGTGGAGGATTGGGGAAAGTGTTAGCGTAATAAGTTAAAGTCGGAAGGTCTTGCGGAGTTTGTTCGTAATGCATCTATTAAAGACTAACTCGGCTTGGTTGGTTTGGATTTATGTAAGGCGATTGAGAGTGATTGTTCGGTAGAATCCTGCCAGCTAGAGACTGTCACACTCGATTATTAGTTAATCATTTTACTAGAGAGATCATTTCTGTACGTTTTGTATCGTTAGTATAAGGCTGCCTCGAGAGCGACCAGACGTCCGTCCAATTATAGCTTTGGCTCGCCGTTTAGATGCCATAGCTCGCGCACTTTTGGTTTGGTGGGTTTGACTGACTGTGGAGGATGTGCGAGTTCGTAAACGCCGGACTGCAGTCATTCTGCAGAATTCAGCAATTGGAAGTCTGTAGCTGAATTCTGCAGAATGACTGCAGTCGTGCGTTTACGAACTCGCACGATGTTTAAAGCCATCCTGTGGAGTTTAAGAAACTTATAAATACCCCGACTCTAGTCTGGAGATCTTTTTTACATCTTAAGTGTGCTGCTTGGCTTTGGCTAGAGCTTGGCATTTAAACATAATGTGAACGAGTGTTTCTGTCTCGTTCGTCTTCCCCGCAGCTAAGGTAACAGACGTTCTGTGATACCCAGCCTGGCAGCGTGGTTCCCGAATCGCTGAATTTCTGGTAATATCTCTTCGTAGTCTGTTTAGAAAGCTCATTGTTCTACCTTTATTGTAAGTAAGGTCAAGTCTTCTTAGAGAAAATGCATGTCTTCAGTGCGGTCTACCTTTGACAGGTTAAGAGCAGGTGGTAGTTTAATCTTCGAGTCTTCCTGCCTGGCTAGGTAGTCAACGTTCTCGTTCCCATCTACGTTATGCCTTCTACCGAGACTATCTAGCTCAGCTATGCATGGCTCAACTAGTTTGGAGCCCATTAACACCAAAACTAGAGCGCTTGTATAGGCTTGGCTATCTATGAAAATTGCGACACTGCATTCTTGTCGTTCTACTATTTCGAAAGGCAGCTGGGAAATTGTGAAGGAAGAAGAGAAAGGGCATCAGGCTTCTTTACCGGATGTCGGGCCTTAAATCTGTGGAAAATAGGAAGGACGAAGGACTTGACCTTCAGGCTTTGCCTTGAGGCGAATGAGTCCGCTCTTTATGTTATCTGTAACTACCCCACGATAGTGTGAAGCAAGGTCTCCTTGTTTAAAGTAACTTTTCGGTGTAGGCAAATCTGAGTTTCAAACTACTAGGCAAACTGCTACCTTTTTCATTCAGCCTGACCTACAACTTTGAGGAATAAAGATTGTAGTACAATAGGAGAAGCAATAACCGCTCTCTAGAGGCTTCATAGGGTTTTCAGCTTCGTAGTTTCTTGTATTACGTCTGTTTTTGAAAGAAACCAACTTAGAAACACTTAAGATGGAGAATTCAGCTGCGCTGAATAGTAATCCCAATGTTCAAAGTAACTTTTCGGCGGCAAGTACTAATCTGGATGTGTTAAATAATAACACAGATGTTCCAAATAGTAATTCAGCGCAGCTGAATAAGAGAAAAACTGAGATTAGTATCTTGGGAACATCTGGGTTATTTAACACAGCCAGTTTAATATTTGCAGTCAAAAAGTGCCTTAGCACATTGGGATTACTATTCAGCGCAGCTGAATTCTTCATTCTAAGTGTATAGTATGTTCCTTGAAAGCATTCCACCTACTTCAGTATTTGTCCTTCTACTATTGTTATTCAATTTATTTCTTTATCACGGATTAGTGACCTGAGCCGTAGTTTAATGTTACTATTAATATCTTTAAAAATTTTAAACATATGCTTAATATCACTGGTTTCAGCTGATTCCTTCGACACTGTTGGCAAAATTTTGTATAAGAACTAAAGAGAGTAAAAGGCGAGAGGCAAAAAGTAGAGACGACTCGAAGACTAGACTTCAAAAAGTCCAAATTCTACAAGTTGCATAATTTGAATTTAGAAAGACTTCCAAATTCAGCTTACTCAGCACTGGGAAAGTGAACTACACATGTAACATAGCTGCAAAGTTTGATATTATTGGTCAGAATATACTTGACTCAACGCTCCTCGAAGTTGGATACAGCGACGATCCTGAAGTAATATAGTCCAAAATCTATAAAAGTATACTTTGAATCGTAGTAATTGTTTCCATCCGTACTAAATGAGTACTTCATCTAAAACCAGCTCTAACTAATTACAGAATTAACTAATTTAAATTGACTATATTAAAGCTAAGTTCCTAAAACGTTGCCAGCATCAATTAGGGTCGAAGTCCACACTCCGTGTTAGAATTAATCTCCATTTTTATTATTATTAATTTCCCTACAACTTTTCTAAATTATAAAACACAATCGCTTCTCACAATCAAACATACTCCGAAACATGTTACATCATTACCGTTACTAGACAAACCGAACAAGATATAATCATTCCCGCCGAAAAGAGAAGAAAAAAAAATAATAATAAATATAGAAACCAGCAACAACAACAACAACAACAAAAAGTTCAAATCATGGCCTCTGATAGGTTGTGAAGCCCGCATTTCTCCTTTTCAGTTTCCGAAAGCCTCCGAGGCGCGTTCCTTTGTGTGATTGATAGATAAAATCATTTTTATTCCTGACATCATTTTTCTCCCTCTCTCTCTCTGTCTCCGCTCGCCCTCCGTTCATTTTCCATTAATTAAACAAACCACTCGAGGGTCGGCCCAGAGTTCATCCAATCCGGGTCCATATGGAAATCATTACACGACGGAACACAAAATGTAGAACCGAGTGTGGATCTTGTTTATTCGCTAGACCGACTATCCTACACGTATTGGAGACTCCCTGGCAAATGGGTCCATGCGGCTATAGTGTACTAGCGTGGATACGTGCTAGGAAATATACATAGTTTGAGCTAGAGACGTGGTGGAATGAGCATGGCTCTGGGATATCTATCTGCAAGCATCCTGTTTGGGCTGTAGTTACGACATTGGAATTTTCTTCACTATAGCCTTTGGGGGCTGACGAAAGTGGACTCCAAGGAACCAAGGTGATAATTGATGCTTTGATTATATTGGAAGAGAGCTTAAGCAAAGACCCATTAGGACAGCGACTAATCGTCGATAATTCGTCGTTATCAGCCATGAGGTGATATTTACAATTTCACATTTGCCTAATGTGCGCAACATTTGCGGAACATGTTTCACGCGGAAAAGGTTAAAATTATTAGTTCTGGGGAAAAATTCGTCGTGTATTTCTGATAGATGGCGTCAAATGCAATTAAGTCACGAACCACTGATCGCAGTAAACATTTGTTTGGAAGGTGTCAGTTTGAACATTGCTGGATGAGGTGACAGTTAGAGGGTTACTGGTTAAAGTGACAGTTCACAGTTGAGTGTATAAGCATCGAAATTGGTCAATGGTTGGAAAGTTTTTTGTGTTTGAAAATGGAGAAAAATAGTGAAAAGTTGCGGTATATTTTTCAATATTATAACGAAAAAGGGAAGAACGCTCCGCAGGCTTGCGAAATTTGCCTGTGAATCATGAAGGAACTTTATTAAAATATGCTGGGCGGAAATGGTTTGCTTATTTATTCGTTCTGACAATTTTGATGTGGAAGATGAGTCACGCTTTGATCATCCAATCACTGAAAAATCTGATGAAATTCTTGAAAAAGTCCAGCAATATCGGCATATCAGCAGTGCTGCAGTGGTATGGAGCCAAACCACAAAACTATTTTAAACCATTTACGCAAAGCTGGATACAAAACGAAGTTCGATGTATGAGTTCCTCATGAATTGATCTCGAAAAATATGATAGACCGAATTAACATTTGCCATACGCTGTTAAAACGCAATGAAATCGTCAGGAAAATGCCAGTCCAAAGAAATGTGCGAATAGCAACACACTCTGTGTGTACATGAGACTGAACTGGAACGCTCTACTGGTCTACGCCATCAGTGAAGCCACTATGATCATAAGGACCTGCACAAGGGTTTTAGGTAAGGCATGGGGCTTTTCACTACAAATGATGTGCAACACGATCGTTTAACCAGTTGCTACTTCTGATGCTACAGTCTGGTCTCAAACATGCCGAAAGGTAAAAATAATTAATTAATTAAGTTAAATAGGGTTTAACTTAGAGCGTCCGTGGAGGACCAGTAAGTTAGTTAAGTTAGATAAAGAAAATAGGTTTAAGCATAACTTATAAGTTTTATTATAACGTTTAAATAAATATGCTTAAAAAAAGTCTGGTCTCCCAAGACCAAACTTCAGCAGACTGCAACGGGAACGGCTTTCTTGCTTCTTCATTACTGGTGCTATGAAGACCTGCCTTGCAGTTGCGATGGAGGCAATCATAGGATTGACTCCATTGCTTATGTCCATATAGAAATCCGCCGCTACAAGTTCCTTGGGACTTGAGATCTCATTGAACTGATCCTTTGCAGTCAAAGGACATAAAGGCGGTATCCCCAACATTTCAATTTGTCGCGTATTCGATCATATGGTTCGTGAGCTGCGGTTCCATAAGAAACTTTGGGCGATTGTTCTGGATCGTTCTGAATGGGATGAACTCATTCTTCCTGGAGATCCAAAACACCTCTGCTGGTGTTCCAATGGGGCTGAACCCAACTCAAAGCTCTTGATAGGTTTCCCTGTTTTTTCCAGACGGAAATACATGCTATTGAAACCTGCGCTAGGCTCAACCCTGAGAATGGTTTGAAAGGCGCCAACATTCGGACAGTAAAGCTGCCATCAAGTGGAAGTTTTTTCCCAAAATAGTTGCAGGGTGCTTTGACATATTCTAAAGCCTGGCTAGGAATAATAGGATCGCGCTCTGCTGGGTCCCCGGACACTGGGGTATCGAGGGCAGTGAGGCTGTGGATAAGCTTGCGAGGGAGGGGACAGAGACGTTTGTCGATGGCCCAGAACCTTTCTGTGGCATCTCATGGTCCATCTCCATGCCTGGGTTAAGGAAATGAACCTAGCCTATTGAGATCCCAGATCTTTTGCTAAATTAAAGAACTAATTAGACCTTTTGCCTTAAGGGACGTTATGACTCTAAACAAGGCGAACCTCAGTTGGTGCGATATCTAATTGGCCATGTGGGGCTGCGGCACCACCTCTAAAAACCTAGGACTGCTGACTCTACATGGAGTCCCGCTCAGGTTCGTTCTTTTTCAACTGAAGACCTTCTTGCCTTTGTCCGGAGACTGGAGGACAACCGGATGGAGGACAACCTTATTCCCTAACGGCTCATTGTAGCTGAAATTTCCGGAAATAGACCAGTTGGTAGTGCAAAGCCCTATTGGATGGTTGGTGTATGTGGTGGGACTAGAAGAGAATCGTCCACTATGAGGAATTTCCAGTTGATCAGACGAATGATTCTCAATTCTACTTTGGACAACTAGAGACCTCACGTCAGGCAAGTGAACGAAAAGGGCTCATATTGAATAATAGGAAAGGTCATGTCTTCCATCACGACAGCTCTCGAAAACACCTTTTTTGGGTGAGTTTGGTTGGGGGGTTTTGGAGTATCCACAGTATAATCCAGACATTGGCACCCTTTGAATATCAATCTCTGCAGAACTCCCTCAAATTTTACATGATTCAGTTTTTCATCCAGAAACCACAGAAGTTCTTTACCCATGGCATCATGATTCTACCCGAAAAATGACGAAACATTGTCGACAATAATGAAGCATATTTGGTCTAAAAACCTTCATTTTCACACTATAAGAAAACCTAGTGGAATTTTACTAAAAAAAAACTCGACTAACTTCTTCCCAGACCTAATATTTTCGCTCCGCTAATATTATGAAATAATTTGTAATCTGAAACTTTGTTCACGTTTGATTAACAAACAATCATCGCATTTTGAAGCGTTGTTCGCCGACTGAAAAGGACTTGGGTATACTATACACCATCGGATATTAATCTCACAGCTAAGTCTTTTGTGGGTTTTTGTTATCCATATTAAATATCTCGGTTAATAGCTTCATTGAGACTTTACGAAATTCCTTTAGTGAACTTTCATTTAATAAAAAAAAAAATAGAAATCATTTAACCAACAACAATTCGCTCTTGTGTCTGTCTTCAACCTAAAAAAGGCTCTGGAATCGATCATGCTTAAGCGCAGTGCGCAGGGTCAATTTATTTTAAGTTTTCCATGGCGTTACAAACATCGCGTTGTGTTGTCTTGTTGTTGTGGCCCAAGAGATAACCAAGCTCTATGCAACAGAGTCACTGCAATTGAGATGAAAAAAAAATAAATATATTTTATACCATTCACCCACTGGAAATGCCTGAAACATAAGTCGTCGTCGTCGTCGCCCGGTAAAGATTACCGGGAGGGAAAACTTAAGCCAGTTTTTAAGTTGAGTAGTTACCCACAGACCTATAAACGACAACCCAGGCTACAAGATTTGGATATCTTTGAAGATTGTTTCCGAATGTGGTCAGAGGAGCTGGGCCCGAGAGAGCTGGCGAAAAACCGCATACCGTAGATATGTCCGCCGCGGCAACAAAAATATGTTACCAGAGAATTCCATTAGAGGCTGTGCGATTTGGTAATGCCAATGGTGCGCTTCCAGTAATCACCCAAAGATCTCCGAGTGCCCATGGTCTCATTACTTTCCCATGTTGTTTTCATTAATTATCTCTCCTCTTGTGAAAATCATGTCTTTTGAAGACGTCTGAAATTTGATTTGTCTCTGGCAAGGTTAGGCACTTGCAAAAGATTGGTCCGCGATGGGTCCTCCACATTTCAGGGATGAGTAGTTATACACGCATAAGCAGTAGCTCTTCACTTTCACTATTCTTTTCAGTTGAGTTAATAGTCACCAATTTTTATTAATTATCACCCATAAGTCAGCGGCTTATATATGGGGAATGTCTTCTGTTTAACGAGTCCGCGCGGTGATCTTAAAGTCAGATAAATCGGTTTTGGGTTGAATAATTTATGAGTAGCAAAATTGCTTAGATTTTCGACATAAATTATGGCGTTTTCATTTGGCATGGGCCCAGCAGTAGTGGTGAGACTAAGTAAAAGTTCGTGTCGCTTTTTTTTCAAGCGTTTGCTTTCATGGACTTTTAAAAAAAATGATAAAATCTGAATCGTTACTGATTTTCGTTTTTATCTTTGATGTGCTTCAAATTTCTTACACACCTGTTGACCTATTTTTTTCGAAGTATTTTTCTTACTTTTTTGAAGATTTATTATGTTGTTTTTAACGACTGGTGTAAAGATTTTGTTATGGGATAAAAGTAAAAGTCATAATCGGATTTTTTTTTATGAATTTAATTAATAGTCATAGTGTTACGTAAATCGTAACAGATTTTTTTAGTTAGTGTTAAACTAATTAATTTTAGTGTGAAAAGTATTACAAAAATCATTTCGTAACATAATAGGGCAAAAAGATGTTCAACTAAATCAATGTGCATCGAAGGGAACTATTCTTGATTTGCAAGTCTTCAACTAAATAATCTTCAATTTAAAATCGAAACTGTATATGTTCGTTTATCAGTATCTGTGCGCTTCTGCATTATTTATGGGATTGATATGATCTGTGCTCCAGGACTCTCACAACACAATTTGTCAAGCAAGTTTTTTCGCCTTTATATGGAGAAAGACGATTATGTAAAGGTCACTAATCACCAGGCCTAGGAGGCACGGGCGTTTCCAGCCAACTGGCTTAGGGGGGTAATTTTAAAAAAAGAAAAAACTTAAATATATTTTTTATTCCATAAATACAAAACAATCAACACCAAAAAAAAATTAAAAGTTCGTGTCAGCTCCGACTGGAGTTTACTCCTCAAAGTCTTAAATTATATACAATAGGCAAAGGAAGTAAATGAGCCCATATATTTATTTATATTGATTTGATAAAATATATTACATAAATTTTATTTTATACTTTCGCCATTTTGTATTTTAATCATCATACCCTTTCATTTGATACCCATACTGAGGGGGTTTAGAAGAAAAAGGTAATCCGCCATTTTGAATTTGGAATGACGCTACACAACTAATTGGATTCTATCTGTCATGTTCTTCGATTTGATGCCTATTTCGGTGGGTCGGGGAACACAATTGCAAAAATCGGCCACCGTTTTGGAGCCGCCAACTTGATTTTTTTACAAAACGGTCGGATTGCATTGTCAGGCGAACTATGCGTATGGGCAAAAATTTAAAGTTGACGGTTATATTTTCTACTTTTTGGTCTATTATATGTATTCCGCCATTTTGTGTTGGTCGCCATTTTGAATTTAGAATGACGTCACACCGCTAATTGTATTCTACCTGTCTTCAATGCTTAGGCAGTCTAAGTGCGGTGGCCGGCATACGAATGCATTTTCTTGGAGCTGGAAAACAGCGCTTGAGCAAATATTTTCGCAAAGTAGAGGGCAAAGAATCATAAGCGACTCGATGGGCAAGGATCTACGGGATCTTGCCGGCTTAACGGGTTAATAACAGTGTCGGATCTTTACCTGGTTCTCCACTTGTTCATCTGGTAGTCTGGTCAAATGTGCATCTGGCAGATGAATCAGACATGTGAAGTATCAATGCGGCGACGACTCACTAAAAGCGATCCTTAAATTTCTGGTGAAAAGTGGAAATAGAGAAGTACCGCAGAGTCTGCCTGCCGGCCAGAAGACGAAGTAAGAATGCCGTAACCTAAGGGATTTTTAGGAACTCTAGAAAATCAAATCCGAGCAATTCAAGAGACTTTGCAAAGAAACGGCCCACAGTGGTCTGAAAGTTTATAAAAGTGGTATTTAATACTAAATCCGATTTCTGACCTTGAAAATTTGTATATAGGGGTTTTTCACATCGCTGAATCCAAATCTGCTGTCGAAATTTGGAAATTTTCAAAATCAAAGATGGCGGATCAAAATGGCAAAAAATTGGATTTGTTATCGTTAAACCGTGTTTTTTTCATACAGTTTCATAGTTTTATCGTATTTTATGACAATAATATTTTAATTGTTTAAATTGACTATTACTGACATAAAATACGATAAAACTATGCAACTGTATGAAAACACGCGATTTAACGACGATAAAATCCTGTTTTTTTAATTAAAAAGCATTGCTTTTAATTTTTGGTCCGCCATTTTTATCCGCCATCTTGGATTTTGAAAATTTCCAAATTTCGACAGCAGATTTGGATTCAGCGATGTGAAAAACCCCTATATACAAATTAGACTTTTGTGCATCCCTTATTAACAATAGAAGCTGAAAAAACTCATATGCAAACTGGACAGGATTGCACGGTAAAACACTGGTGGCAGCGGTGGGATTTGCAGAAATCGCAATACGATACCCAAATCTAACAACTGTAACCTTTCTGTGCCAGGAGCCTGAGGACTATGGATTGCCAGCATAACAAGCGATTGAACATGAAGGAGATTACTTCCTCGCTTATTATGCTTACAGATCATGAGAAGACAGAGTAGGGAATTTTTTTGTAAAAGAGGGAAGATAACAAAGTTATCTAGTTCGGTGAAATGGATTCGAACCACGAACCTCTATGATGTTAGTCGCGTGCCTTAACTCCTAGTTACTGTAAAAGGTGAATTTACTGATGAACCTTGGTTAAAGATAAAGTTTACCTACACGGGGGGTATAGTTGTTAGGTTGGGGTTTTTCCAAATCCCACCGCTGCCACCAGTGTTTTACCGTGTAATCCTGTGTGAATGATTACTGGAACGAACTGGAAACGCATCAGAACCTGACACCTTTAATGTGAAAAACACAAGACAATTTCGTGTTTAACTTTAGTTTTTATTCATCTTTGATTCGATTTACTACTAACATTTCCCTATCAAACAAGAGTTTAAAATTTTAAAAAGACTCATAAGACTGATTAACCAGACAGTTAAAACTCACTCAGCTCCTCGGATGTTGTAGGTCTTTCTTTATAATGTTGATCCTCTTCCGATGGCACGAACTGAAAGACATTGAGATCATAGTAGCAAGATGGGAACTCGAGGAAAACGAGTTAATTCTTACGAGGCGATGTGCGAGGTAAAGGAATTGCTTAAGAACGGCGTTTAAGTGCTTGCTGAGCATAACACGGGAGTTGTTTTTGGAGCTTGCGCCAAAGGTGGAATGGGTTAGCAAAAATTGGAGAGCCCAGACGAAGAATCAGCTCCTAGTGACGAGAGTAGCTAGCTCAGTCCTTCCATCCCCAGTGTAGGCAAAAGCATGAGGCAAAATGGTAACCAAGATGAAAGCGACGGAGGCATATTTTTTTAGCGCTGTTCTGACATGTTACGCATATCTATTTATTTATTTATTTATTTATTTATTTATTTATTTATTTATTTATTTATTTGCCAAACAAGGCAGTTAACAAAAACATACAGATAAAAAAAAATACATATTAACATTAATGGAACATTGCATATTTAAATATTAAACTAAGATCTAGGTCTATAAGTTAGTTAGAAGAGGACAATAGGGAAATTAGTTTTCTTTTATAGGAACTTTTGTTAATTGAGGGAGAGAAACAGGACGCGTAGGAATTGAAGGTAATGCAGCACCTGTTAACGGGCTCGTTTCTAGCATATTCAGTGCGATGCGGGTACTCTTTGAGCAGTTTGGAATGTCTTGTTTGTCGAGTATCGTTAAATTTGATTGTGTCCGACAGGAACTGCACCTTGAGGTTATTGTTCAGGACATCCAGGGTAAAACAAGATATAAGCAATTTCCGTCTAAGAGATAGAGGCAGGAGATCAAGGATTTTGAGCCTGTCCTTGTAGTGAGGAAGGTTGTGAAAATCCGAAGGATTATAGAGGTTCCTAAGCGCGAAAAGAAGGAACTTCTTTTGGACAGATTCTATTCGATTAATACTAATTTGAAATATAGGATCCCAGATCTGGCAAGCATACTCAAGAATAGGACGGACCAATGAGCAAAACAAGGCTTTAGTAACCCAAACATTGTCGAATTCTTTAGCTCTTCTTCAGTTCTAGGAGGGCATTACGTTCAGTAGGTAGGCCCTCTTGCTGAATAGAAATAATTAGACTAGTCCTGGTCTTACCATTAATGCAAGTTGAATCTGGTTTGTTGTGCATGTAAGCCAGGAATAGGCGAACATCATCAAAGATCCTCTTTTCTCGCAAGCGTGAAAGCAAATATCTCTTATCTTCGGAGTCAGCAGATATAATGGTATTTTTTACCACCGGGGGTTGTAGAGGATTCAAGAAAGGCGACTTGGATCTTACCGAAGAATCCGATGACATTTGCTGTGGCGGGGTTGGTTGAGGTTGAGCATCGCAGATGTTAGCGTAGGAACGGCCGCCAACAATAATGTGACTTCGCGCGAAATTCGGGTAATTAGTGATTGGGAGTGGATCATTAGGATTCAAGCAAGGCGACTTGGATCTTACCGAAGAGTCCGATGACAGCTGTGGCGGGGTTGGTTGAGGTTGAGCATCGCAGATGTTAGCGTAGGAACGGCCGCCAACAATAATGCGACTTCGCGGGAAATTCGGGTAATTAGTGGTTGGGAGTGGATCATTAGTAACGTTAGTGCTCTTAGTTTTTCTGATGGTGGTTGGAAGTAAATTTTTTGTATTAGTATTCTTGGTTAGTGAGTTGTTAGTAGTTGGAAATGAATTATTAGTAGTGTTAGTGTATATTTTGTTAGGTTTTACTTTAGGGCTACTCTTAGATTTACTTAGCCTATCTATCCATCGGTGTAAAATTAAGTTCTTCCATGTAAAGACCTCTGCCTCATTCTGGAACAACCAATCGTATCTAGAGGGTAAGGCCAATTTGAAGCTCCTGGGTTTATTGGGCTTCTTATTTCGATGACTGACTTCTTCGCAGTTGGATATATCAATCGAGAAGTCAGTTTTAAACAGCGAAATTACCCAAGATGAGTTGAATCGTGATTGTACGCCCTTGAGGAAATAATAGGACACGTTGTCGTTGGTGCTCGAGACATTTACTGTCCTGACGTTTATGCCGCTGAATATGGGGGCACGCTGTTTCTTTCTGCTGCGCCCGGAGGTTTTCGGTGTCTGTTGATTTTTGTTGTTGATCCTTTCCAGCCGGGCATCCCATTCACCCTGAGACCAAGTCGTGCCGAACTTATTAATCGTGCGCTCCGGCAAATGAAGCGGTGGTAGATTAGTCGGCGAATTTTCCGAAATAGATAAGGTCCGCTGGTGGAGGCCGTTGATTGGGGACCTCAGAGTAAAGTTGTCGTCGTAGATAATATCGTTGATATTTTCACTGAACGGCAGATCTTCACTTGATCCAGCAGGAGGAGAGATTGGGTCTATTGGATTTAGAAAGTCACCATTTTTAGGTAGTGACTTAACGGCAGCCAGTTCAAGTTGGAGGTTGTTGAGCTGGAGATTTAGTTCCCTTTTAAGTAGCTTGACTGACTTTTCCAACTCAGAGAATTTGCTCCCATGGTCAGCTAGGATATCTTGGATATCATTGCTGGAACTGCAGCGATTAGCATCTGAGCTCAACTTAATTTTTTTTAGGGATGTAGCAATCGTATTAAGCTCAAATTTCAAAAATTTTTCGAAGTCATCAGAGCACTTAGGGGCATCCTTGGATAGCGATAAATTATCAACTTTTGAACTAAGAAGTTGAAAACTCTTAGCGGTCTGGAGTTGGCTACTCTCAATCCTATCCACCGCGTAAGAAAGCTCGTCCACATTCTGAATTATCAGCTGGGCACTTCTGTCCGTGTTAAAGACCTTTGCGCTGCAAGCTTCCAAATCACTTTTAATGTGAGTCAGCGCCTCCGCCAAATTGTCGATGTTGTTATTGTTCGCTTTAATTGCCATCAATACATGAGACAAGTTGATCGACTTGCAGTCTGCGCAGTAGAATTTAAAAGCTTTTTTAAATTCATTTACATGATGTAGCGCAGTGCGGGAAAGTCCAATGCATGAGGCATGGAATGATACCTGGCATATACCACTGCATGTGACCCACTGGGTGACGTCGGCGGTGGAGTTGTCGATGGTGCAATTATTACCGCAATTGCTCATGTTGATTATTATTTCCGTAAATAAACACACAAATTTCCGTGGCGATGCGGCTGACGAGAGTCCAAAGTTCAATTATTTTAATAGTTTGTATAATTAGTTAAGTTAATTATCACTAAGGATGGCACTAGTGAATTAATCAAAAACAGAGTTCACAAACTAGTTCTGGGGCGTTATTCGGACCATGTATTGTGACATAGCCCCATCGATACACTGACGAACAAGGGTAGATACCTTCATGATTCTTACAGGCCCAACAAACATGTTTTTTGACTGGTATTGGTTAATTTTCTACAGTTTTCTTTGAAATTGATGTTTCAGGCCAATAACTATTTCATATAAAGTATTTTTTTTTATAAAAACCTTGTGAAAACTGTACAAATGAAGTACACCACACACAAATCCCGTACAGAGTTCCTCTTGATTGCGTACACAACTCCCATAAAAATTGTAAAAAAAAAAAATTAAAGAAAAAAAAAATTAAAATTCTAAAATTTACCGTAACCTCACTTATAGGTAAAAGCTGAAAAATCGGATAAATGTATGCTGCCAATCAATCTAATTCACCATGAAGTTACCCGAGGTACATTCAGCTCGAATGTCCAGATAAGGTCAGCCAACTCAGCTCTCGTCCGTAACGTAACGACGAAGATGAATTTTCTTGGTGACAGTTCTTAAACATTCCTCAAGAGTGTCATCGAGTCTTCAAGCATAGATTTTGCTTATATATATGTTGTCACCACCACCGGATAAAACGGAAAAATTTTTAACTCAAATTCCGACTAGATAAAAGAATTTCGCCAAGTTTGTGCCCAGCATTCCTTGTTGCCATACTTGCTTTTCCTCAATCTTCACAAATGTTATATGCCCTGGGCTCGGAACATCATCTCTCTCTCGGCATCGTAAAGTGCATGCTGTGCACGGCGGTATATATACGGTGTGATACGTACGATGACATCTATTCCCGGATTGGATGGATGTGGTACCAACACAATCTATATGTGCGAACCGACGACGATACTAAGGTGAAATTCCTTCTGTAACAGGAGACACTTCCTTCTCGGAGATTCTTTTGCAAAAAATTTCCATCAGAGTCTCGTGTTACCATCATGTGCCACAATCACGACGACGACGATTTTCAATTTCTTAACTTTTCTTCTTCTTTTCTTCTATATAGCGTCGCCTTGTTTTTTTTTTTTTTAATTTCTTTTCTTCGCTCATTGTTGAAGGAGTTTCGATTTCATTTAAAGACTTTTACTACTCTGCGCCAAAGCATAAAAAAGACACTGAATAACTCTCGGGGTGTATATAAGATGCGCGCGCATACGAAACTGTGTGATTATTTAGCGCAGACTGTGCGCGGTTGGGTTAGTTTTGAGCACTTTCAGTTTCTTCTATTCATTTCTTTAGTTGGGATGAAATGTTTTTCGCCGGTAGGTGAAGACAATTTAAGAAAGTTTTCTTATGTTAGTGTCTCTAGGGCTTGCGCAGTTCGATGGAATCGATTTATTTGTCACTCTAGGATTTACTGCCTCTATTATTGTAGCACACTTGGATGAAAGAAAATGTAGTTTGAACTTTCTATTAAATGATGTTGTAAACAAAAAAAATAAGCGTGATTAGAATAAATTTTGAATGTGTTTGATGCAACTTTATCTACAAATTATTTTAACTTTACGCGAGAAAGAAATTTAAATCTATAAAAGTTGGAACAGAAACAAACCTTCGTGGTAATCGGTGATTAAAATTGGATTGTTAACGACAATATTGAGCGAAAAAGAACATACTGTAAGCTTGGGCAACCTTCTTTGTTCCGTCGAAACTGGGCCTTAGTCTGTAGGGAACAATACTATGTATATAAAATGCTGTCTACGATGGGATTCTATGTGAGTAGCGCACTATGTCCTTCTCATACCAAAAGAAAGACACAATTGAGAAAGGTAGAAAACTCTAATCACAGGTCTGCCATATTTTTGATTTTTGAACTCGACAGCGGGGAAAAAAAATATGCCCTTTAGAACTTGCAGCAATATTGATCGAGAACTATTCTGATATAAAACCCTATATATTTTGTAGTCTTGTGCGATAAACTAATCGCAAAACTTATGTTTTTACAAACTGAACTCCTTATCAGACGATCTTTTGTAGATCGCACTCCAACCAAGTACTTACGACCAATGTATCGATCACCTTGTTTTCAAAATAAAAGGCATAGATATGTTTCTTAGTTTATATGCAGGGTTCATGGGTTTGAAAATTATCTTATTTTGATTAAGAATTCCTTATACAATGTGAACAATACCTTAGTGATCCGTTGGAAGCGAACGGAGATCATCGCTGCATTCGAAAGATGCGAAAATGACCTAGCGGAATCAGTATTGCGACGCATCAATAGCTCGTCCTATTCGTCAACCTGTGGATAGTGCTGTACCAATTTAGTGAAATCCAGCTTAAAACGCTTGCCTTTTTCTCTGGAAAGATCTCCTCGGAAGCGCAACAAAAAACAATCTAACCGTTCAAGATCTCCCTTGAAGGGAGCCCATTTCACGTATAATGACTGACCACAAGACATTAATGTTTGTGCTCCAGCAAGTCTCCGACAACAATCAATTTCGGCGAACAAGACAGTTTACCACCGGGAAGCTCTACCAGTCTGCTCTTATATAGCTCTACCAGTCTGGCTTATATAGAGTTGCTCAGCAAAAGTTCTTGGTAGCAGATACTTAGCTTGCCATTTGCCACCAAGATCGTAGCAGAACAGAAGAACTGAAGCACGAATTCAAGGAGGTGACAGCACGTTCCTTTGGGTAGTAGTAGAATCACAGTTCAGTGATCTAGGAGGTGTTCTGATCGTTCTGATAGTGTGGGGGTTAGTTGGGTTGCCACATACTCCCTCCAGAGGAACGTTAACGGAATGTCACCAATTTGACTACTTGATATGGACCCTCATATATAAAGTTTCCGAGCAGATCGACTCGTATGAAACGTAGTCGAGGACGCTGCTGTTATGCATACGAGTACGAAGGCGAGCGAGAAATTCTGACTCTTCAATTGGATTTTCATCAGCTGTGCAAAGTCTCAGATGTTGATCGTATACGAGCTCAACTGTTTAGCAATACGATCCAACTCCCGTTGACCAGATGATGTCAGGTTACGTCCGACATTCAGATGCTTCTCAGTAAAACGTGAATGTTCAAGTGCTGGAAGCGCCTTTCGTGCTGCACCATCAGCAGTCCTACAGAAATGTGAGAGATGATCACCATAAGGTTTATGTCCACCATACATTTTTGTTATTGAGCCAACACCAGCTGGACTGCGATGGTAAAGGCGCCTCAATATAGGGACAGAACGAATATAGGACCAATCAGGATCATATGGTGCTAGTTCCGTATATTCAGCTGTCTTAATTATATCAATTTGTTTTGGAACCTTTAGTTTTCCAGTTTATTTAAGAACACTGCATCAGCCTTAACAACTGCGTGTTGATAAGTATCTTTAACTGTAACCCCAAGCCAACCGAAAGATGGAGGAACCGCATCTGTGACTCCGGGGCTTGGAGATCGAAAAAGTTTGATTCGCCAAAAGTCCTTAAAAATGCTTCCTACTATAAAGGGAGCGAGTAAAGTTTAAACTCCTTTATACCAACAACAAGACTAGGTTTGTACCCAAAGCAAAATTTTTAAATATTTAAAGTATTTCAATTAAAAACATTTAATTAATATTTTGAGGCTACATAAAAAAATTTCATTACATACAAAATGACACATAAGAGAAAATCCTTTTTGAACCATCTCCAAACACTCAATTATCGTAAAATTCTAAAAATCCTATAATAACCTGAAAACCTACAAAACAATACAAAATGCCCCGTTCAAACCACTTCTCGATCACGTTATAACGTTCCAATAAAAATTCCATCTCACCTCCCTTCTAAATTAAGTCATAACCTCAAAAACCGATCGGTCGACCGTCCGGCCGACAAGGAAAATCTCTTTCTCTCTCTTTCTCCCTGTTTCTCACCAATATGCACTTAAATCCGCCCGCCATCATCATCTCGGCATACGGCGGATACGTGTATATCATCATCTCATGAAAACACTTTGCAAAACAGACAACTTAACATATCGGAGGCCGATAATCAATAAACCTTTGAATAATTGGCCGCGACCACTTTTGGGTCATTCCAGGCACGATCGATCGCACCAAATAAAACATTTCTACAGATCTGAGATCCGTCGGGGTATGTCCGTATATCCACGATGGGGATATAAAGGCCATGCGAAATCCAAGCTTTATCCGGCTTAGCACATACTCAGAGTGTTGTATATATGCTGTTGTGGTACGACTGTATCTAGACTGTTCGCATATGGGGATATATCCACTTTGTTGTCTCTGGGAAGAGTTGGCGTTACATTCCTTCTGTTGATCGGATAGAAGGGGATCTTGGGACAGGTTTTTTGCATATGAATCTGAATCTCATTCTTTAAGGCGTTTAGATACAATCTTTATAAGATTTGATTTTGGGTGAAATTTAATTGTCTTCCGGTGATCCTCGGGTGATCTTTACTTATTCATAGTGTGTCCAACAAAATTTTTTTGAAAAAGGTAACTATTACAAAAGTGACTATACTATAAGATCAAATACTGATATAGACAAACTGTTCTCTTCTTCATCCAAAAGGCATTGAAAAGTCTTTGATGACTGAATTTGATTATATCGAACGACACCACATTCGCTTTCTATATATACCTCATCGCCTGCCTGAACTAGATTCGAGGATCACTCTCTATACATGTGCCAACCTCTGCATATCCGGCTGAGACCTTTTTATTCCAGGCCACACTAAAAATGCTAAAAGTTAATTTTTCAATCTCACACAAGCAGAAAGGTAACCCCCGTCAATGGAATTCGAAAAAGTAATACCCAAACAGGAGTTCGAGAGAGAACGGACCCACAGCACCAAGCCAGAGACCAGATGCGAACATCGATCGAATTGCAAAATCGTGTCCCTGGTGAAATGCTCGCTCTCATGTTATGACATCCAAACTAAATTGAATCATTAAATTGGGAAATTCGGGAAAAGGAAGTAATCTATGTTAATTAAACATGTTTTCTAGAAGAATATCTTACTTGAGGCTCGGATTTGTCTTTAGTAACCATCTTTCGACTTGTCTACTGTACAACAAGTTGCTGGAACAGGGTTTTCTTTTAAAGGGAAATTAGGCCAATCGTGTTTTGCTGATTTAGTGATGCTGATTGAAAAGCATGTAAGGAGGCAGAAAAAAGAAGCTAAAACTAAGCTAAAAATCAGTTAGGAAATTAAATCATTGGTTGGCAGCAGGGGAAAATGTCATTATGAAATCAGGAATGAGGAATAAGATGATTTTGTATTGGTATTTAAATTTTGGATGAGAAGAGCTAATGACTATCAATCTATCTGAAATCTTATACTGTTTATTCCTCTTGAAATACATATATTCAACGAGGAGAACATATTTATATTTCGGAATGCATTTTGTACATTAATAAAATTTGGTATTTTAGTTTCTGTGGAATATTTACTGTCATCAAACTACATCTCTTTATTTCCGGCTGCTTAGAATCCCTTTTTGATAAATGTACAAAGTATTGGAAAAAGCGATAGTCTAATACCTCTCGATGGTGGGTTTTTTCCAAGGATTTTTCACATTCTTATCCTTTTCACAGAAACAAAAGCTTGCACAAAGTCTCGGTCCGTCCGTTCGTCTATGAACCACTTATATCTACGAAACTACTCCAGCTAAAGACATTTAGTCTAAGCTTCCATGACAAAAAAGGTACCCCATAGAACACCTCAAAATTATAAAGTGAGAATGGCGGAAAAACATGTAAAAAACTTATTACACTTGCCAGACTAGTCAAAATTTGTTAATTGTTATTTTTTATGAATTTTTGAATTTAAAAAAATGATTTTTTTCCAAAACACCTCCTTGAAATTTATACAATTTGTAGTAAATAATGAACCATTTTTGAAAATGTTTGTCTGGCTGACAATTTTTGTTTATTAACTTCTGACAGACCTTTTGTTATAAATTATTTTTTTTATAAAAATGCACTACATAACACCTCCGTGAATTTTTTTTTAAAAAAAGTTTAAGATCTCTTCTATCTACTACAACTTGTCTGGCTGACAATTTTTGTTAATAAACTTGTCAGACTGAATTTTGAATGCGCAGTCAAGGAGGTGTTATGTAGTGCATTTTTATAAAAAAAAATAATTTATAACAAAAGGTCTGTCAGAAGTTAAGTAATGCTGTTATGACACTTACTTTTTTTCAGACGAATCTTACACTTTTTAGTAAGTTTAGAAAGAGACAAAAATTCTTTACGGAGATTTGGCATAAGTGCGAAAGGATTAGAAATATGCTAAAATTGAAGCTAATCTACCGGAAAAAGTTCAGCTAACTCGAAAAGTGCCAGAAAAAGTATGAACTTTTCATACTTTTTCGGGATCTTCATCTTAATTTGTGACATTTCAGACTTTTTTTTTGACAAAATTAACGAACTTTTAATTATTAAGTGAAATTGAAAAGAAAACTTGTAAGTAAGTGCAGTGAATATGATAATATTATGTTTTTGCTAATTATGAAAAAGCATTTATTAAATATGAGTGCAAATTTAATATGTTCAAAATTGAAACTGCCCGAAAATGCAAAGCCGCCATCTCGTTCATACCAAGATGTCCTTGTCTTTTCATACTTAAAAAGTAAATGCTGAAAAAAAAGTAAGTGTCATAACAGCATAACAAAAATTGTCAGCCAGACAAACATTTTCAAAAATTGTTCATTATTTACTACAAATTGTATAAATTTCAAGGAGGTGTTTTGGAAAAAAAAACATTTTTTTAGCTAAATTCAAAAATTCATAAAAAATAACAATTAACAAATTTTTACTTGTCTTGCGAGCGTAACATGTTTTTCAGCCATTCTCACTTTATAATTTTGAAGTGTTCTATGGGGTAGCTTTTTGTCATTGGAGCCTACACTAATACGCTATATCTCTAATTATAGGTCTGGGTCAGGCGACTTTAAACGGAGTGAGAAAATTGACGGGAAATTTCAGCCCGAAGTAGACTTCAAAATAGAAAATTCTGCTTGTATCGCAAACTACAAATTGAATACACATGAGCATTGCAGACATTGTTGTGGCCTACCTACGTCTCCCAACATTATTTAACCACAACAAGAGGCACAATAGCGCTGATTAATAATATTTATAAATTAACTCAACATTTTTTCTTTATGGTTATGGTACTTTTTTCCCGCAACACAAGACTAACCAACTCGGCCCACTTACTGCAGGGCCCCTTTGCGCGCACATCGTTCATTTTTAAATAGAACAGCTCGATTGTGGAACTGCCTTCCTCAGTCGATGTTTCGGAATTCATAGAACATCTCACAGTTCAAACCTAAAGTTCATCGACATCTACTCATGCACCCTCCAGACCCCTAATTTATCCTTTCTCCTCGATCCTTTAGATCAAGCTTACTACTACACATTGCACAATGACTTGAACGAAATGATGGGCTAGTAGTACAAAGGGTGACTCGTAAGCCTGATCGTGTATCACAAATAAAACGAGTATTGGGAGATATGCCATACTTTCTTGGAAGATATACCATTCACACTGTGCAAGCAAATGGCGATTTTGAGTGAATCTCAACCCACGTGTCTGTCAAAATTATTTGAACGATAATTTTTTTATTACCCTTTTATTACCTCTAGTAAAAACCATGTCTTATAAGAAACGGCTATACAAAAATTTAACCCTTAAACGTGTCTCCCATGCTAATTTTAAAGATGGCTTTTTTATTACCCTTTTATTACCTTTGGTAAAAACCATGTTTTGTTAGAAATTTTTATACTTAACCCTTTACGTTGTCTGCAAAGTTGATTCTTACGATGATTTTTTTATTACCCTTAAACATTTCTGTCAAATGGATTTTTAAGATGCTTTTTTATTACCCTTTTATTACCACTAGTAAAACCCATGTTTTGTAAGCAATTATGTTATTATTATTTTGCAAAAATGTTGCATAAACTCTAAAAACAACAAAAAGGTGGAAATATAAATATTTACTAAACACGTTTATCGTGTATATCGATCGGATATTGTTCAGAGAGGGACAAAGTTAGAAATGCCGGTAGCTGAGATCGCCGATCGGTTCTTATCTAGGCGACTTTTTTAATCGATTTTGGGAGTTTGTTTGCCGTGGCTTACCTGAACTTGTCGATCAAGTTATACGCAACTGCCGCACACCAATATCTTCTAGTAAACTCTAGTTGAAAGGTTATAGTGTGAGGAAAGGATGTTGCAAATTCGGAAGGTTGTTCATTAGCTTGAACTATAACTCTTTTGACGCACAACAAAAGAACAAGGTCTGACAAGTGCAAAAATTGAAAAATTGTTGTTAGTAAAGTCAATGTTAATCTTTGGCAAGTTTTACTTTCTCTAAATTAAACGTTATGAAAGAACTAAGCAAGTGCTTCTTTTGAATCAATTAGTTACTATTTTACTATTTTTACCATTATTTTAATATTGAATGCGATGGAAAGATCGTCGCATAAAATGTAAACCTTCAGGATTGTATTGTGGAAAGATTTCTGCAAAAGCATAGAAGCATTACTCTTGGATACTACTACACTTCTTTTTTTACAATGATGTGCTACGGAGGAAGGGTAAGTCAGCTATTTATCATATTTCTGCGTTATTAGTAAGCGAAAACGAAATATGAATTTACCTTTATCCTGGCTTGGAAGGTTATAAGAGGTAATAAAAAGGGGTAATAGGAGGTAATAAAAAGGCGTAATAAAAGCTATTTGGAATGTTTTCATATACTTTTGAAGCTTTTCGCAAATAAAATCCTTGAGAAATAATAAGTAAGTTTTTACTCCAATTACTCCTGAAACTCGAGAGACCCCCGGTATTAAACTGGTTGCCATAAATTGGGTGTTTTCGCTTTAAAAAGTTTTCATAGCCCCTCTATTGATTTCTTAAATGCCCTTAGCTTCTCTAGCAAGTAGTAGCCTTTCTTCTTCTGCCTTACATACAGTAGGTACATACGCGTAGAATCGAACCTGGATTTGTTGCGATGGTAGTGGGACGCTAGTATTTTAGGCTTGAGTTTGAAGTCCAAAAAATGAGTCAATCCTTTCATAAAAAGAGCAATTGCTTACGAGAATAGGCTAAATAGTTTTGAGCCTCAACATGAAGATGGCGTTACTTATTAAAACCATTCTGTTGTTGCTTGACCGTCATTTTGGTTAGTCAATGTCAGTGTTTTTGTAAAAGTGGAACAGATCGAACAAACCACTGCACAAATTAAACCCGATTTGGACGCTGTTGGTGGGGGCAGTTAAGTTTTAACGAGGTTGTACCAGATTTGCTGATAATGACCGTTCGGGACTGGGACCAAAATGTGCACCAAATGGTACTGAAAAACCGTCGCATCAAGGTTCGAGAGAACCCAAGGGCTATGGGTGTATTAAAAGAAGGTGTTGGTCATATATGGACTAAAGAATTGGGACATGCGTAAACGATTCGTGCTTGTCCAGTTTGCACCAAAAAGGCATTCTACTGGGGATATCCAAGACCCTTTTTTGCCTCGATTCATAATTCTATCTGAAACTTGGGTCCATCACCAAACCCCTGACACGAAAAAACAGTAGACTGAAAAGGGTTTGCTCCAAATAAGGCGAAGAGAGAAGATGAAGGCGATTGCTTTTTGGTATATCCATGGAAAGGTGTTCATCGACTATCTTGAAAAGGGTAAAACATAACGTGGGTATACTACTGAGTAATGACGTAGCCTTTATACCGTGATGGTGCACTGTTCTCAATTTTACATATTGTGTTTTATGTTTTATTAACTTTCATACTTGAAGTACCTTCAAATAACCTACTTTTAAAAGTTATTTAGAAATTTCCTTTTATGAGAAAACTATGCTCTCCATTTTTCTGCTACTTATAAAAGTAATTTTAAGTTTTAAATTTTAGTACGGTTCCTGTTAAGTGCTGGCTTTTTTTTAAGAATATATCTCTACACGTTCCGCCTGCGCAACCATAGATATAACACCATGAATTAAAAGGTTAAGACTCTCCATCTTTACACGAAAAAAAACCCTTCAAATAAAAATCTATCCCCTCAACAAAAAGTATCTCCATTACAAAAATCACTTTCAAACCTGAGAACACGTAAATGAAGCGTACAATTAAAAATTCTACCTAAATGGAACAGACATCAAAGCGTAAATTGAGTTCAAAGCATCTCGAGAAGAATACCCTACCGAAAAAAAATATTAAGAAAACTCCAACTCATTCCACTGTCCAACTTTTGATCCAAGTAGAAATTCCTAGAACTGCGCGGTCCTTAACCAACCATCCAAAAAAAAAAATCACGAAATCGCCTAAGAAATTGTTCTTTCAGCCAAGAAGAAAGATCTTCAAGGTTTCATAGGCTCTTCTTAGTATGTCAACGGATTGTACCGTGGCGGTGAGGTGGGATAGAGGAAGGTAGAGAATTGAGCAACTTTTTTGTTACTAAAAAGCATTTTGAACCCTAGACCTATCTATCGAACCAGTCATATTCCATAGTGAAGCCTCCCAAAGTATGCTGCCGAAGCTAGTTTCTTCCTAGTTTTGTGGGTTCTTAAGTACCGAACGAAAACGACAACCTGAAGATTGCTGATGATGGAGGTAAAAAAAAAAACAACAACCGGAGTCTTCAAGAAGAGACGTCGGTGTGTACCGCTTTCGTGGCTGATTGTCCGTTCTCGTCGTCGTCGTCTATATAGGAAGACCGTGACGGATTTCTTGTTCTGTTGAACTCTAAAACGAGTGAAGTTCTTTTTAGGAGGAAACGAATTGCCTTCGGTGCCCATTCCACCTCAATTTTTTTTCTGCTAAGTCATCTTCATTTTTGGCCAGTTTACCTAGGGTTTATCTAGGTAAGAAGTTAGCTGGCGGGGCTGGTTGTTGCTGTTACTGGTGTTCTTAGACACAACTCTCTTAACTGGTGATAAATTTTAGATAAATTGGACTTAACCGGACTCTGGTACATCTGCAGTGAATTTTTACTTCTTCTTTTTTTTCTGTTTATTCTTTCGAAACGCTTTTTGGAAGAAATCCAGATCGAGAACTACGCAAGTGACATATAGGCTCTTCATAAGCTCTCAACTTCTTCCGTAAAATTCTCTACAAAAGAACTTCAAGTATTTTTTTAATGAGAAAAGAATAAATTTTTTTTCTTGTCTTTGTGCAGTGAAAATATAATTCTTTTTCGGTGGGAATTTAAACGATTTCGTATATTTTTACTTAATTTCTTAACGTGGCTTTCTTCTCTAGCGTAGGTAGGCCCAAGACAATGGCGGAAGAACTTTTGTGTGTGGCATGGAAAGAGGTAGTTTTCCCCTTGTATGTTTTCCTGTTTATGATGGTTATGAAACGCAACATAAATGACAAATGAAGACATAAAAGAATATGACGTGTTATCTGAATTTTTTAAATTATTTTTTTTCGAGTCTTAAAAAAAATTTTCTTTAGATTGATAAGAATCTTTGAAGAAAAATGTTTTTTTTTTCAGTTAATTAACTTTAATTTTATTGTCTCTTTGCAGGTAAGATCTAAGGAATTGTTAGCGGCAAGGTGTGTTTTAGGATTACGTAAAAGAGGTTTGATAGAAATTATTAGATAATTTTTTTTTCTTTAATTGTTTTGTGGTTTGAGATTGTGTATTTTTGTGAATGATGGCTACTTGTTTTTGAAAGAAAGACATAGGAGGCGTTTTTGAAGTAGTTATATTTTAATTTATAAGTTCATTATTTTTTTTTGTTATTAAATTTGGGATTGAGTTTTAGGGTAACTAGGTTTGGAACTAAGTTTCATTGTGTATCAAGAGCATAATGTTGAAATCCAAAATTGTTGGTACTAGGTTGATGAGGCTTGATGAATCTGTGAATTTTTAATTCCAGTTGCGAACGATTTTGTTTTGTATTAGCAGCTGGACTTTATTAGACCAATGAGTGCCGTACCAATGGGTACTGTCAGTAACATCCATCAAGTGTAACGAAACATTACGGCGCCGCGTAAACGTAAAACGAAACAGCACCCACCGCTGTCAACAAAAGACGAAACAGAACGATACCACTGTAAAAACGATACCAAACAGAACCGCAACGCGCAGCAAGGCAATGATATAAAAGGCTGGTGGTTTCCTGCGGATGACAGTTGTAATCAGACAGTGGAAGCGTTGATTCCTATGCCTGATGACTGGATAGGGCCACGGAGAGTTGATCCAGTAGTACCGACCGACCGAAAAACTGACAAGCCATGTAGAGTTGATCCAGTGGTATAGCGAAAAACAACAGAATCCCGCAGAGTTGATCCGGTGGTAGACCGACAAATATTGACAAAGACTACCTCTAAACCTGATTTTCTCTTCTTTCCCTCCCCTCGACAATTGTTCGCGAATGATATATAATTTCTGGTATTAAAAATAATGAAACGTAATTCAGAGTTTTATTTAAACTTTGGGCAGAGCTGAACCCCCACTCCCGAAGTTACACAAGTTTTAAAATGAAGGTTAGGGTTATGTGAAAGTATAAGCTCAGTTCGCACTCTTTAAACTACCAATTCATCATGCCGGTCACGTCATGGTGCAATGTCTAGTAGGAATAGTTGGTTGGATGGTGAGAAGACCATTGCCATAGCGTTGACGCTGCGTCTACGGGGGTTGTCTTCTTATAAGTCAGGAGGCCTTTGTATCAGCTATCGATTCTTAAGGAATGAAACATGGAGCCAATGGTCGCATTGTCCGAGATCATTACTGCCAGTCTGGACTTTGATCAACCTTTTATAATTATAAGACCCAAGGTGCAAAATATCAATTTTCCGCTTTTTTACCTTTCGAAAGGTAGGTTGTTTCCATATTCTGGCTGGAGCAATAAAAACTTTACCAAAATTATTTTTTACTTTTTAGTTCATTTTAAAATAAAAGCGTATTTTTTTAGTTTTTTTAAACTATATTTTTTATTTTCTACTTTTTAGTCTACTATATGTCTTCCGCCATTTTGCAGTGATCGCCATATTAGATTTAAAATGACGTCACACAGCTTACTGTACTATACTTGTCATATACTTTCATTTGATACCGATACCGAGGGCTTTGTAAATAAAAAGGTAAACCGCCATTTTGTGTTGACCTCTATTTTGAATTTGGAATCACGCCACACAGTTAATAATATTCTAATTGTCGCACCCTTTCATTTGATAACCATTCCGAGGGTGTTGTAAAGAAAAAAGTAGTCCGCCATTTTAAGTTGGCCGCCATTTTGAATTTGGAATGACGCCACAGAGCTAATAGTATTCTACTTGTCACTTCCTTTCATTTGATACCCATATCGAGTGGGTTGTAAAGAAAAAGGTAGTCCGCCATTTTGTGTTGGCCGCCATTTTGAATTTTGAGTGGCGCCACATAGCTAATTGTATTCTACTTGTCACACCCTTTCATTTGATACCCATGTCGGGGGTCGGGGAGCACAATAGCAAAATACGGCTGCCATCTTGGAACCGCCATCTTGATTATTTCACAAACTGGTCAGATTGCATTGTCACGCGAACTATACATATGTGCAAAATTTTAAGTTGATCGGTTATATCATAACCTTCTATATTACAAGCCATGAACAAGGAAAATATTGAGAGCGAATTTCCGCTCAATCGGACTACAACTCGGTGAAGTCACGTTATGTTGTTAGTGTAATTTGGAGAATTTGGGAGAATTTGGTAGTCCGATTCTCTCAATTGAGATTCTTGTTCATGGCTTGTAAATATAGAAGGTTATGGTTATATGCAAGTGGGTGAAAATCAAGTTGCAAGATTTGTCTACATACATACATACATACATACATACATACAGGTGAAGCTAATATAAAGCGTATAATAAAAAGCGAGACTAATATTAGGAGTTATCCAAGCAGATTGACCAATGGGTAAGTCAATAAAGAGATGGAAGGACGTAGTGAGAGCAGACGCAAGTACGTTCCTAAGAGACCGTAACTATAGAAAGCCACAAAAAAGAAAAGAAGTTAAGGATATGATCTTTAAATTCTTCATCAATGTATTTCCCGTTTGCCTAGTCAGCATAAAGCATGTATAAATGGAGTAAATTGATACACACATTATGTATATGTTTTATTTTACATGTCATTAATTGAATATTTATGGATCATTTTCACCTTCATTATTATCGAAATAAACACAAAAATTTATTATAAACATCCTCGAAAACAACTCTTGCATCACATAATCTCACACTTTCAAATCTTCCACACCACAATTGCTTAAAAATCGCGTGGTCACATATCAAATTTTGCACGAAATCACATAAAATTAAAAATTTCTCCTCACAACGCGAAATAAATTACACACAAAAATGTAATTACAGCCAATATTTGACACCATTCTCCTTCGCGCATATCGTCTCCAGCATGTGATGATGATGATGGCACAGGTGTAATAAAGTAAACAGCTTTAGGAGATGACCAGGAATATTACACACACCAAAAAAGAAGGGTAAACTGCCATCAAACAAGCACCTATAACCACATCAGATCTAACTAAACCGATTGCGACTGCGCCTGGCATATATATATACGAGTATATCGATGCGTGCACCTATAGAGTAAGCGTATTTCGAGTTATCCTAATCATTTATGATTATTAAATAATGGTAATAATTACCCTCGTACGGGGCACACCGCGATCACCGGTTCACCGCGATCACCAATAAACCCGTATATTATATAGCCTCATGCGCAAGTTAGCGAGTCTATTAAGGTGCGCTTTTCTTTTCGCTGAAAAGATCTTTCAGAAGAGCCGCAACGAAACTTTTCTCGATCTTCACTCTTTCTTATATTTATTTTTTTTTCTTATTTTTTTTTTATTTACTTTTTTTTGCAGTTTTGTTTCCCTTTTGTAAAAGCTGCAAAAGTGTTAGGTTATTGCGCTTTATCGACTGTGGCAGTCCGGGAGGAGACACTGTGGCCGGCAATTATAGTTTACTTTCTAGTCACGGACGCGAATCTTATAGAGGATCGCGAATAGACGCCAATACTGATGGGTTGATGTTGTGCATTTTTAATTGCTTACCTGCACTTCATTAGCTTCGGTTTTCATGAGACAAATTGTAGATAAATGTGAGATAAGAGATTTCAGGTGAAAGATTTTTTTACTTGGCGGTTGCAATTCGTTTTTTTTCCTCGTTTTTGGAATTTTGTTTGTATTATGGTGAGTTTGACATCGCGAATCTATGCTATACGATGCAATCAGGTGAACCAATCTAGAATATCAAGTGAAATGCATTTAATTATGGATTTCGGTGGAATCATGGGTGAATTGGGAAGGATAAAAATATGAATGTTTTATTCAACAGGTTAAAGTTTAAAATTTTGTGATACTCAAAGTATCTTGGGAAGCTGCCTACCTCCACCTTCACACTTTATAATTTAGGCTAGAAAAATCTCCTAAAAAATAAAACGATAGTTGAAAATTAGTCATAAAAAGTCATAAGAGTTTGTATTAGACATAATACCTTCCCCAAAGTAAGTATACCTACTACTGATCGACAATGACAGGTGCAAATTTGATCGCAAAAAAACACAACTTTTTTTGTTATAGTGGAAAGCAAAGCAAGGATCAAAGAAAGATGCTAGGACCAATATAAATCATTAAGATCCCAGTAAAAATCATATAGACCCTATGTAGATCATTTCGGGCATATAGCTCCCGCATTAATATTCCTCACTTCTTTGGGCGTTAATTGCTTTTTTCCTGTGTGGCCAAACCTGATTCTCTCAAATGGTAGATATACAATTCCAAAGGACTTGTTCTACCGTTTCTGTTTCTTTCTTACACATCTGCATATGTCAGATCAATTTTACCCATATTCCTGAGGTGATATCTGACAGAAGAATGTTCTCTATGAGGAGGTGTCCGAGGGGGGCAATAAATTTCTTGGCTTGTTCCATACACAGAACATAGGTCCAGTAGTGGGACAAGCACTTTCCCTGCAAACATTTCGATTCGGAAACGATTCGAGAACGATTTGCCAAAAGCGAAAGCTTGCTTCGATCTCGGACTCGTTAACGACTCGTAAACGAATTCGAAGGCAATAAAAGCGGAGCAAGAGATCGAATCGCTTTCTCGTGCTGATAACGAATCGCATGCTCGTATCGATAGCAAATCGCTTCTGCGCCGAATATCACTCTGCCGAGCAAAACAAGTCAAAAGCTCAAACTTTCCAAACAAATCGTTGAAGAGAAACCAAAGGCTCTCAAAATTTCCTCTCAATAGGACTTCAAATCGGTGAAATGACGTTATGTTGTTAGTGTAATTTGGAGATTTGAAGTCCCATTCAGGGGAAATCGTCTCTCGATATTTTTCTACAGCATGAAGGCTTTGGGAGAAACAAATCAACGAGGAAAGCTTTCATTTTGCATTTTGAATCTTTTTCTCGTACCCTTCGCCAGCATTTTTCGAATCGAGAATGGTCCGAGAAAGCGAGCCTCCGAGAAATTGTTTGCATGGTTTCCTCTCATATTCAAAGAGTCTCTTTCGTGTGACCACTTGATGCTCTACAAAAAGGCTCATTTTTATGTGCTCAGGAATCGGCCTTTTTATGACTGGTCCTTCAGGTCGTTGATCACGTCATGGTGTAATGCCTAGTAGTAAGCTAAGTGCGAAGGATAAAAGAGGTCAGGTTACGAGGAGTTAGGAGGGTGTTTAAAGAGTGGAGATGAACTCTACGTTTGAACTCTTGGTTGTTCTAAGAGTTCGGAAATACAGACTGTGTAAAGCTGTTCCACTGTTGTTGGTTGTTATACTTATGAATGAATTCTTTGTTTGTAGCGTCCCGAAAAGGCCGGCTTTAAGCAAAGGTAATGAGCTGAACGGGTTAATTTGGTTTCGTGGGTATAAGGTTGCTTTGAAGGCAGGAGAGTGTTTATTTCGTTGGTAGCAATCCTTAACCTTTATTGAACAGCCGAAAAGAAAACTTTCGAGCCAGTTCTTCATAACTGAATCAATACCACTAGTTTGGAATTTAGCTAACAGAGCACGACGTCAAACTCTATCAAAAGCCTTGGAGATATCCAGAGTACCAAACCGGACGCACCAAATCGATGCATACTTTGGTTGAGGTGTTCTGTCAGGTCAGACAGACTAAAAAGTCCCAAGTGAAACTTTTTTGTCTGAAGCCGTTCTGTTTATCATCTAGGGTTTAGCTCAAGGTAACCCTGCAAACAATTTCTCGGAGGCTTGCTTTCTCGGACCATTCTCGATTCGAAAAATGGTTGATTTGTTTCTCCCAAAGCCTTCTATATTACAAGCCATGCTGTAGAAAAATATTGAGAGCCGATTTCCCCTGAAGAGGACTTCAAATCTCCGAATTACACTAACAACATAACGTCATTTCACCGATTTGAAGTCCGAAATTTTGAAAGCCTTTGGTTTCTCCTCAACGATTTGTTTGGAAAGTTTGAGTTTTTGACATTGTTTTGCTCAGGGGAGTGATTTTCGGTCAATGTGTGCGTGTACATAAATATGCAAGGCGCAGATGCGATTTGCAATCGATACGAGCATGCGATTCGTTTTCAGCACGAGAAGCGATCTCTTGCTCCGCTTTTATTACCTTCGAATTCGTTTACGAGTCGTTAACGAGTCCGAGATCGAAGCAAGCTTTCGCTTTTGGCAAATCGTTCTCGAGTCGTTTCCGAATCGAAATTTTTGCAGGGAAGACGCATGCTTTTGGGACGAGGGGCTACATTATGAGGAACAGCAAATTTGTTAATATTAAGCTCTTTGCGTACTTCGCGAAAAGTTCTCGAGACACGTTGTGTCGTAAAATTTTGATTCTGCACCAGACTTTTTTCTGTAGGGTTATTTAAAAAGTAAAGTTTATGCCAGAAAGCCAAAGACCATTGTCGAACTCAAAGCTAACATACGAGCCGAAATATAGTCCGTTCAAATTAGTCAAAAAATCGCTGTTTTTTTTGAAATTTCCCCCACAGGTATAAGACCGGTGCCCAATGAAGGATTTGGGCTGTCTAAACAAGATTTTCACAACCCGCAGTTCGAAAAAAAGGTTGTTTTTAAGAAATATACATATATATGTTGGTTTTCGCCTTTTTTCCTATTTTGAGAAGAAACTATGCATTTTGGTGAAAATACCAATAGAGCAAAGTTGTAGGGCATAAAATTACCTACAAATTTTGCTTGTTCGGTTTTTTCGAATTCCGTATAGCTTCGCCGCTAGAGGCCGTTTTGCGCTTTTGTGTACGCATCTGTCTTTCCGTTGTCTGGATGTGGTGAGGTCTTCAATATCCTTTGCACACACGTTAGACTTGCGGATGTTTCAGCTGCTGCGGCTATGTGTCGAGCGCTCTCTGCGGATTTGGAATCCTCTCGCGTACTATTTGGCTACGTTCTCTTACTGTTGTTGCCCTTGACGTTCTTCCTTTTTAATTTTTCGCATAGTTTTCAGGTCTCTTAAAAATTTATTCACTACATTCTCACTTCTTCCAATCCTTCTAGCGATTTCTCGGTTGGAAATCTTGTCTTCTTTTCCAGCTGCGTTAAACTCTTTTCATGATTCGTTTTGAAAATTTGACTTTCAACAATACTACAAAAAACCAAAAATTACTAAAATTACAATTAAAATCCAAACCACTTTTGCCGAACAGTAGATGACCTATGAATGCACCTATCTAGTCCACAGTATAGGACCCCTTTTTTAATGATTAGTAACAAGCTGAAACTTCGTAAGTAGCTTCCTTTTGACGAGACGCCCAACTAGTAGAGGCAAATTAAACAAAAAAAAAGCGAAGTTATGATGTAGTTGAGAAGTTGTCTTTACATATATTAAGATAAAGCGAAAAAAAATTTCTGCAAAATCGGTCCTGTGATGTACGAGAAAATTGCATAAATGTCCATTTTTGATGCATTTTGAGTGCATTGCTACACAATTTTTTTAATTTCTCCGGTTCTGTTGGTCGTAGAACAAAAAAAAATTGGAAAATACTCGTGAATGAATAGACTGAACTGATTCGGTATAAATACTTTAAAAATGAATCCTAACCTCAAAAGACCAAAATGTATGAAATTTTGTTTTATTTTACTAAAAATGCAATAAATAACGGGAAAATAGTCGGATTTTGATAAAAATTGAAGAAAGAATGTAATTTGATGCTACAAATACGTGGTTGAAATTTCAAAAAAAACTTTCGATTTTTACGGCAACATTTGGCACTTTTCGAAAAAAATTAAAATTGCGGCCATTTTGTGCCTAATCATCGTACGGTAAAATATTTTTTTTTAAATTGTAGATTTTTTTATGTACTTTTTTGTGAGCATACGTAATACTTCGTTACTTTATTTAAAATGCCCATTTTAGGACATTGAAAGAATTAAAAAATTCAATTTTTCAATTTTTTGCCTTTTTTTTCATCGTTGGCAAGTAGCTTGTCATAGTTGACAAAAGGCAAAAATTGAAAATGACGATGTTTAGGTCTAATTTCATAAAGTGTTGATCATTTGTTGGTTTTTTTTAAAGTACGTGTTATTTCGGCAGCTCGCAACACCGACGGATTTTTAGGGTTAGATCTGAAGGACCGCTATTACTCCAACACAATTGACGCACTTAAGGAAAACATCCGTCGAGCTGTTCGCGAAATAGGGCCACATACAATCGACAATGTATACTGCAAAATTGGGTTAACAGGATGGGCTACTGCCAAGCCATCCGAAGTAGCCATTTAAATCTAATTGTATAAAAGTGTACTCTCTCCAATAAAGCAACATTCAATAAAAAATATTGAACGGTGTAGATTAAAAAACAATTTCATAAAGAAACCGACAGATGGGCCATCCTGTAGTAGTGCTGCTAAATAAAATATACATTCAATATTCAAAGATGATATGTTCATATCCTAAATGTTTAGAAACAAAAAGATCAATATTTAAATAGTGGACAAGTTGGAAGCTGAAATAATTTTGGGAGGATCATTAAAGAATTAAAATCAATGATCAAATGAGAAAATCACAAGGCAGAAACACTAATTTAACAAAAGATGTTTATTCGCCTTATAAATTGTAAGAAAAGATAATGTCACAATCAATATTTGCCAGTGAACAGCCTCCAGCCTTTATTTTTTATCAAATAGGAATGCACAACTTCAACGAACTCACATTAATGCCGGATATTTTTTTTTCTACTAATATATTATGTTCATGTCTGGAAATAACGATCCATTCTGATCTATGCTTAAATTATTTAAATCTATACCATTTAAAAATTCGATTCCGATATATCAGTGTTACATATCTCAAAAAAACCAAAACTACCACAAATTTAACTCCAAAAATAAATTACCATTCACAAATATATACTGAAACTAGATTGCTCCATCTTGGAAGTGTGCTATCCATTAGCCCACCGCAATTAGTCACCTCTAATGAATAAATCAAGGAACCCCATTGCCATCTATACTACCACCACCGACGAACATACATATAACACACATTTCTAAGGTGTGTAAAATTAAAATCGGATCTGTCCAATAGAATGGATTATGATCAGACCCGCCCTCTTCTTTAGCATGAATCGCGCGTCATCTGATAGTGGTCGCGCTGCTGCGCTGATCATATCATCTACATTCAGATTCTGAAAGGCGGCCATTCAGCTGTTGGGTCTTGCTAGTAAGTTCTTAAGGAGTAGTCCTCATATAAGGCAGTACCAGATCTTGCTTGCCATCATCATCATCATCATATCATCAATGTCATGATCATCATCGCTGTACTAAAGAGTCTTCCCCCTGTATCACCTCTATACTTATACCCAACGTGCGTCAACTTCTTTAGCTCGAAGAAGTGTTTCGCGATCAACTTTAAAGGCACACTGAAGCAGATCGGTCGACCATCTTTGACCAAACACACTAGCAAGATGCAAGGCACGGTGACTTCCATCCTACCGAGGAAGCGCTCCTCTTGGATCGGTTTTTAGTTGTTTACTTTTTGGTAGTTTCTTTCCAAGATCTCCCCTCCACATTTTCACTTTAAGAGACTTTCAAGACTTAGAAGTCTTCTTTCTGGGGGCTTTCGTGTTTGTGGAACTTCTTTCGTTTTTTTTTCTTCCACCGATGGTTTCTTTTTGAACGATAATTCCTCACTGACCATAATCGTTCTCATGGCTTCTGCCATTCCTCGGAAGAAGCCCCCAAAACCTGTGCGCCGCGCCGCTCAGGTTTTGTCGTCTGGACAAGGTGTTGCGGGGCCAAGAAGTGATGTGATCCGAAGACGTGTCTCTCTTTCTCCTCTGCTTGCGCTACTTGGATCCGGGCCCGGGAACTGCGCTGACGATCGTGTAACACCAGAAGTTCTTATTACTTATTTGTTCTTTTCGTACTTATTATTATGATTATGATTATAAGTACACACGTATCCCCTATCTGTTGGGCATCTCCTCCTCTTCTTAATGGTGGTCCTGGGCTCGTACTTGGCGGACTATACATGTGCTGCTGTTGCAGATCATCTCGGATGAACAATTTTCGCCATTGTTGCGCCTCCATTTGGTTGAGGGTTTGATCATGTGCAGCTTATATGTTATTTTGCCTTTTTTTGTTGTAGAAGAGCATATATTCTTTTAGCGTGATCGATAAGAAAGTATTTAATGTTATCCATCCACAAACATTATTACGAAAATTAATCTGGATCTTCTATCGAAATTTTACATAACCTCGACTTTCATATAGTGAAATTCTCAACTATTTATTTTTATTTATTTTCGACTTTATTTTTTTTGTTGTTGTTCTCCATCATCATAATATTCTCGTGCACATCGGTTGGCTTCTTTGCCCTCAAAACAAGAAGACAAAAGGAGTCGAAACAGAATTCTTGTCTTCTGTGATTCTTATGATAGATTATCGACTTCGATTATTTATTGGCTGGATGGCTTCAGTTCATGAGCGGAGTACTTGTTCGGGGTTTCATAAGGTCAGATTCTGCATAGCATTGTCGTCTCCTATATATATCCTTTCTGAACTATAAACTCACTACACAAGCAATATAAGCTAGAAGAAAATTTGAATATCGATATTTAATGCTGCGGGCCTATTGTCTTTTAAAGTTGTGCTATTTGCAGGTTAGCAAAAAGTTTTTTGTTGTAAGGTTAAAGGTGAAATATTTTTGTTGGTGGACTTAAGGGCAACGATTTTATTATTTTTTATGCAGGTAACTTCTATGCAGATGTAGGAAATATATTTACTTTATTTGCGTAATATTCTTGTTATATTGAAATTTGCTAAACCCCCGGAAAAAATAGTTTTACCACTCCTGACCGTTGTCTTCGAAATTATTATAGTTACTAGGCACCACGGTCCTTTTGATGGTACATCCACGAGGACCAATCTGTTTGGGTTGTTAATTACGTACTTATCTCACTAGGCACATGATAGGAAGTACTAGGGTATAAGTTGATGGTCGCCTATCAAATGAATTTGATGTTACATTCGGTGTCCCCCAGGGTTCGCGTTTGGGTCCAACCTTTTTAAACTACTTTATAAATGACATTGGTGTTAATATCAGATCAGAAAATCAATTATACGCGGATGATATGAAGATATACAAATAAATTAGTAATGAACTGGATCTATATATTGCCTCGCACGACATTTTTGAAATTCAAAATTGTTGTCATTAAACATAAAAAAATGTGTAGTGGTCCCTTTTCTCGCGATCCTACACCACTAGCAACTGCCAGCAATCTATCTACTTGATGGGGTCAAATTCTCCAAACGGGTAGAACGGTAAAATACCTTGGCGTGAGGGAGTGTGTTTGTCAAGCCAATATTTGACCATATTCCAATCTGTTGTCTGCTCTCCGTTTACTGAACAACACATCAATCGTAAATAGTATAAGAGACATTATTCAACAATATAAACTCAATGGCCTAATTAGTCGCAGGTAACTGGCCGACTTGTCCTTCTTTTTCAAAGCTACCAAGGGAATGATCGATTCGCCAGAAATTGCGGCTGACTTTGGATCTATTTGGTTGACATTGGTGCTAAGAACTAGAAGACTGCAATCAGTAGTAAGTTCTAGGAAAAATTACGTCTACCTTGGACCCTGAAACAGAATAGCCAGGTTGGTGAAATTAACGCCCTCACACATTTGGTCCCTTCTCTGTCTTCACTAATAGGAAATTGTAGAGACTTTGTCTTATTCTGTCATTCGATATATTAGCAATCAAGCTGTATTTATTAAGATAGAATGGGAGTAGTGGAACCGATAACAACAATTGTGCGAAATCGTTTCCATCTTCTAGTTTTCTTGCCTCCACTTCCTTTTGGCTAGCGATTCTTGTTTAGGCATTGCCTTTCTATAACATGATCAAAACAATGTCAATGCTATATGGGAGTTCTCCATCCAAACTACCCCTTCTTTTGATGCACTCAAAAAACTTGAGACCCTAAGGCACTTCTGTTTTGACTTTTCGGCTCTGAGCCAATTTAATTATATTCATTGAAACTTTGCAGATTTTTCACCAATATTAAACTATGGAATTTAATTTGCATTCACAGACATAATACCATTTCAAAATCATTAGGCGACATCACAGCTAAGACGGTTTTGTGGTAAGGTTTGTTCATTTTTTATTGTCAATGGTCCTAGCTGCATACTAAAATGAACTCTTGACAATATAATTCTTCTTTACCAGACACTGCTATACTATCCCATAATCCAGCCAAACAAACCATGATCCTTCCATGATCTGAAAAACGCACACCTAAACCTTGTCTAAACCTCTGCGTAAACTGTATACCTTCCGGATTTAAGCCGTGCTCTTGGAAACTTGTACATGTTCAGCAATGATGCAAAAATAGTTTTGACCGGCGATCAAGAGAGGCTGCGATCAGTTTCGAAGCATATGAAGACTCAAGTCCAAACATTTCAACCTTCCCAACAGTAGATTCAGCCATATTGGGCCTCATCAGTTGGATCCTCTAATTCGGAGTACGACTATATCCTCACGATCATCCAACGATTCACGAGATGAGCGTAGAAATACCACATTCTTATATCATATCTGCTTCTACAGTTGCAAAAATGTATCCCACGATTCTGCAGACTAGTTTACACCTTACAAGAGATCTAAAGTACGCAATTCTAACGCAAATTTTTAAACGAAGGCTCCAAAACTACGCTTGGTACAGTAGCCTTTCGCTGGTAAACGGATCCATTAAAATTTAAAATAACCTTATTGGCAAGGGACAACACTATTCATTGAATTGGCATTGTCGAGCTCGTCAGGAACTGAGACTCCATAATAGATGAAAACCCAATGCAACACTCAGAACAGAATCCATTGCTTGCTGCGTTCACATGTAAAGGCAATATACAACCTCGGCAGCAATCTCAAAAGAATTTTTGCTTGCCTACAAACTCTGGAGGATGTAAATTACGTTTTCGTACTAATCAATCACATACGAAAATTTATTGAGAGGTCCATAGAAATTAGTCAGTTAGTTAGTCCGTTCAAATTAGTCAAGAAATCGCTGTTTTTTGGAAATTTTTCCCTAAGCTATGAGACCGGTACCAAGTGAAGTATTTTGGTTATCTAAACTTGATTTTCACAACCCGCAGTTCTAAAAAATGGTGGTTTTTGAGAAATATATGAATTTTAGCGTTTTTTCGCCTTTTTCTCTTTTTTGAGGAGAAACTATGCATTTGGTGAAAATATCAAGAGGCAAAGTTGTAAAGCATAAAATTACCAACAAATTTTGTCCTCACTGTTTTTTTCTAATTCCGCATAGTTTCGCCGCTAGAGCGATCCGATGACGCTACAACCCAAATCGAGCCTTGGCCTCCTTTAGGGCATTTCTCCAAGTTTGACGGTCCCTTACAGCATGTCTCCAGTTCCGGATGTTGAGCATTGCCTCTGCGTCAGCCGTCACAGAGTCGATCCATTTCTTCCTAGGTCTGCCTACTGGTATATTTCCCGAAATTTCTACTACCATGAGCCGTTTTGGGATACGATTGTCCTCCATCTTGATTACGTGGCGGGCTAGTCTTATTCTGTTACTTTTTATTATTAAAGTTGAGAGTCCTGGGTCGTCAAAAATTTCATAGAACTCGCTGCTGCATCTACTTCGCCATATTCCATCCTCTCTTGTTGGACCTATTAAGCACTTGAGAACTTTTCTCTCAAACCTGTAGACTGGTTCCTCTTTGTCCTGGGTCATAGTTCAAGTCTCGTTAAAAATTAATCAAAGGAGTATAAATGGAAAACTGCCGTTTTTGAATGTAGTGGCGAAAGAAGCTGCTCCAGCTGAAAGAAGTGATCCACAAATCGATCTAGTTTTTGGTCTCCCCGTAAGAACAGAAGTGCTGCTCAGTCAGGCCACGCGTTACCGATCGTAACAGGTCGGAAAAGACGATGTTTGAAGAATACGGCAATTGGGGTAGGACGTCCCAATTCAGTGTTTCCAGGTAGGTTTTAACGACTTAATCACTTTTGTCATATCTTTGCTCGAATTATGGCCTTTTTGCCTTTAATACTTCGCTCAAACGCATTAGTTGTGTTCGGTAGCGGGCTTCTGTGATGGTTTCATTCGGTTGCAGCAGCTCCTAATAAACCACCAACGACGTTCGACGGCTCTCGGCTTCAACTCTTGTGTCACCCAATTGCCTTGCGTTTCAATCATTCCCAAGAGTTTCAAATGATGGAAAATGGCTTGTTGAGTGACGCCCAATGATTCTGCAAGTTTTTGTTACGTTTGTCATGGATCTTCATTCAGTATTGTGTCTAAGTGTGCGTCTTCAAACTTTTTCACCGGTCTAGGACGCTCCCTTTCTTCCACGTCAAATTTTGTAGCGTTGAAACGTTCTTTCCCTAATAGAAGCATCACCATAAGTTTCTACAATCATTCAATGCGCCTCAGCCGCAGTTTTTTTTCGAATTGAAGGCAAAAAGCAAAACTTCCAACAAACGACGTTTATTTGGCTCAAAGTTCGAAAATTTCGCGCACAAAAAAATATATGACACCGATAAAAATTAACAATAAGGAGTTATTGACAGATGCCTAGCTTATTGATTTGACGTTTCTGATCTGAAATTTTCCCCAGTCTTTTACTCCAGGCGCCATCTATTGGAAAACGGAGGTTTTCTATTTGTACTCCTATAATCATTGCGATTAAATATGGCGTAAACTTCAAAGTTATCTGCATTTAATTTTTAGTATTTTCCCTCCTCTGAAAAAAAATATGACAACACCAACACAACTTCATTTTATCAAATTAAAATTCTCTTTTTTAATTCGTTAAGTCTCAAATTTTTACACACAATTCTATTTAATAAATTTTACTAGAAGGAACAAAAAAAATTTGCATATTTATCAAATTCACCTTTTGCGGCAAAACCGATCGTGATGGCCTCAATCTCTCTCAAATACCCATACACAAAAGCCCGGCACACATCTCCCATTGATAGCGAGAATAAAAATATAATCAAAAAACCCCGAAAAAAATTATTATATCAAAAGCGGAATAAAAATTGTTTTTTCCTACTCAAAACTAAAAATAAAAAGAAGAGCCGAAGAAAAACCTGAACAATCTTAAGGTGTTTGACATTGCTAATTCGAAGTGTTTTCCACATGAATGTGGCTCTTTAGCGCTATCCATCAGTAATCAAAGAGTCGAAAAAAAAACGAAATAAAAGAAAAACCAAAATCAACTCGAAAATTACTAAAAAATGCAAATTTCCTTCCAATCATCATCAAGGTAGACACATTCAGAAATTCCATTCCTTCTGAGATGGCCCCGGGAACAAGTGTAGAATCCGTGCTTGGTGGATACCTGCGGATGGTCGCTTTTTATTTTTATCATCTGCGACCGCTCTGCAGGAGGAAGCAGACCAAATTCCACGCCTTTGTATTGCGGCCATGACGATCTTCTGGCGAATATAAATACACCTATGCGTGTACCTGTATATTTTCACCCCACTCCACACCTTTATGGCACACATACACGGGACACGATATGCTGCATTATTATTATTATGACTTTAGAATGGAAAATATTTACTTAAGCTGATTCCAGAACGGAATGCGTTCTTTTTAGTTAAGAAAACTATCTTTTAGCCCATAGACCTAGCCAGGGTCCAGGTAACTTAACTGCATGTCCATAGTACGGTCAGAGAGAGGACTTCGGAGCACCTTTAGTGGCTTCGCACTGGAAGTGGTTTACGACTGTCAAGTGGGCCTCGGTTTAAGCATGAAATATTGAATTTCGGGATTTAGAAAAACATATCCGAGGCGACACTTTAAGATGACAATTCATGTTACTCTTTCCCATAGGTGGTGGGTGTTGCCATGCATCTTATGGTGGAAGGTGCAAGATTTAAGACGGAAATAGTCAAAAGAACGAAAGGAACGGGAATGGGATTAAAATTCTGTGATAAATTACTACAAACAACGGCTGCGCTACTTTCATGTGGCTCGCTTGAACATGATGAATTGCAATGCAAGATCTCTTGGGTAATTTATGTATAACAAGAGGAGGCTTATGCTAGAGTATTATTTATCTCCTTTAATTTCTTTAGGAAACTAAACTATGGTTAACATAATTTAACTTGGTGTAGTAATTGCAGCTGAACTATGTGCGTTTACTTCATTGAGCAAAAAAAATTCTATAACGAACATTATTAATCTCTTAAACTCGAATTATTATCTAAGAAAAAATAATTATTCGAAAACATTAAAATTAGTTGCAATCACTAAATCAGCAGCTAATCCCCTGACATCATTGATCAACATACGCTCGAATACTGGACCCAAAAGATCTTCGGCAAGAAATGGGGCATCGAGCCAAAATGGTCACACACAGTGCTGGCGGATCGTGTTAGGTCCGGGTGGATAGCCAGACAACCCCCCCCATTCAAAACTGTTATTTGGTATTTTACCTAAAAAGGAAAGAAGGTCAGAAGGGCACTTCATTGTGAATCGGAAGATGGGTCGACGGTGTACAGGACAACATACGGAGTTCCGCAGGGATCCATCCTGGGATCTTTCCTGTTAATTTATGTGTTGAAGCTACGCCTCCTAAAAAGAGCAGTTGCGCTTGGGTTCGCGGACCACATCGGAGAAGTAGTCATAGGACGACGCCTCGATGAGATCTAATTGTGCGCAAACGAAGCGATCTTGGAGATTAAAGCGTGGACTGAAAGCGTTGGTCCGACGTTTGCTGAGCACAGAACTAAAGCTATGCTGAGCAAACGGAGAAAACCAGTGTCCGTAAGGATCAAGCTATGGGAACAGATCATTCACTCACAGCTCGCCCTAAGCTGCCTGGGAGTGATGATCGACCGGAGGCTAAATTTTGCAAACTTGGAGGGCAAGGCGAATGGGGGCGCCAGACAGAACCGTCGCCTCCTGATGGCCAGGGTGATTTTCTCAATCGTGCTATACGCAGCTGTGTAGGCAGCAACATTGAAGAGGCGGCTAACAGCAGAAAATGCGGACCGCATAAACTAAGCGGTCTTCGTGCGTATGCACAGGAACACGTCCAACGATGCGGCGTACGTTATAGCAGGCATATAATATCCAGAGGCATATTGGCGAGAGAAGGCATGCGTCTATATGACCCAGAATTGTGTTAGAGGCGAGCCAAATACAGTGTGGTGACAGATAATGCACTGCGAGTTCGTACCGAATTGGCAAGGGCAGTGGTAAGGGAAGAGTCTGTTAAGGGTCGGTGGACCTACAGACTTATCCCAAACATGGATAGATTGTTTACAAAGGAGTGTGAGGAAGTGAGTTACGACCTTACCCAGTTCTTGAGTGGACATCGTTTCGAGCACACTCACCGCTGTAGCCGGCATTCTCAGGTATCCAGAATAACGTAGACCATGTCTTCTTTTATGGTGTGAGATTCGGCGAATCTAGGGAGAAACTAGAGGCAATGGCAGAGGCGCCACTAACACCGAAAAACATGAAGAACAATGATGGATGGAGGAAAGTGGAAACGAAGCCGAGCTATGCTACAAAAGCCAGTAACGCGGAATACTAGAAGGTGCCTACATGACCTATAATGTCATAAATGTAGAAAACAGCAACTCTAGGGGAAACAGGGCTCATGTCACGTCCCCACAAACGTCAAACAATTTTTTACCTTCCAAGCCGCTATTCCACTATTCGAGCTCAAAGGGTGTTTCCGCGTCGACTCTCAGGTGACCCCTCCCAGGTGACGGCTTTCATGGAGTCGAGTTACGGCAAGGCCTTTAGTTCATGGAAGCTCGCACCATTTTTTGTTTATGTGAGAATTGGGGCAACCAATATGGTGAATACTGCGGCCAAGTTAGACCTATTATGTACGTACCACACTAACGGAACAGAGCGGCGGCCCTGCAGTTGGCGTAAAGCAACCTCTGTTAATTTAGGCCCTCCGCACAGGTGTCAACTGATTTGCAATCCCAGTTGCATACGCAACTGTTTCGTGTCCTTGCCCGTGTAAATAAGTGGGAATCCACACACGGATCGACAGAAACGATACCGATTTGAAACTAGTTTGCAACTGGTCGGGTGCGATTGTTCTTGTCGGTCGGAAGCGATTTCAGTTGCGTGGTTGCACTTCATCTGAACTACTTGACATATTGCCAAATGTTCGTGACTAAAAACTGTGTTGGCACAGAACACCGATTGATCCAATATCAGTTCCTTTCGTGTGTGTGGACAAACGTTTCATTTTGATTGCAAACTGGTTGTGTGCGTAATTAGTGTGAAACCAGTTTGCAATTCCAATTGCAAATCAGTCGACTCGTATGCAGAGGGCCTTACATTTTGAGTAGGCGAACTGAGGGCTATGTAGAGGAAGCTCGTACCTAATATGAAGGTCTAACAATTTTCTGTCGTTTTCGAAAGAAAAGAGGTTCAACTGATAGGACCATACAATTAAAGCAGCTCCAAGGAAATGTTGCCCTAATTAGTGATAAACACACACGTCTTTCCTCCAGATGGTTGGAATGTATTCCCAATTGAAGCTGACTCTAAAGAGACAGACCAGGTTGTCGAGAATCAGATCGATGCACTTCTGAAGGAGTGCTGGGAAAATTCCATCTCCTATGGATTTGTAGAATTGAAAAGAGGCCATTGTCCATTTAAACTTGTCTTTTTTTTTTTTTTATGTGGAAGACTAGAGCTCAGGGAAAGCCCTTTGTACTGTCGACAATCTATTTTCTTCTTAGTCGAAGATGTTGCCTGAAAGGCTCTGGGAATAACAGTCTGGGAAGGTCCTAATCCTGTATCCAGGCGTTTAGTGGTCTGTAGAATTGAAAGTGGTGCGATGTGAGTGAGTGATTTTTTTAAAGGCCCAACCGTTGTAGGAGTCTTTTGGGGAGGAGCTTCTGGTAGAGTCTACAACCTCTCACAATACTTCTTCCAGGCAATCATTTTGGACGACTCGACTTTCGACGCATGGTAGCCATTGTCGTTCCACCGGGGCACTTTACGCGACGCCTCGAAGGAAGACATAGTATTGCTGTCATGGTAGGAGAAGATCAGCACATCAGTGAGCTGCTTGGCAGCCATTTCCAGTTCACACACTGAGCTGATAGAGGCGGCAAGCAGGTCTGATGTCGAAGCCACAAGCCCTTGAAACTTACACCAGTTGGTTTTTTTAGGAACCAGGGAAGAGGCGCGGATATATGGGAGGCCAACAATGATGAACCTGATGTGCAAGCAAATGGTCTGACAGTGAAGCCTCGTCCAGGACATGCCAGTTTTCAATGCTGTCGGCAGGGGCGGTTTCAGAGGGGGGTAATTGGGTAATTACCCCCCTAAGAATTTTCGTTCGCTTATTTATTTTTATTCTTAAAAAATACCACAATTTCAAACAAACAAGTTAAGTTATGGTGAATCTAGTCGGCGATATATGACGGTTAATTTTTCCAAAACTGCTGGAAAGTCGTGGAAGGGACCAATACCCGAGACTCCCGCTAATATGGCACGCTATGGCTGATTCCACACGAGCGTACACAGGACACGACAAGAGTCGGCTGCAAAGTGGTTTATGAAGAAGAGGGTGAGAGAGGACGATGGGGAGGGCACACAAATTTGAACGATCTTTTCAGCAGATTTTTGATTTGTGTTTGCTTAAATATCTGACCATTGTGTAAAAAAATTAAGATAGCGGTTCCAAAATTGCGCCCGATTTTTGCAATTGTGTTCCCCGACCCCCCGACATGGGCATCAATTGGAAGGGCATGACAGATACAATACAATTAGTTGTGTCGCGTCATTCCAAATTCAAAATGGCGGATTACTTTTTTTCCTCACAACCCCCTCAGAATGGGTATCAAATGAAAGGGTATGACGATTGTAATGCAATAATCTGTCTGAAGTCATTTTGATTCTAATATGACGGCCACCACAAAATGGTGAAAAACATATAATAGACTAAAAAGTAGGAAAGAAAATTTATGTAATATGTTTTATCAAATCAATATAAATAAATATATGGGTTCATTTGCTTCCTTTGCCTATCTATACTATTATATAAAGAGAAAAGATTTGATTGTTTGTTTGTTCCGGATAAACTCACAAACTACCGAACCGATTTTAAAAATTCTGTCGCCAATATAAAGCTCTATTATCAGCGAGTAACATGGGGTATACTCGTATATGACCGAAATTAAAAATGGAAGCAGAAATATGGTTGAATTTGCCAATTTTATTCCGATTCCAATGAAAGTGGGTATCTAGAGGTTTTAAAGGTTGCAAATAACGAATTTGCAGTCAAAAATTATAAATTCAATATGGCCGACGAATCTGCAAATTGTGTTCCGATTCCAATGAAAATCGGTATCTGAAATTTTTTAAGGTAACAAATAATGAATTTATGGTCAGAAATTATAAATTCAAAATGGCCGTGTCAATATGGCGGACGAATTTTGTTAAATTTGTTCCGATTCCAATTAAAGTGGATATCTAGGGGTTTATAACGTCGCAAATAACGGATTTTTGGTCAAAACTTATAAATTCAAAATGGCCGACGAATTTTCAAATTGTTTTCCGATCTCAATGAAAATCGGTGACTGGGGTTTTTTAAGGTAGCAAATAACGAATTTATGATCAAAACTTATCAATTCAAAATTGTGGGACCAATATACCGGACGAATTTTGCCAACTAAGTGTCATTTCCCGGTTAACTGTATGTAGGTTGTTCAAGAGTTGGAAAATCGGAAAATCTTTACATTCTAGCTACAAATGGCAAAACATTGAACATAGTGTATCCTGAAGCTCTCTAGGCAATCGGTTCAGAATGGATCAACAAGGGTTTTTTGGTGAGATGGTAAGAAGAAGCGGAAATGTGGGATTTATATGGGTTCCAGCTAGTTGTATATAATTTAAGACAATTGTCGGAGCTGACACGCACTTTTAATTTTTTTTTGATGTTGATTGTTTTGTATTTATGGAATAAGAAAATATTTAAGTTTTTTCTTTTTTAAAATTACCCCCCCTAAGCCAGTTGGCTGGAAACGCCCCTGGCTGTCGGAGAGATCTACTTGTTCCAAATATGGAACAACGCCAGATGGTCCCAGAGTTGGGGCGAGAGCAGTTTCGTTGTCCGATTGCCCTTGGCCGAACTGTCGGCATTCCTTAATGAAAAAAAAAATTGCTAAATAATGAAGCTTTTTAAAAAAATCCAATCAAATATAAAAAAAATGAACGGATGTTTCATTTCATATTTCCTCTCATAATCATCTCATTACCACATTGATAGATATTTAATATTACAAAAAAAACACATTCACAGTATGATATCAGGAAGACAAAATTAAAAACCTATTAAATAAAACAATGTGGAAACCAATATTAAGTATAAAAATCTGTAATTTATCACCAAACAGTAATTAGTAACGAATCTAGAACCACTAGAAATCCTCCTTCTATCCAAAAAGCAGCTAATCTCCACCAATTTCCTGTTATCAATTTTATAGCGTTTCGCTCAGCACCCAACTGGAGGAATTAGGTTTTAGCATTTTAGAAGACGACTCCCAAGATTCAAGTGAGGTCCAACCCAGCAGCGAAGAAGCTCTCTACGAATTTACATCATCAAAACTAGAGAAGAACGAAGAAATATAATAAAAAAAAACAAGCCACAGGAAAAGAATTAAAAAACCGAAAAAGAATTAAAGAAGTTTGAAAAAAAAATAAAAAATAAAAAAAGAAAACGAAAGAAGTAAGAATTTCGTCTTAAGACATATTTTTTCGATCGATATCACCGGTGACTGCGCGGCACTCGTTAAGGTTCCTTTGAACGACACCAAAAGATTGTGTGCTGAGAGTGTGAAACAAAATGGTTCCATCGCGGGTCTTTTATTTTTTTTTGTATTTATTTTTTAAACTTATTTTTTGTCTTAATTTTTATTTTTATTAATAAAAAAAATTCTTCGCCCGATTTTTTCACGGGGGTTTTTATTAAATGTCTACAAGTTTTCTTATTGCCGCCCCCCGTTCCCTCCGCCCGGGGTTTGTATAGTATATTTTGTAAGTTTTTGTTTTGTTGTTTACCCATGGTGTTAAAAAGTATTAAGTTTCAGAGATAATTTTGAAGCGTCGAGAGATGTTTTTGTGCGTTTTTTTTTTCACCTCACTTCATTTTCTTAGAGCAGAAGACTCAGCTCTTCTTCTGGCCAAGAAGATGATGATGGCCAAGAAATCTCCTATATCACACAGCATATCGAACGTCTTTTTACCACATGCAGCGGAGGGCACACACATATCACCATCGGACTTAGTCAAGTTGCTATATCGTCTTCACGTTCTTATTTTATTTTTATTTTTTTTATTTTTTCAAAAAAATGGCGCGAGATTCTTCGTCTTTTTTCTGTTTTTCTTTAAGCTTTGAATATACAAAATTTAAACGCCTTGAGACGTTCTTATTGTCATATAAATTCAAAAAATTTACTGCCCTATTGATTTTCAAGGCGGACGAATATGATGATGGCGCAC